>OX419341.1:26777816-26880316 GCA_948470475.1 Galaxea fascicularis | reverse complement strand
ATTTTAAACCCACGGTTGAGAAATTTAACCTCCAGTTAGGCCTAAACAGAGGTTAGTTTAACCCATCTTTCGAACAACCGGACCCTGACCTGTGTGGTGTGGAACAAATTATTAATGAAAAGGTAAGTGTGTGCATCACAGGATGTAAAGTCCTCACTTCAACTTGAATCAACTTTTAGCTGTTTTTTTTTTTCAAAGCCATATGATCAACAACTTATTAACCTTGTACATAATTTATTAAGGTCTTAATGGAAAAATCTCAAATCTGGGCCTTGCTTTATTGACTTTGTTATAGCTATGACAAGGCCTCAGTTTGAGATTTTCCTGTGAAGAACTCCTCTGTTAATAAGTGCATTAATCCTTCTGTCAACAGATTTAGTGTTTCAAGATCCCAGTGGAATTAATTTTATTTGGAAGACATGCCTGGCATCTCACAACGTCATTTCTTTTCCTTCTGTAACAGGGCCACCATCCAACTCTGGGCGCTCATGCGAAGTTTACCAACTACGCTTTTGATGTGAATGAATTTATGAGGTTGATTTATAAAGCAGCAGATGCTGTAAAACACAGCAGACAAAAACTGAATATTTCAACTCTTAGTAATAAACAAAATTACATGTAATATGCAGCTACATTTTATAGTTTACAACAAAAGCGACAAACTTTCAGAATTAGGTTAAAAAATTATCTAGTAAAATAGTGCAGGTTGAATGACAACAAAAAAGTGTGAAAAGATTTAAGAATTACTTATTCAAGATGTAAGCTTAGCTATAGCAATGTCAAGAGTTTGTAGAGTTGTAATATTAAATCTACACTGAAATACCTGCCACTTAATCACTGGCAACATAAACTACCCTTCAGTTCCTGGTGAACCAACACAGTGTTCAAATGTGTCTTGGAAGTCCTGGAAAATGGTAGGAGGACCAGGAAAACACTGGAAATTCGTAAGACATATAAAGGGAGCAGCTAGATGGGAAAATCAAACAACTGAAAAATACTTCACGTGAATGATGGATCCTGGAGTAAAACTTTCCAAAACCTGGAAAAAGTCCTCTGGCTGGAATTTTATTTGTGAAAAAGTGTACAAACCCTGGCAGAAACTGCAAGGGTTATTGGGTCCTCTTATAAATCAGTAAACACTGAACAGGGCAAGATCGGTTAGTATGCACTTTTTGGCAAGAATGCTATATCTCTGGTATCTTGCAATGTAATAATTCTGGGGTAGATATTTACTGCTGTGATCTAGCTGATTGTACACCCTTTATGGAAGCAGTATACTGGAAGACAACAACAACAACTTTATTTATTATACATTGGTGTCACCAGCTCGATTTTGATTGGCCATAAGCACGCAGCTAATTCTTACTAGCTCTGTTTCTCTTACGTCATACCTACAGACAATAGTTTTTATATATGTAGAATTGACGTCATACCTACAGACAATAGTTTTATGCATGCAGAAGTGACGTCAACTAATACACTAACCAGCAGTTTGATCAGTTTTGTTATGGCGGAGTCGCCAGTGCAGCTCAGGAATATGCATAATAAAACAATTATTGGATTCGGCTTTCGCATGATAGCGATAATTATCAAGGCCTCAGTTTGTGTTATCCGCCTCAGCCTTCGGCTTCGGCAGATAACACAAACTTTGGCCTTGATAATTATCGCTATCATGCTCAACCTCATCCAATAATTGTTAATTATCCCTCATTTTTTCAATTACATAGTCACAAATAGCAAAATTTAATATAATAATGAAATAAGGGTAACTGACAACCTGAAATAACCTGAAATAGTTAAATATGCCAGGATTAAGTAAATATACACAGAAACATTAAGTACAGTAAGTGAAAATATCACTGTTGTACTGTTAATGTTCTACCACTAACTGCAATAATTACTAATACAGGTAATAATTTGTTTGAAGACATTAGAAGAATCAGTCATGAAATTAAACAGCTTCACAGACAGGGTATACAATGTGTTACCACAAAAACAGGAGCACTTCATAATCATGGCTCACAGTGGCCCATGAATGTTGCATTCTCATTTGACACAAGTATAAGACTCGGGTGGTGATGCAGTTAGCTAGACTGCCAAAAAATCAAAACACAGGCCTTTTTGATGACCTGAAAACAACTCTGCTGCATTCTTAATGTATAAAGACTCCACAAATTTTAGAGATTTTGATGCAAAAATGCTGTTTTCCTTTGGTTCAAGAGACTACCTAAAGGATATGTTGCTGAATTTCTAAGAAATACATTACCATTAATTATACATTAATATTTAATACTTGAAAAACAAGTTCTTACACACATTTTTTTGGTTATAGTAAGAAGCACTCTAAAAAAGCACTTGAAGTTCAAAATTTAAAGTTAAGTATGTGTGACTAATGTGGTTTAACATGTGGTTTCTGTCATCCAATTACATTTTTTTCAACATGTCACGCTAGTAAGCATTGTTTTGTATTTCCAAATTTGTGTATTTTTACTGTGAAAATCCAAAAACCGTGAACACTAGAAATATTTATGAATGTTTTTGTGTTCCAAGTAAAATGCAATCACATGCAAGAAAATTAAACCACAAAAAGTAACAGTATTTAGTTTGTGGTTTCATGTTGCTTCTGACTGGTTGCTGCAATATGGCCATTTTTTGTTGCCAGTTGCCTGAAGATTGCATGAGAGGCATAAAACTCAGGGTAGCAAATAAACGTCAATATAATTTACAGCTCTGATTTTTCCATTGAGCACTTTCATAGCAGATGAAGTCTTCTGACTCTATCCACTGATAATTACAATATTATTTATATACTAATAATTTTTCTCTCAGAGCTGTCACTGTATTACTTCAAAAGTAGATGGGGACATGGAAATACTCTAAAGTAACTTTAGGATCTAAGCCAAAATATTGAGGGGAAAATCCCTGGCCTATGGTTCTTAATGTCAGCTCTGCTTGTTTTTTATTTAGAGGGGCTGCAAGTATTAGAACTACCTTTCCTACCTTGTTATCTTGCCACATGGATTTTTTTTAATAAAGTTCTTTTTCAAACAGCAGTGCTCTGAAGTCATCAAACCTTGAGGTTTCAACCTCCAGGTCAAGAGCTCCTTGCAGTAATTTCATTGCTGTTTCTTTCAACAGCTTGTTGCGGTCATGGCTAATGCGGAAAACAATGTCCCCCTGTATATTTTGACAAGCAGTTTTTAGATTGATAAGTAGATGTCCTTGGAAAAGAGTTGTGTCATTCGCAAATAATGATACAACCCACTGCGTAAATTTAGCCGTTGGGTTAATGCGTCCATGACTAAAGGAACAAAGTTGGTCTGACTGTGATACATCAGTAAAAAGGTAGTCTCCCTGCTCAATGCATAGTTTAACATTAGATGGGATAGCTTGGTAAGGGCTGTAATCAATTAGCATGACATCTTGCTTAAACAAAGCTTGTTTCCTGTCTAATGCTTTCTTGAATTTCTTTATATCTAACTGGCATACTGAAGACAGATGACCGGCACAAATGTCTAGTTTTGAAACGTCAAAGTTATCCCTCCTCACTACAAATGCATAAGAATCTTGTTCATACAGCAATTTGTCCCCAGTCTTGCCAGCAATAGCAAGTCGTGCTGAATGGGTATTGGCTGTTGTGTATCTTTCATGTGTAACATTTGGGAATTTATCCCTCACAAACTGTCGCACAGCTAAGACAAGTTTGGTCCCAAGTCCCTTTCCTCGGAAGCGTGGATGTATTCTCAGGCCCCGTGAAATAAATGTCTGGCCTTCATCAACAATACACACAGCACAGAGTCCAACCACTTTCTCTCCATAAGTGGCTAAAAGAACCACCATAGTGTCCTTTTGCAACCACTTTTTAAAGAGCTGAGGTGTGTCATCATGTCCTTCATAAATTCCTTCGGACATTTCCAATACTGCGGGGTAATCCTCTGTCATAGCCAAACGCAGTTTGAGTTCCATTTTCACATAAACTGCGAGCAGAGGTCCTTCGATCTTCCCAGACTCTGTCAGCTGGCTCGACTTTTCCTGCCGGAGCAAGCGGAGCAACTGCCGGAGCAGAGGTAGGCTCAGTCTCCAGCCGTGGGTGTCTCGTCGCGGGCGCATCGAGACACCCACGGCTGGAGACTGAGCCTAGAGCAGAGGATGCGTTGAATGAAATGTAACCAAGCCTTTATTAGCCTCGCTTTCATATAAAATTTCAAACTCGCATGCTCCTTTATTCAGATCGAGGCTCTCTGAGTCCACTATACACGCCTTAATTCCCAGCTTTTCACATAAGCCTATCTGATCTGCGATTAGCGAAATTAGCGGAGAGATTACAACTATTATTGGGTCAGTCGGGAACTGTTCCAGACCAGAAGAAGAAAGTTCTTTCACAACAACACGGTAAAGTTGATAGATCATTGATTTACCATGGCCGGTAGACGCAAACAAACGAATCTTTTCCGCACAAAAAATTATTCAAGGCCTTCAACTGGTGTTCTGTGAGCTTAACTATTCCAGTGTTCACTTTTCCCAGTGCTTTGTTCACTGCTTTGTCAAAGACTTTCTTTGAGAGGCAGCTAAACAATATACCGCGGGCATCTATTAAGTCAGCAATTCCATCAAGGAGTATGCGCACTGCAGTAAAACGGTAAAAATTGGTTTTAAACCGGACTGACTCATCCATTTCGGTGGATGAGCGGCAAATTAAAGAAAGTCGAGCCGGCTGGTAGAAGTCTCTTCCTCTTCCCGACTTTTGTAGGAAGATCGAAGGACCTCTGCTCGCAGGGTAATTTTCACCATGCAGCAACAGTGATTTTAGCGGAGCTCCGCGCGCGCCGAAGGCGCGCGCGCGCGGAGCACCATTGCTAAGAAAATATGGTAACCCACTGGTAACCCATCCATCCGAGAAATTTTGGTTATGACGTCATCGTACGACCGACCGACCGACCGACCGACCGTCCGTCCGTACGTCCGCCCCATCATGTAAGCCAAAGTCAAATGTGATACTCCAGTTAACCCTTTCGTGAGCAAGCTCGCATATAAGCGCGCTTCCATATGGACTGCTTTTGGACAGATCATTTGCCCATACACGCAGTTTTCAACCCGCGTTTTTATTTTGAAGGCAGTTTTAAAACAAAGTCAGTTTTGTCTATTCGTTGGCGGAGTATCAGTGACAAACAGCGGGAGAAAGAACAAGAAAGGGCACGAGTAAACAGGCAGAGTATCAGTGACAAACAGTGGGAGAAAGAGCACGAGCAAACCGGCTGAATTGTAATGTCGAGCAACGGGAGAAAGAACAAGAAAGGGCTCGAGTAAACAGGCTGAATTGTACTGACGAGCAACGGGAGAAAGAACAACAAAAAGCTTGAGAAAAGAGACGAAGTTATAGTGAGAAACAGCGAAAAAGAGAGCGTCTGTTGTCAAGCTGTAAGAACATTACCAAGTGTCAGGGAGTTTCAGCTTTCAGCTTTTCCTCGTGTTTGCCTGCAGAAGCTTGCATGAAGAGAAAAGATCGTGTGGTCTGGCAAGGTTTCAGTAATTATGCGCTGTCTTTGGACCTTACTGTGTGTTACACTGGACGGTTTTGCCGCTAAAATCCTTAATTGAAGAAGCTTCCTTGATAGGCATGAGAAGTAATGACTTACTTTTGTGTGAAATGACCGCTTCTGCTTAAGCTCTGCGTTCGGAGTGACTGTTGACTGACTTAAACTGTGCGCAGGTTAGTACTCCTGTTTTGTCTTTCATATGGACATTTATGCCAAGAATATTGAATAGTTATTTTTCTCAGTTTGTTACTTGTCTTATTTTTTCCGATTTCTACGACAAACGTGGAAGAGACATTCGCATCGGTTTTGTTGTTTTCACGCTTTCATCTCAAATTGGTTTGGACTCTTGTTTTTTCCAAATGTTTTCTATCCAATATTTCATCTTGGATCCTAAAACGTTTCGTTTTTTCCTGCTGTCGATCGTTTTAGGGCACAAAATTTGTTGAAGAAAAGCCAAGCGAAGTCCGGACGGTTTATAACCTCGGCCCCGCTTGGTAAGTTTGACATTTGGAAAACTCTCGCAAAGAACAACTGCAACTCCTTGCCAAAAGTAAACGCGATTTTTAAAAGCTGCAGCATTGGAAATGCCAGCAATATGTTGTCCCTCGCAGCAATTCTTAGCAAAGCAATGATTTTGTGTGAAATGACGGCTATTATGTCAGCTCTGTGTTCGGATTGACCTAAACTGTCCGCATCCGTAGGTTAGTATTCTTGTTTTGTCTTTTATACGGACACTTATGTCAAGAACACTCGGACTAGCGATTTGCCTAGGTTACTCACGAGTTATGTTTGTTACTTGTCTTATTTTTCCAATTTCTACGAGAAACGCCGAAGAAACATTCGTATCGTTTTTTGTTTTTTTACGTTTTGTTGTTTTCACGCTTTTATTTGAAACAAGTTTGGACTAAAAAATGCTCGTGTTTTTTTCCAAATGTTTTCTATCCAATATTTCATTTTGGATCCTAAAACTCTTCGTTTTCCCTGCTGCCGCTCATTTTTGGGTACAAAATTGGTTACAGAAAAGCCAAGCATAGTTCGGACGGTTTATATCCTCGGCTCCGCTTTGTTAGGAACAAGAGCCGGATTGACATTTGGAAAACTCTCGCAAAGAGCGACAACTCATTGCCAAAAGTAAACACGATTTTTAACATCTCGTCCAGCATTCGAAATGCCAGCTATATGTTGTCCCTCACAGCAATCTCGTTGTTAGTTAAAAAATCGCAAACTTAAAAGGCTAATTGCAGTAAAAACTTGGTCTTTAATTCAATGTTTATTGACAAATGTTTTTCTGAAACCGATTTGTTTGTCTGTTTTCATTGCCAATCAGATGTTATCATTAACAGTGATGTCAATACCGCCCACGACTTTTGTAGTCAAGGTTTGTAGTTTGCAATATTTGTAAAATCGAAGTCAAGAATAAAACCATTCTCAACGATTTGCAGTTGATCATCTGAGTTGATTCATGGCTTATCGTGCCGCAGTCACTTTTCACAACGAAGTCATTTTCGCTTTTTGGTTTTTGGTGCTATTGTACAAAGGACACCGATGGCAGTTTTCTATCGTCTTTACTCTTATAGATCCCAAAAATGACGCCATAAAATAGTCAAAACAAGGCGAACAAAGTACTGTTCTTCTTTTTTGGGTGATGTCGAAGAGTACCCACTTTGGGGTTTTATGGTTTTGTTTTGTTGTGGAATATTTCGGTTTGTTGAGGTTAAAATGTCAACGATACTTGTTAGAAAATTTGTGGCTCAGCCAAAGCATGTAACCGGTTGTGATATTTGCTTTAAAAGTGAGACACTGGGACTGTTAATCTATAGTTTAGAGATTTACACCATTGGGTTGAAATGCAATCGGATGTAATTAAACTGTGATGAAGCAAAATCGTTTATGCTGTTTATGTTCATAGTCATGTAGTCCCTTCATCCTACGTGGCAAAGGCCGATGATAAATCGAAAATGTTCTTTAGCATATGTTTGAATGGTGGCTGTGGCTCTGCAGCAAAACAGTAAAAATAAAACTATAATCACAATACAGAAGTTCTTACTAGAGTCCTGGCTCGAGTCCTTGCATTGATTTTATTTTATCGGTAAATGCCATACAATAAGGAAAGAACTGTGGATCTCCGCTTTTAGGCTTGCCTAAATATATATATTACTGTTTGCAACCAGAACTGAATGAAAGGAAAGAGGTACTGCTCATTCATTTGCTGTGCTGTTGTGTAAAAGGGACAAATTGTCGCAGGCCAATTAGTGAAAAACAATGAAAATATATGTCTGAGTACGTATTCCTGACGGATTCTGCAGTTCCAGAAAACATCCGCTGGGAAGGGGGGGGAGGGGGGAGGGGGAGGGGTGGGACGTGACCACAAGAATAACAAAACTATAGCCTGCGTAGCAGTCTTTTCCGTTTCCTCCAGAGCCAAGGGGAAGTCGCGCGAAGACATGGGGTGAGAGCAAAAAGTTAGGAACGGGGGCCCTCGCGCGACTCCCGCTTGCCCGAAAGAAAACGCAAAAGACTGCTACGCAGGCTAACAAAACTAGAGAGTAGGGACTAGAAAGTCAGCCAGAGTATTTGTAAATACTGTGTGTTGCTCCTATAATGCAGTTTTATATGTTCCCGTGAAAGATATGTAAGTGAATGATGCATATGTCATATGAACCCAAAATTGACCTGCTCCCAAAGTCTGTGGCTTCATAGCTCAATTGGTAGAGCATCGCACCAGAATCGCGAAGTCACGGGTTCGAGCCCCGTTCAAGTCCTGAATTCCTGAATCTTTTTTCAGGCTTCTTTTAGAAGTTGTAAAAATTGCGATCAACACTGCGACGATCATTCTTCATTTGACTTCATACCCGCAGTTCACATATGATTTCTTTCAAATGCATCGGCATTCACTTACATATCTTTCACGGGAACATATGAACCCAAAACTGACCTGCTCCCAACGTCAGTGGCTTCATAGCTCAGTTGGTAGAGCATCGCACCGGAATCGCGAGGTTACGAGTTCATGCTCGGTTGAAGTCCTGGATTTTTTTTCAGGCTTCTTTTCGCAAATGTAAAAATTGCGATCAACTCTGCGACGATCATTCTTCATTTGATTTTTCCATGTAATATCGCGTTTGCCGGGTCATCCCGGCTCATTAAGCCAGTGAGAGTACAGCGGGTAATACAATGCTCATGCGCAATGGTTCAATCTCATGCAAACATGGAGGCATCAGCCATCAACCGGGCTGAAAGTCATCTCGGCAAATGCACACCGAAGCAGCCCGGCTCATGTAATCAGGCGCTCAGTCCAGTGATTACATGATTGCTGCCGATCATTTAGGGACGGGCAGGAGCCCATTAGGGAAAATATTCAGTTCGCATGATTGTTTTTGGTACTGATTGTGCCGGGCTTTCTTCCTCGGATGCATGAGTTTTCTTTCCTTTGCCTTCTTTTTTGCAAGAATTTTGTTTTCCTGTCCTATTACCCTGCATGAATCGTTTTTGGCTTTTTCCCACTACCCTCCCCCCATCCCCCGTATCACTTTTAGCTATACACAGAGGGATTTTGGATTGCTTGAAAAGCGAACAAGTTATTTAATAGATAATTACTGAGGCGAGCAGCATTATATCCAATAATGCTGTGGACCGAAGTAATTATCTATTATAAACACTAATCGTCATTCAAACCCATTGTTTTCTGTCTGCAATTATATCACCGAATGTCGCCGCCCTTTATTATTTTTCTGGAAAACAATAAATCAAACAATTCCTGACGTTCAATGGTGTTTTTATTCAAGGTAACGGTTACATAAGCTATTGTTTTCATGAGTATAAAATGACATGTACGTGTGAAAAATGCAACCAGAAACGAGTTATTGGCTGTTGTTTGTCAAGGTAGATGTCAATTTGCATATTGCTCGACAAACACAGTTGTTTCTGAAAGTCAACTCATTGTCGTTTGGAACAATGGCGGAAAGCTGCTGGGAAAGCAGTTCTGAGGGAGAATTGTTTCTTACGCAGTCAACATTTTTGGGAAGTGACACGCCCGAATTACTTATAAATAATATACTTTTTGTTTTGGGAAATTGCTTTGCGTTGCGAGCAGGTCAAGATCACAGAAACCTAAGAATGAAGAATTCTCAGTTATCAATACATACCGATGAGTCTGGTGTAGAGTATTTGCAATATGTGGATGATGTAAGTAAAAGCAATAATAGAGGCCTGGCTCATTTACAAATTAAGAATAAGGTTGTTAGAGCATATGAAAACGTTGAGAAACCAGAGCGCTGTCCTGTAAAGCTTTAGAAGAATTACATAAGTCATGTACCTTTGGATACATCAGATAATTCATTTTATTTGTGACCAGTTTAATTTACCGAAACCAAAGGGAAATATTTGGTATTACAAAAAGGCTGCTGGAAGGGAAGCGTTGGGAAATGTTGTTAAAAAGGTCACGGGTAAGGCTGGGTTTGATGGTCATTTCACTACGTAAACCATTCATTCCGGCGAAGTTGTGCCACAAAACTTTACGATAATGGGGTACCAGAACAAGTAATTCAAGAAACTACTGTTCACGCATTATTTTTTAATAATTCAGCTTGTTTTAGATTTAATAATGCTGCGTGTCGATTTAGCACGTGTAAGATTACCCCTGATAATTTCCTTGCCACCAAAAAAGACCGCACTCGTTTTTCTGACACAGTTAGTTTGTATTATTTTTCTCTCGGCATTCGGTGATATAATGCAGACAGAAAACAAGGGTTTGGATGACGATCAGAAGTTATTAACATTAAATCCACGTTACGCGACGAGAAAACGGCGTTCAGGTTTATATTACCCCCGCCTTAAGACGAACGAATTCAGGAGATCAAGATGTAACTGCCATCAAGCTAACAGATGTCAGAGATGTGAAGAAGATCACGCGTTTAATACGTATGTCGAAATTAGAACTGAAAATAGCAATTTCATGACTTTATAGGACGAAAACCATGCTTTTGTAATATTCCGCCTTTATGGAATCTTAAAAGCTGCCCTTAAGCAGTCTTACTGATAGCTTGCTTTTTAAGAAATCTTAAAACTGGCTTTTTAAGCAGTCTTCTGATAGTTTGCTTTTTAAGAAATCTTAAAACTGGCTTTTTAAGCAGTCTTCTGATAGTTTGCTTTTTAAGAAATCTTAAAACTGGCTTTTTAAGCAGTCTTCTGATAGTTTGCTTTTTAAGAAATCTTAAAACTGGCTTTTTAAGCAGTCTTCTGATAGCTTGCTTTTTAAGAAATCTTAAAACTGGCTTTTTAAGCAGTCTTCTGATAGCTTGCTTTTTAAGGTTTTAAGATTGAATCTTAAAACTGGCTTTTTAAAGAGTCTTAAAATGGGTACTCCTTTAGGAGTCTTAAATAGCCTGCCTTTTAAGCGACCTTAAAAGCTGGCTTATAATTTTAAGTCTTCCAACCAGCGGTCATCAGCGATATACTTTCGGTATATAAATGAACTGCGTTACATCAGGGTGTTTTTGTTATTTGTCATACTGTTCTTATATAGCACTCTTTTCCCAGCTGCTGAGAATGATTTCGATTATCTGGACTTTTTTTCGGGTCTCCCAACAAGTCCGGATAATCGACGTTTGACTGTAGTCTTTCCTGGCGTTTCATTTCTTTATCGAAAATAGCGCGTGAGCAGCTGTAACTTTGAAGACCAACTGAGAAACATGAGCACCCACAGTTTACCCGTGTATTGATGATGTAGCAAGCATTTGACATCCTGTGCACGTGAGCCGTGTTGTGAGGTGTGTAACCGAGCCTATGTCATTGTGTTAATTCTAATGCCTTTTTTTAATTTGGATGCTATAATAGTTTATACTTCCTCTACCAGCTCAATATTGTACGGCGAGCGGTGGTCTTTGCTCCCAGCGTTTTAAAGCTAACCGAGCGACGTGCATATAAACTGGTTAAGCTTTACGATGTCATCGTCCACAGCAGTGACTAGCAACGATCAGACATATAACTTTACATATAACTTTATTTAAACTCGGAATTCGAATAGCTCGACAGAGCTAGTATCTCCGAGTTTCATAATATTTAAGAAATGCAACAAAATTAATAAAAATGTAAAAAAAAAAACCATCCACACAGTAATATTATGAACAGTGCGCTTTAAACAATCTTGCAAGCCTGATTGCTGTCAAATAGAAAAGTTTTGACAGGTAGGTGACGGCTTTTTATTATCTCAAAGAGACAATATCCCCTGTGTAGTACGATTGTCTCTCCATTATTGCTCTGGAAACTCATTGATGCCAATCAACATCTTAAACTCATTTAATACATTTCCTGCTGCATTGCTAATCAGTACGTAGCCTCCAAACAGAAGTAGCAGCAACAATCTTGGTTCAGTAACAATAATAAAGTTAGCCTATCCTATCCTATCCCCCAGGCCCCCCACGAGAGGGGGCGGGGAATGGGGGGGGGGAGGTCCGGATTTCAAGTGACGGCGGACGGGGATGATCGAGGGATTTCAGTTTGGGTTTGAAATTTTCGATTCAGGGATTTTCTTGGGTAGGAAAATTTGGCAAGTATTTTTTTGTGTGTGGGGAATAATAATAGCTCGGGGTTGTGCTCGCATATATCCAGGCCTCGTAGTTCTGCGAATCAAGTACAATCCTTTCTCGAAATATTTTAGGCTCACAGATTCGGCATGCGAATTTGTTGGGGTTAATTTTTAGTCCACGAATTTCAATTTTTGCCCCCATTCGATCAGTTACTCGAAATCCTGGGTACCCCCCTCCGTCCCCCCGCCCGGGCAACAACAAAGCGAGTACAGTTCGTCAGTTCGGTGTGCGATCACATGCGGTGGGAAGGCGATAACAAATTCCTGTCACCTGCTAGGGTGCATTCGAGTAGTTTTAATTAGTTTCATACAGTGACAGGAAAACTGAGTACGCCTGATTAACTAGTTTAATAATTGTTTTTGGGTCTCTCTAAAGCTGCTATCATCTGGATTTTGCCTCAAATCATGAGCCAAATAATCTACTATTGCTGTATGTCATTACCGAGTGTTACTGAAAGATGTGTTAATGCGGAAACGTCGCATCAATACCAAACTGACAATTTGTAGGTCTGATATAGAAAAGAAATTACTCCTGAAGCGAGAAGTTTACTCTTTGGAGCTTGTTTGTTCATTGAATGAGCGACACAAAATGGCGTACGATCTTCCACCGAGAAGCTTGGTGCTCGTGGTTGCAGAGTCCACCATTTGTCTTGCGTTGAACTTAACCAGCCTTTTAGGAAACACCATGCTCTGTTTAGCGGTCTATCGCAACCCAAGACTGCGATCAACGACAAACCTCTACATCATAGCATTATCCATCGGCGATTTGATCTGCGCAGTGCTCGAAATGCCGCTAACCTTCTGGACGTTGGTGATCGGAAAATGGGACCTTGGCGATGGGTTCTGTCAGGTTCATGGATTCGTGGATGTATTCTCAACGTATTGCCCACCTGCCACGATGGCACTCACGGCTTTGAACAGGTATATTCGAATCGCGAAGACCAACTATTATAACAAAATGTTTTCTCCACGGCGCTCCAAGATCTGGCTCTTTTGCGTTTGGTTCGTACTCGCTTCATACTTGCTAATTGCGCGCGCAACAAATTGGCAAAGGTATGACTTTGTTGTTGGTTTCGCCGCCTGCAGCGTGGAGCATTACACCGAACAAAGGAAGCTCATCCACTACTGCCTTGTGGTGTCTTTGTACTTCGGTGTTTCGTTTCTGGTGGCAATGTTCAGTTACTACAAAGTGCTCAAGGCCATCCGGCGACACAAGGTGGAAGTTGTGCCGTCACTATACAAAGCTTCGGGAAAAACACAGGCAAGAGTTTCAGTTCAAGAAATAAAAATTAGCAAAACAATCTCTTTCGTGTTGGCGGGTTTTTTCCTCTGCTGGATACCAATGTGGAGTCTGTCTCTCACTAATCGATTCTCTCCGAACCCGGTACCGAGAATTGTCCCACTGCTGGTCACCTTTTTTGTGTTTTTAAGTAGCTCCATTAACCCTCTCATTTACGCCGCTTCAAACAGTGGGTTCCGGCAGGAATTCCGCAAGATGCTATTTTGTTTTGAAAGAAAAGCTGCAGTTGCTCCTGTACAAAAGAAGAGAGCCAGTTCATTTCTTGAGAACGTTCAACTTAATCATTTACCAGAAAGCCACGAAAATTTGAATGACACTTATATGGCTGTTCTGAAGTGAGTGTGACTTCGTTATCATCTGGTTAAAAACTTAAAAAAAACTTTATTTCACTGGTGTCCGGAGATAACAGCTGTATAAGACAGAGCAAGGCTCGAGTAGTTACTACGTTTTGCAGCCTGCGTATCAGGCGTTTATTTAGCCGAACGCGAAGCGCGAGACATCGAGGGCGAAGCACGAGACTAAATGCTCCACGCCAGTCTCTCTAGCTTTGTGCTACTCAAAACACGGCGACACGGCTTATCACCTGCAATGAAAAGCATTCCCCGTAACCTCAAAAGCCGCTGTTTTTTAAAAGAAACACCCGTGCGGTGCAGTCGACTAAAGAATTTATTCAGCGAAACATAATTTTATATTTGTGCTTTATAAGGATGCAAAACTCAGCAAGAACAGTTTATTCATACTGAGAGCGTCATCGTTATGCCGAATTAGTTCCTGTTAGGCAAACTTGGGCAAAACACCACATTTCAGCGGCTAGGAGAAAACTCGCCGCTATTCGATCCTCAGGGTACATGATGCTAGGTCACGCGGTGATGGACGGAGTTCCACCAGGAGAGCTGAAAAATATTAACTATTCATGTGGATGGAAATAAAGGACAAAAGTTCTCTTGGGAAACATTGTCTCGTATTATGGTCTCCGCAGTTAAAAGGTGAAAACAAAGAAATCCACCGTTTAATTGTATCATGTTTGACAGACAGAAAGAAAACGAAAAACAAGTTATATACTGTATTTATTGTATCACCTGTAACCTTCAGACTGACCCAACAAATAAATGGTCTCATCTGAGATAATATTGCTTTTTTTTATTTCAGTAATTAAAAAGAGGGATCATCGCCAGAAAAGTCGAATCGACATGCGCAGAAGTGGCGCGACACTTAGAAATTTTCCGGCTTTGTTTTCATCCTTTCATTACAGAGAATATGTGGGAAGGAGTTTTTAATTTTCTCGGGGAATAGAAGTTTTCAGAATGTAAAAGCCACTTTGTATCTAATAATGATCAGAACTTTCCGAAGGTTGTTTCGAAGCTTCGTTCTGCGCAAATAGTACAAAATTCGGTTCGGTTTTACAGATTTTGTAAAGTAAGGTTTTGCGACGCCATGTTGAATGAAACTGAGTCAAAGGTCTCAGCAGGCGCGAATTCAATTTTCATTTTCTAGCGGTAAACGAGCACTACATACCTTACTTTGTATCCGTTCGATAAGTTCAAACATCAGTCCGTTTCTGTGGAAAATA
Organism: Galaxea fascicularis; assembly: GCA_948470475.1. NCBI lineage: Eukaryota > Metazoa > Cnidaria > Anthozoa > Scleractinia > Euphylliidae > Galaxea > Galaxea fascicularis. Next base: position 26,865,326 of record OX419341.1, on the reverse strand, counting down.
TTGTCTTCATTGAACACGAACCCAGCTCGGTTTTAAGAGTCCATCTTATGCAATTGATCAGGTTCAGAAAAAAGCGACATAATGGCCCTCACTCGATGGCGAAGGCGAGAAAAACAAATCTTTTCCCTCTCAACATGCCCGCCATCTTGCAAAAAACATCCCAGGCGTTTTATTTTGAGCCTTCCCAAACTGGGGGAGACTAGAAACCAGACTTCCCAGCAGTCTAGCAATCTTTACGCGGGTTTTTTCGAAAAAGCGCGGCGAATTGTATACCAAAATATATGCCAAAATTGAATTGTTGACTACGTTCGTCATGTCCTCTGTGCACACAGCGCCAGCGGTTATTGTCGGCCGCGCATGCGCTATGCGGGCGTCTCCTCGTGGACCGTGTTGTTGTTTTACTCAGCCATTTGTAAAGGCTTTGTTGTACTTTAGTAAAGAGTTTGTACTACGCTATTTTCGTGTCGTCTGTCCCTATCACTGGCGTGGTGGCAGCAGTTGGAACTTACCCTCGTCTCGTACTTAGAGACAGCCAGCCCATAACGGATCGTCGACCGATTTCCAAGCGAGGAACTAGCGAAACAGCTTAGTCGATAGCTGTGTCAACAATACTCAGGGACTCACAGATAAGTACACATTTCGCCTTTCCTCTATTCATTTAAGAATACGAAATGAATCCAAGAGCACCAAAACAGTGGTCCTTAACCAAACAAGAAACGATAACGTCGTTCGAAGCCTGGAGACAAAATCTTCAGTACATTCTTTCCCTCGACCGCAATTTCGCGGGCTTCCTCGCTGATGGCGTGACATGGTTGAAGAAATCCCCCGGCAGCCCTCGTCGCGGCCTCCAGGACGACCCCGAATCCGTTCCTCTAGCTTCCCGTAGAACAGCACAACAAAAGTGTACTCATCTTGAATTAATGCTTGGACAAATTGCGAACTATTGTCCTGTAATTTCTCGTAACACCATCGTCAAGAACTCAACCTCCATGAGCTCTATCTGGCAAGCGATTCGCCTTCACTTCGGTTTCCAATCAACCGGTGCTCACTTCCTCGACTTCAACAACATCACACTTGCCCCTGCTGAGCGCCCCGAGGATCTCTATCAACGTCTGATGTCCTTTATTGAAGATAATTTATTATTGGCAAATGGAAATATCTCACACCATGGCGAAGTTCCCGACACCGACGAGGAAATGTCTCCCACTCTAGAAAATCTTGTAGTACTAACATGGTTGAGATTAGTCCACCCTGACCTCCCCAGTTTGGTTAAGCAACGCTACGGTACTGAGCTCCGGTCCAAGTCTCTTGCATCTCTCAAACCTGAAATTTCTCAAGCATTGGATTCCCTCCTGGAAGAGATCAATAACAATGTTGATGCTAAAATCTTGCGTTCCACGGCATCGAAGTTCAGACAGCCGCCTCCGAGGGGCCCTTACAACCGCTCCCAAAAGGCATACACTAAACCACAAGTCAAGTCTTGCCCCTTGTGTAAGCAGGCTGGACGTAATGACCGTCACTTCTTAAGTCAGTGCACTTACCTACCTGCCGAAGATCGCGCTTTCCTCGCCAAAGCACGCCTCGCAAGTAGCCTAGATGACGACGATGACCCCACCGACTCTGATTTCTTCTGTCCACCTGATGTGGAGGAATTTGCTTCTTCGCCCCATTCCTCGGCCAGGGTTGTGTCTCGCCGTGTAAGCACAAAGCAATCACCCCATTTCAATGCCTTCTACCATCACCACTCGCTTAAACTCACCTTAGACACTGGTGCCGAAACCAGCATGATCAAGGCCTCGGTCGCCCGTAGCATCGCCGCTCCCATCGTGAAAACATCCCAGCAGGCCCTACAAGCAGATGGAGTTACGCCTCTTGTCGTTGTTGGCGAGACCCACCTCACTCTTTCACGAGCTGGCAAATACCTGACCCTCGATGCCCTCGTAGTAGAAGACTTAGATGTTGACGTTTTAGCTGGAACTCCATTTATGATCACTAATGATATATCCGTTCGCCCAGCAAAGGGTCAGGTTCTTATCCAAGGCTCAGAAATACTGGCCTACCATCCCGAGTCAAGTGCCAGTTCCCAGGCTCACGCCGTCCGTCGCACCCAGTCTTATGTGTTACGCTCGTCCGCCCCTACAACAGTGGTCCTCCCTGGGGAATATCTTGAGCTGGACCTACCACCTCATATAGATCCCGACTGCACCTTGGCCATAGAAGCCCGTACCGATGCACCATCCAACAAATGCTCCAAAGTTTCACAACTTTGGCCTCAGCCCCAAATTGTAGAAGCAGTTGCTAGTAGAGTTCGTTTAGTCAACGACACTGCTGAGCCAAGGACTGTCCGACGCCACGAACATCTCTGCCAAGCTCGCCACACCACAGCTGTGGCTCCCTCGCCACCTGTTGGTCCACACCCACCACCTCCCCACCCTGGTGGAAGCATCTCACCCCATCCCGGGTTCTTCTCAGATGCCGTTGCAATTGACCCTGACAACATCCTACCGGACACCATTCGCAAACAGTTCCGCGAAGTGCTCCAGACTCACGACGAAGTTTTTAATTCTGCCATTGTTGGTTACAACGGCATAGCTGGTCCTGTCCAAGCCTCTGTCAATATGGGACCTGTGCAGCCTCCACAACGCAAAGGCCGTGTTCCCCAATATTCCCGTGACAAGCTGGTCGAATTGCAACAGAAATTCGACGAGTTAGAACAATGCCAGGTCTTCCGGCGTCCGGAGGACATCGGAGTTACCGTTGAGTACCTCAATCCTTCATTTCTCGTTAAAAAACCCTCTGGCGGTTTTCGTCTCGTTACAGCCTTCACAGACGTTGGACGCTACAGCAAACCACAACCCTCCCTGATGCCCGACGTCGATTCTACTCTCCGCACCATTGCCCCATGGAAGTATATAATAAAGTCTGACCTCACCCGTGCCTTTTACCAGATACCTCTATCAAAGGCCTCCATGAAATACTGCGGTGTGGCCACTCCGTTTCGCGGCATCAGAGTATATACCAGGTCAGCCATGGGAATGCCTGGTTCAGAGACCGCATTGGAGGAGTTAATGTGTCGTGTCCTCGGTGACTTCCTCCAAGAGGGATGCGCTACAAAACTCGCCGACGATCTTTATTGTGGCGGTGACACCCCGCAAGAACTTTTAACTAACTGGTCTCGTATACTTGGCGCCCTTGCCCGGTGTAACCTCCGTCTGTCTGCCACTAAGACTGTCATATGCCCCAAAACAACCACCATATTGGGTTGGATCTGGTCACAAGGCTCCTTATCTGCAAGCCCCCACCGCGTTGCTGCACTCGCAACCTGCTCTCCTCCAGAGTCTGTGAAAGGTATGCGTTCCTTCATTGGCGCCTACAAAGTCTTTAGCCGTGTCCTCCCCCACTGCTCTCAACTTATGGATCCACTTGAGTCATCCTTGGCCGATCTACAGTCTCAAGACCACGTCCAGTGGGATGCCAACCTTCGTCAGAAATTCTCCACTGCACAAGATGCCCTTCTCACACACAAGTCTATCGTTCTCCCCCGTGCCTCTGACCAGCTCTGGATTGTGACTGATGGCTCAGTCACCCGACGCGGTCTCGGAGCCACCTTGTACGTTACCCGCCAGGACCGCCTTCTCCTTGCCGGCTTCTTCAGCTCTAAACTACGCAAACATCAGGTCACATGGTTACCCTGTGAGGTCGAAGCGCTGTCCATAGCAGCTGCGGTAAAACACTTTAGCCCCTTCATCATCCAATCCAAGCACCGTGCCTGCGTTTTGACAGATAGCCAGCCCTGCGTTCAAGCCCTGCAGAAACTCTGCCGAGGCGAATTTTCTGCCAGTCCACGTGTTACCTCCTTTTTGACCACCATCAGTAGATACCAAGTTATCCTCCAGCATCTCGCTGGCACCGCCAATTTACCCTCGGACTTTGCCAGTCGCAATGCCCCCGAGTGCACTGAACCGAACTGCCAAATTTGCTCTTTCGTACACGAATCAGAGTCTTCTGTAGTACGTGGCATCTCCACTCAAGATGTCCTTGACAACACCAAGCGCCTCCCCTTCACCAGCAGACCTGCATGGTTCAGTGTTCAAAATGAGTGCCCCGATCTACGGCGTGTCTGTGCCCACCTGAAACAGGGCACCCGCCCTTCCAAAAAGCTGACTAATATCAGAGACGTAAAGCGCTACCTTAACGTCACTTCCATTTCCAAGGATGGTCTGCTCGTCGTTCAGCGTCAACAACCGCTCTCCCGCCCCATTGAGTTGATCGTCGTACCTCGTTCCGTACTTGATGGCCTACTTACTGCTCTTCACATCAAGCTTGACCACCCCTCTAAGCACCAACTTCAAATGGTCATACAGCGTCACTTCTTTGCCCTAGATATGAGTGCCGCTATCGCTCGAGTATCAGACTCCTGCCACACTTGTGCCTCACTCAAGAAGTTCCCTACCTCCCTTACCAGTCAGTCCTCAGACGATCCACCCGAAGTTGTAGGCGTGTCATTTGCAGCCGATATCATTAGACGCTGTCGCCAATTCATCTTACTTTTGCGAGAATGTGCCACCTCTTACACTACATCGTGCCTTGTACCCGACGAGAAGAGTGATACCCTTCGTGATGCCCTTGCCCGATTAGTGGTGGGTCTACACCCCCTCGATGGTCCCCAAGCTGTGATTCGTGTCGACCCTGCACCTGGATTCGTCTCGCTAAAAAACACCCACGCCTTACAACATCTCGGCGTCTCTGTCGAAGTTGGCCGCGTCAAAAACACCAACAAAAATCCTGTTGCCGAACGAGCCGTGCTGGAACTAGAAGAAGAGCTATTGCGCCAGGAGCCCGGTGGAGGCCCAGTTACTGAGCTCAGTCTTGCCATTGCCACTGCCCGGCTCAACTCGCGACTCCGCAGCCAAGGCCTTTCCTCACGGGAGCTTTGGACACAACGGAACCAGTTCTCCAATGAGCAGATACCCATCAATGACTTACAACTCATTTTAGCGAAACAAAAAGCCCGCCAAGCCAACCATCCTTTCAGCGAAGCAGCCAAAGGCGGCTACCGGCCACAAGCTCCCGTTCCCCCCTTGCAGGTTGGAGACCTGGTTTACATGAAGAGTGACCGAAACAAGTCACGCGCCCGTGACCGCTATCTCATTGTTAGTATCGATGGCGAATGGTGCTTCATCAAGAAGTTCTCCGGCTCGCAACTCAGGGCTACGTCTTACAAGGTGAAGCTAGCCGAGTGCTACACTGTACCACACACCCTTCCACCACCTTCATCCCATTCTGTTGTCCCTACACTTGACGACGACGAATGTGAGGAGATTGCTGAGCAGCCTCAGCCGTGCCAACAGCCCTCTGCCCCACCGGATCTGTTACGTCCGCCTAGCCCTGAACCTCCAGCCTCCTCCCCGCACCACGTCCCGCACCAAGAAGACATCACCCCCGCTGACACTGATCATATTCCTGTCTCTGTTCCATCTGAACCAAGACCCCAGCGAACCCGCCGACCTCCAGCATACTTACAGGAGTACATTCTTGACTAGTGTTTTAGGTGACAGTTACTTCCGAAATAGCCCGTTTAATTAAGTACTATCAATAACAGTTGTTGTCGGTCACAACCTTTTTGTTAGGTTTCTTTTACTTTGTACACGTTAGTTTTCTATTTACTCAGAAGAAGAAGAAGTTGCGCCAGCGGTTATTGTCGGCCGCGCATGCGCTATGCGGGCGTCTCCTCGTGGACCGTGTTGTTGTTTTACTCAGCCATTTGTAAAGGCTTTGTTGTACTTTAGTAAAGAGTTTGTACTACGCTATTTTCGTGTCGTCTGTCCCTATCACTGGCGCAGCTGAAAAAGAAGTCATTTTTATTGCTGATTGCCCGAATACAAAACTTCAATACGTATTACAGCAACGTGAAAACGGCAACGAAGTGGTATTTTGGCTAAAGATAAAACAGGAGGCCCTTGCAACCTGGAGAAAAGAAAAGCTCCCAGGTAACTTACCTGATGATGGTTGTTTGTACATTGACCTGGTCAATATGTGCATGCCTGGTAACGCATTTCGCTTAAATCGCCAAAGTGTGAGATTAGAAAGACAGCTGTCCAATAACTGCATTGCTGCTGATGCTAAAAGAAGGGCAATAAATAAGAAAGGAAGTCCTAAGCAAAGACAAGAATTCTTGGCCTCCTACAAAAAGCTTGCAGTACTAAGAAATGACATTATCTCTGTTGAAGATTGGAAATCAGAAATTAGATGCCTACAGCATAAGGTGAACCTTGTAGAAACGGCAATGAATCTTTGGAAACAAAAGTATACTGACCTTGAAAAAGAAAAACAGGATCTGTTACAGGAAATGGTTCAGGAGAAGGAACTGTTTAATTCATGTAGGGGAGAGAATGAACTAATGAGGAAATACATAAGGCAGCTGGAGAAAAACCAGTTCACTACAGTTAGGGGCACAGCTATTCCAAAGCTGAAAACAACACAAGCCCAAAACAAGAAATTAAAAGAACTCAAAACAAGAGCTCAAAAGGCTCTTTATTTCAGTAAATTGTTTGGCCTGGAGCTTGACTGCCTACGATTAAAGGATCCAGAAAGCTCTAAAACATTTACTGTTAACTTCACTCAAGAAAAGGGAACATTCATTGGAGCTTCCACTGCTACTTCACAAGGTGGCACAACACCCAACACACCACTTGCTCGCCCATTACCTTCTACACCCCCTTCCTCTTCAAGTGACACCCCATCAACTCTCTTACCTGATGAGCAGTCCCAACCTACAGGCCACACCTCATGCCAAGGTGAGAAACAATATGCCAAAATGAGTGAGGATGACAAATCCAAGATAGAGGCCATATTGTATCTCATTGATAAGTTTGGGGTTGGAGATGAGTTCATCCACCAGTTGTCCATGGTAGTCGATGGAATGCCAAGGTCCTATCTGTTCAAACAGTGCCGAAAGGAGCTAAACAAGGACTGCATCATTTCGACTACTCCAGGCAAGGCCCCAGGAGCACAGTACTCCTTTAAACAATTATTGGCTGAACAAGTAAAACACATGGTAGGTAAAAGCATTGGTTTGTCATTTGTATCACAACCCATGGTTTACACTGTCAAAAAAGCAATTTAAATATACCAAACAGTTGCTATTTGTTTCCAACTTATTAAGAAAGCATTTGGACATGTGTTTCTATTCTGAGAACTGTAACTTTGTTTCAGAGACAAGCCAATTTGCTGCAAGAGGGCGAGAAAGTAAAAGTGAAGCTCAGTGGGGATGGTGCTCGAATGAGCAGAGTGAGCAATTTCATCCTCCTGAGTCTATCCATTCTTCAGAGCAGAGATGATTTGTTATCATCAAAAGGTAGAATTATGAAGTAAAGCAACTGTGGCAACCAGAGATACTAAAATTTGAGACTAGCAAAATGCAAACAATGAATATATTAACTTTTATTTCACACAGGGTAAATTTTATTGATTATAACTTTCATCTTGTGTTTTATATCAAACTAAGGTACACACACCATTGCAGTAGTGAATGGCCCAGAAAGTAGGGAAACTTTGGCCACTTCCTTTAAGGAGGTCTTTGATGACATCAATGAAATCCAGGAAAAGGGGTTTATCACTGCTGGAGAGAACAGAGTAGATGTAGAACTGTTTCTTGGGGGTGATTACAAGGTAAGATACAAACAACTTTATTTTGGTCACTATCCTTTGTTCTCAAATTTCAGTCCAAACATTTATTATGCAAATGTTCCATGTGGCATTCACAGAGTGAAAAAGAATATTCTATCATTCTGTGATTTAATGTAATGTTCCCCATTGTCTGGGAATTAATTATATCATTATATATATTTTCAGTTTTTGCTTCTGGTTATGGGCATTAGTGCAGCCAACTCAACATATGCTTGCTTGTGGTGCAAAGTTCATAAGAAAGACAGGTATTAATCTAAACAATATCTAATAGGCTACTTTATTAATAACATTACAATGTATCCCGTTGTCTCAAATGAAATAAAATAGGTACTGAATTTCTTCATGGTCTAGGTACATACACATGTTTTAGCCACCATTTATGGTGTGTGTATGTCTTTATATAGGTTTTGTTCTGTCCCTGATCCTTATATATTATTGAAAAATATACAAAAATATTGTTCCAGCATGCATGTTCTGTAATAAGTATGACAAATAGTAAGATTTATCATTGATCTTCTTCTCTTTCAGGGGAGATATGAGCAAGCCAGACAACTTTTATGATAATGACCCTATCAAGAGGACATTAAAAGAACTTCATGAATTTTCCACCAAGTCCAAGGGAGAGAACTTCTGTTGTGTGCATAAACCACTCCTTAACATCCCACTGGATCACATCATTTTGGATGAGCTCCATTTAATGCTGCGCATCACAGATGTTCTGATTGGTAATGTGATAGAAGATGCAATGCAGTGGGATGACAAGGAGAGTTTCCTCACTGGGAAGAAAACAGTTCACCTTCAAAAGCTTATCCAAGCTATCAACAGCTGTGGTGTATCTTTCTCAGTGTGGGAGAAAAGGAATGCTGATGGAAAAGGCTCTGGGACTTGGGAGTGGACAAGCCTGATGGGGGATGACAGGAAGACTTTACTAAAACTACTTCCCAGCAAGTTGGAGCCCCTAATCCAGCAGGAGACAGCCAAAACTGTTGTGGAATTGTGGAAGGTACAAGTTAAAGTAATCAACAATCATAAACTGTTTCAGAAAGTAACTCCTGCCAAACAAAATTTCTCACTTTTGCTTGATTTATTTTCCTTTTGTTTTGTTTTTATTCTTGTAGGGATTTGCTGACATGTACTTCAGCTTTATCTCATCTTTTGAACCAACCAATGTTGATGAGTATCGTCAAAAGGTAAACCATAGCAACAAAGATTAATCAAATCCATGCAGTTGCACATCTATCCCAACAGATCACTTTGCTGTATGAAATATTCTTTTCTTTTTTTTTTTTTTTTCAGATAAAAACATGGATTGATACATTCTCTGCCCTTGGGGATAAGAGAATTGGGTATGCACGTGAGCGTGTGACATGTTATATGCATGCAGCTGCATACCACATTCCCCATATGGTAACACAACATAACAACCTCAAGCAGTTTAGTGGTCAAGGTACCTTTTATGCTCCTTTGAATAAACATCACTCACATTTGTGGGAATAAAAGTAAGTATCAATACAAATAACAATTTTTGCTTTTAGGTGTGGAAAAAAACAATGATGATGCCAGAAGAATTCTGCAGCGCAAAACAAATCACACAGATGACCCTGCTGAAATTCTTCGGGCAGAACATCGTATACGTGCCTTGAAGCACAGGGAGAGGAGACCCAGAAAATACACCAAAAAATGTGCTGAGTACTGGGAAAACTCCATTAGAACAAAAAGAAAAGCACGCACACGTCTAAGCTACGACAAGCCCCAAGAACTGATGCCCACTGCTGATGTACAAGTTTGTGCTGAGCCCCCAGCCAAACAAAATAGGAGAGGAAAAAGGAAACAGCCACCAACTAAAACTAGCTCTAAAGCAAATAAGGCGCAATCAAAACGAGCCAAAAAATAATTTAAGCCTGTACTTCAAGTACATCAAAGGGGCAAAAATTTAATATTGAATAGCTATCAACTAAAGGATGAAACACATAACAAGCATGCCAACACGTATCATTCCTTACTATTGCTATAGAAAATATTTTATATCATATTGTTGAGTGTGTATAAAAAGGATAATCTGTAAATGATTTCTCTCTAAGAGAAGTATGAGGAAGTGCTACTACTTGGACAATGAAACTGATTGTAAAACTAGGTTACAAGGGGCAAGGGAAGCCACATGTTTCAACCCCTTTCACAATTTATCAAATTTAGTATTTAATAAATTTCACTTTTATGTGAAAACAAGGGGACAATTACAATAAAACCATCATAATGCTCCTTGAGCCCTTTCACTCCCAAGCACACTCAAGTCAGAAAAAAAAAGAAAAATCTAACAAAATTTTATGTCCTTAAGTGTGAGAAAAACAAGCTTTCGATGGAATAGAATTCCAGGTTACTGATTTGGAAATAACACTAGCTTTCATATCACCTTAGAACCTCATTTAGTGACTTAATCATCAGCACAACTTAGTATGACTCACAGTTAATCGTCTCTGGGAGTGAAAGATTCTAATCTAAGAAGCATCCCCAAGAGCCACTCTTATGAACGAGAAGGTCAGTTTCTCCTGAAATGCTCTTGGGCATTGATGATGGCCTTCCCCTACACTATATTTTTTGGGTGACCAGGAGATAAAACTTCTCATCTTCATGGGGTAAAACACTTTTACCCCCTGGCCATGAGAATCTGGGCAATGATCCCAGAACTCTGGAAAAAACTTCCTAGGAAAGGCCGCCTTATCCAACAGGTGCCACCCATCTTGAACACTTCTATGCTTAAACAGGCACCTGTAAACATCTCCCCTGAAATTGACAGTAACAGGAAGGCGGCACTTCGACTTGAGCTGCCGTTCCACTGCAATTCTAAAGGTGGTTACCTCATTAAAGATAACCACTTCACTTGGAACTGGATTCTTGAATAATCTAAAGAGATTGAAAATGCATTTCAACTGCAGTAAACTAAAAGTAATATATAATATATTTTTGGCTATGTAATCATGACAATAGTTGACACCAATGGTTCAAGGAATGTATAATATAAGTTTTTCTCTCAGTCACATGGGAAATCGCTTAAGTCCGTTGATGGAATGTTCAGCAAAAAATAAGAAACCGGTGTTGCTCATAACTATGTTCTCTGAACTTAACAAAGCACGAATAACAAAATTAGTAAACAGACTTATTTCTGTGATCACAACATTGATTGAGCATCCACAACCTCATGTTAAGCAGCTTTTTCACCAGTAAAAAAAACTCGGAGCAATTTCATAATACCCGTCCGCTTTTGAAGAACGAGGCATACTGCATAACAATGGACGCTATTGTTGTTTTTCTTATCTTGTTTTGGTTGTTAGATTATTGTATTAAAATGGCAAGTACGTATCAATAAATCGTACCGGACACAATCGGGAGAAACATTTTCTTCGGGCTCCCAAGTTGACTCAAAGGGAGAATAGCCCCGCCACAAAACTAAGTATTCAGTATACCCCTGTTAGCGAATAAAAGTAGGGAGAACACATTACACTATATCATTAGCCCAGCACCACATCTGTTCTTTACGTTGCTTATTAGAAAGAAACAAAGAATTTCGACTTACCGCAGCGTTATCCCTTTTAGCGATGAGGCGCTCCACCTGCCACAGACGCCCCCTTCCTTTTATTTTTCGCTCCTTTCTTGTTTTGGGGAGCAAATCAACGGAAGATACGCTGTTTAACGACGCGTAATAGCCCTTTTCCCTCCGAGGACGCGCCGCCATTTTGTAGAACGGAATGAGGGCGATCTCATATATCATATGCGTGAACCAATCAGATATGTGTCAAGACAATCAGACGATTGACAGCTTATTTGATATGGCCGAGTGGATCCAAAATAAGCCCTGCCCATTTTGATTCGACTTTTCTGGCAATGTGATGACAATTGGCCGGAAAAACCGACAGTAGGAACGCATGGATGTTCTAGTTGTTTCTGAGCGAACAGCCTCACCTAGCGGATAGCTTGTAGGTCGCTATCCAGTGCGGGAATAAATATATAGCAGTTAATATAGAACGGTTTTCAACTAAGTGTCGTAACACCTGAACCAGAGCACTTACGCTCACCAATCACAACTAAGACGCAGACAGCTCAGTGAACCAATCAGAATTTGAAGTCATTATAATTACATGCAGCCGGCGCCAAGCGCGGGAAAAAGTTCGCAGTGCAACTTGCGATTGGTTTTGGTTCAGCTTCTCATTCGGCTGGCAGAGTGGCGCGAGTTTTGAAAATCAATCACAGAGCGAAGTAACGCAAAACCAAAGCAAACGCGAATTATTTTTGACACTCAATTGAAAATTGCTCCTGCTGGAGAGAATTCTCTCCCTTGGATAACGTTATCAGCTCTTTGGCCTGTTAGGTGACTGGCGGTGTGAAAATCGAAGACGGAAAACAAAATAAAAAGGCTTTTCGAGATGACGTAACACGAGGCAAGGGAATATGGAAGTCAACGGAGGCGGTGATGGGAATTGAGTGTTGTTTAGATACAACGCATTGACCAGGGACAAATGTTCAACAAATAAAACTTGATTCGTCGTCTGAATCGACGGTCGAGCCTTTTTGGCCAAGTTTCTGTTTCGTTCACGGTGTGATTTTGAAACCAACAAGGCTATTTAGCCCTCCCTCGTCGTTTAGAAGACGAAGAAGCGCTGATTTAGATGCTAATTTAACAGTGTATGTGTTCTGGTTTAAATTTGTTTTCGGTTTAAACAATTTTGAGCCAGTTTAATTTTTACTTCGTCTTGGGTGAAATTCATTACCATAATCTAAAACAAAGGTTTTCAAATTTCAAACCAGGAAAACATTTAAACCACAACAAAAAGGATCAGACGGCATCGCACACTTCAACACGCGAGCCAAGCCCAGTTTGTCAACATAATGGAGGTACCAGTGGGCAGCTGCCAACACGCCTAAGAGCGAGAAGCGCTCGTCCGAAAACCATAAAGAAATAATGATTTGCGTATACCAAGTTCCACTCTATTGCTGATTTGAAACATTGACATTACATGCAATAAAATTTGCATCTTCACATCCTAAAGATCCGTCAGCTTTCTGTCGCCTTGATCCTTCCCCATGGAGTGCTTTAACTTTAAATCCTGTTTTTCTGACTTTCCACCAACACAGAATTTGGCGAAATTCCTGTCGAAAAGCACGATTCGTGGCTGCGTAAATGAATGGATTTATTGTGCTACTTAGAAATAGAAACATTGTCGCCAATAACTCTGCAATTCTTGGAACTGAGTCTGGGTAAAAACGCTTCCAGAAGATAAACACCCAACCAGGTATCCAGCAGATAAGGAATCCAACGATGACATAAGACAAGGCTCGGCTGATGTGAATCTCTTGCAGGGAAATTCTTCCCGGCGTTCCGCCCGAGCTCTGTAACGATGGAAAAACTTGATGCCTATGTTGACGGATTTTGAGGAAAACTTTGCAGTAGCTGAAAAAACCAATGCAAAAGGGCAACGAAAAATATAAGCCGAACACCACGCAGAAATGGATGACCTTTTTCATTTTTGATGTTGAGAAACCAATGCCACAAACTGCATACCCAGGAAGGAATTGAAATGTGGTCCAGTTTGTCAATCGACAAACAAGAAGATAAAATGCGAGAGAACACCACAGGACACTCAACCAAATCTTAGATTTGCGCGGTGAAAAGATCTTGTTGTAGTGATTGGTTTTGACAATTCGCATGTAGCGGTTGAACGCCGTCAAACCTATAGTTGCTGGAGTAACGTACGTAACAAACGCGTCCACAAAGCCCTGTACATTGCATAACGCGGCTCCAAAATCCCATTTTCCAGTGATCAGGACGGCAGCCGCTAATGGCATTTCCACAGATGCACACACAAGATCGCCGACTGCTAAAGCAATGATGTAGAGGTTGATGGTTGATCGCAGCCTTGGGTTTTTATACACGGCTAAGCAGACCAGAACATTTCCTGTGAAACTGATGATGTTCATAACAAGGCAAACACTTGCTTCAAGAATGACTATCGCCAAGCTTCGGTTTGGTAACTCCAGTGGTAACATCTCTTTCAAACGCATTTACTGTTTGAAAACAAAATGTTTTAGAGAGAACGAGAAACAATCACTGATTTTCGATGGGCGCAGACCGAAAATAAATGAATTTGCGTTATCGCCTCGCTGCATATAAGAAAGAAGTCATTTGGCTGATTTGGATCAAATTCAGGCCACCAGCTTCGCCATTGCATGATTAGACTCGTTGTAATTGAACAAAATATTAACAAGTCTGAAACTCGAGGTCTTGTAAATACAAATTAACTCTTTATAGCTATGCTTTGTTGTTTTATAGAAGCCACTTGAGTCAGTCACCAAAAATTGATTTCATATTAAATGTCTTCCCTCGACACAGGAAAGTGGGTTATATTACCCACTTTTATTTTCTCCTGATGTACATACGTTAGGGCTAAAACATACTGTTGAATCATGGGAGATTTGTTGGTTACGATGTTGGGAGAAAGCAATTATTTTTTTCTCTCAAGGAAAAAACAAAACTATGGTAATCGAGCCAAGCTTATTAGACTGGTCTGGAAATTTCTCTATTCTTGATAACTTGGAATACAATATTGCAAGAAAAAGAAACCGTTTGAGCGAGGAAATGGAACAAACAGCACGTATATTTTAAAGAGAAAACACCTGGCGTACTTGCGGTGACGCGTCTAATTCAGATTAATTAAATCGGCTACACAGCAACCTATTATTTACGTCTGTTTTGTTTTAAACCACATTATGCATGTTCGCAGCTACATCTTACCTTTGATATCAGTATTGCCAATATTAAAACCCATAAGTACTGACACCTTACTTTTAACTGAGGCATAATTAACTAGGAGTAATCAGTGCTTGTGCCCGATTGCCCACCAGCACCGTGATAAAAAATTAATGGACATAAGCCTGTAAAGACAGACGTTATTTGGCAATACATTAAACATGTCTTGAAAGAACATTCGTTGACAAATTCTTAACAGTTTCCCTTTAAAGGTTAAATTGCTCTAGTTTATCAAGGTTGTAAATTAAAGATAAAGCCCTGGACAAATGGACTCGCAAGTATTTACAAGTAGCTGCAAGCTAAACTTGCGTTGGGTGGCCAAACGGACTCGCAAGTTTCTTCGCAAGTACACGCAAGGTGCAAAAAAAAAAAAAATTTCGAAGCTACGGGCTTAGTCCCGCGCGGACAAAATGTAACCTTATATCCTGTATTTCATTGGCTAATAGGTTGCTATAACAACGAATGGACATCACTTAACTTGCATTGACTTGGGTTGGGTGGTCAAACGGTGACAAACTTGCGTCTACTTGCGCCGCAAGTTTGATCTCGACCATAGTGAGCGCAAGTCATCTCAAGTCAACACACGCAAGCCCTGGCCAAATGGAGTCGCAAGTTTTTCCCCTTTGACCGACCAACCCAAGTCAATTCATGTTAAATGACGTCCATTCGTTGTTATAGCAACCTATTAGCCAATGAAATACAGGATATAAGGTTACATTTTGGCCGCGCGGGACTTAGGGGCTGTTTACATGGAGGTAGGAAGATCCTAGCACTAGGAAGATCCTAGAAGGCGCCGGATCATCCTAGCAGCATATGTTTTCTGTATTCAGTTTACATGCAAGAGGTCGTACTTGGCTCTAGTGCTAGGATCTTCCTAGAGCTAGGATCTTCCTAGCTGTGAGCTAGGAACATCCTAGCACCATGTAAACTGCCTTCGCTAGGAAGTTCCTGGTACTAGGGACAAAAATACAAATATGCCGGCGGCCGGGTGTTCACGGTATTCAGCTGCCAAAGGTCGACAATCTTGCTTTCATTTTCCACTTCCACCTGGACAGAAATTTCTTCATGTAAACCAAACGAAAAGTTGTTTCGCCTTCTAGGATCTTCCTAGTGCTGGGATCTTCCTACCTCCATGTAAACAGCCCCTAAGGCTGTAGCCTTGAAATGGTTCTTTTTGCGACTTGCGTGTACTTGCGAGGAAACCGGCGAGTTCGTTTGGCCACCCCACGCAAGTTCTGCTTGCGGCTACTTGCGACTACTTGCGGTGCTGCGTCGGTAGGGGAGTAGTACACAAAAATTTGGTTTTATGATCATGAAATCAAAAATACATCTGACCATCGTACAGGGATTCTAAAAGCTGACGTTTATTCGAGCGTTTCGCTAGCCCTTCGCCAGCTAACGAAGGACCAACGATCGAAACTTCAGCTTTTAGAATCCCTGTTCGGTGGTCAATTTACATTATCAACTCCGTTGATAAAACCAAATTTTTTAAATCAGTAAAGGATCTGTTATTCACCGAAGTGGAGGTGGCTGTGAAATTACTGAAACGTAATAGAGCTCAAAATAATGATTTGGAACTCATACCTGTTAACATGCAATTACGATTTTCACGCGAGTTGCTCGTAGATGAACAGCTCTTGTTAGTATACTTCACAAGTGAACAGTGCTTTCCGTGCGTTCTGATTAGTTAATTCGGAGGTTATTAGCATAGTACTACACGTATCCCGAGTTTGGGTAGCCAATCAGAGCGTGTGAAGCAGAGCGCGCGAAGAACGCTATCCACTGTAAGTATATACTGATAGTTTTATCATGAGGTTATTGACATATTTTTACTGAGGAAAGTCGTAAATGGCTATTTTATTATTATTATTATTATTATTATTATTATTATTATTATATATTAATTTTATTATTTTTTATGCACGGAACTGTGGCGCAAAATTACCCCCGAGCTTGAGATTACACCTGCCTGAGTAATTACTATTTCGTAGTTCTTTATTTTAAGTATTTTCTCAATTTTTTGTCCAACCAGCCAACCGGATGAACCTGTTCAGACATTTGTGACTTCCCCAACTCATGAGTCATCTTGATCAATTATCACTTAAACACTCTGCCTTTTGAGAAAGGCTGCCGCAGCACTTTGCCCTAGAGCTTATCCATCTCCAGTTATCACCTGGGGCCAATACTCAACCGATCAGTGTTTATAATTTTTGTGTGCAAGTATATTTATGCCCGAAGTTAACACTTCCTGAATCGTAGACCAGGAACTAACAAAATGTCAACTCATGCAAGGTTTGCAGTTTGCGGTGTGCAGGGAAGAGGCTTTTTTTTTTGTTCCTTTCTTAAAATCCCTTTCTTTTACCCCAAGTTTTGGCAAAATGCTTTCAAATGTTTGACCTATATTTTTGGAAATTTTATGACTCATTGTGACTAAGTATATTAAAAAACGGAAAAAAGTGGAACAGTTTGAGAGAGGAAAAGGTTAGTTTCCGGTAAAACATTTTAGATAATTTTAGCACCTCGTTTACGGCAAAGAACAAACAGTAAGGCCCAAGTCAAACACAGTACTTCACATGAGCCGAACTTAATTAATAACAGTTTAGGTCGACCCAAACTAGTTAAGTTCGCCTGAGTTCGTTGAGTCAAACGCGGAACTTAATTCAGCCGAGCTTAACTAGATCATCAGTGAAAATAACCAAGTTGAGGATTACTTATATATTGATAACATTAACATGCATATATGATTATGCATTTGGTTCGGCTCATGTGAAGATCGGCGTTTGACCCAAACTCTACCTTCAGCCGTTTTTCACGCCCGGCCAGCGGGGAAAAACGCCTCAGCCGATCCAAATGGAATCAGCACCGTACTTCACATGAACTTAATGACTGAGTTTAGTTCGGCTCATATGAAATACGGCATCTTACCAGGACCTAAGGCCCGTTTCGAACATCGTGCTGCTGTCGTGCTTAGTTGGCTCGACTGTAGCACGACTCCAGCACGACTTCGGGTTTCAGACGTCGAATTTAATTCAGTCGAATTGAAACCTGTTGCTGTAAACATGCGTCAAACCACAACAAACCGGTTTCGCTGACTTTTAAAACGTATTTATAATTTATGAATACAGTTCGACACGGCAGTAGCACAACGTTCGAAACCAAGTCTTACTACCGCCGTACGGCAACCCCAGGCTGCCGTGCGACACGGCAGTAGCACGACTTGGTTTCAAACGCCGTGCTACTGTCGAATTAAATCCGATCAGTTGAGTTCGACACGTTTAAAACGGGCCTCAATAACATAGTGACACTCACTACGACAGTTATCATTTTCCCGCGCTTTTAGTCACAAATCCAGAATTGTTTGCAAGGTTTTCGTCACGTGCTAATTCTTTTGAAGAAGTGAAAGAGACGACGTTTGCTGACATAAACGTGATGTCAAATCTTTCACTTGAACCATCTCAGAAACCAAAAACCCGATAGATCATACCTACTACAACCATTTTCAGTTTTCTCGTTTGTTAACAATCAAATTGAATTGTCAACAGTCGTATCCTGACTTAGCTTGATCGCTATCCAAGAGGCAGCAAGGCAATTTATTGCGTAAGGATGCCTGAAAAAAATTCGGAACTTCAACAGGGTTTGAACCCGTGACCTCGCGATACCGGTGCAATGCTCTAACCAACTGTGATATGAAGCCATGATGTTGGGAGCGGGTCGATTGTGGGTTCATATAAATCACATATGAACTGCGGTTCATATACGATTTATTATGCCCGCGCACACTAGCCCATTTTTGTCGTAGAACTGCAGATTTTTTGACGGTTAAAATTTGTCGGGCCATCAGCTTGCCGCACACTTGCCGATTTTTGTCGCGACTAACCGCGTTGACACTTGGGGCAGAGTCATCCAAAATCAAGATGGCGCCCATCCACTGACGCGGCGTAAAATAAAAATTCACGTGACCCTCATGACACTTCCTAATTAGTTGAGGGGCGCGCGAGCCCCGATAAATTGTCTTGGTCCACCGCACACTAGCCGACAAGGCCCGACAAGACGTTTTGAGATCTAGCACTGTCAGAGACCACCCGACAAACCCTGATCTTGTCGCAAACTGTCTGAATTCACCGCACACAAGCCGACAAGTGAAGATTTTTCGTCGGCCGACAAAAAATCGGCTAGTGTGCGCAAGCCATTACGCGATTGCATAAATTGCGTTCACAACTGCGAGGATCATTCTTCGTTTAATTTCATTTCCGCAATTCATATATTATTTATTTCATATACGTCATCCACAACTATACACAGTGTTTGAGTAATCATCGGTTCATTTCTAGATCTAAATGACTATGTAGCCGTTTAATGTCCACTTGTAGCCAACAGTTCATTAAAAAAAGTAAAGAAGCACGTCTTTGTTTGAACAGCATTGCAAATGCTCACGATTTTTAATCTGCTGATCTACATCAAACATGAACGAAACCGCGTTAACCAATATGCAATTTAGCTCGTTTGATTTGCTCAAGTTCACTCGACGTTGCAATCACTTTATGTTTTATATTAGTTTATTTAGATCAACATAATAGTTGTGCACCGATAACCTTGAGCAGTTAATGAGCCTTATCCAGTTCCGTTATATTATTTTTAGCAGCACTAAAACTAAGCAATGGGCAATATGGTACTAGCATTTGTTAGGAACAAATTTAGATCCTTGTTCACGTCAAAGATGAATATGCTCAAATTTAACTAAAACCTGCAGCAAAACTGACATTTGATATGCTTTTAAAATATGTTATTTTTTCCTGATTTAATCAAGAACTACTTTCAGACAAACGAATCGGTTTGGCCCGCAATGCGTATAGATCTTCACTCCTCGAAGTTAATATCCAAAAAAAATTCAGGATTACTTTACAGCCGTTTGAGTTCAAAAGGTCTTATTGGTCGGTTTTTGCCACGGTAAATACGTTTGGTGAAAGGGCAGTGTCATCACTTTTAATTTTGCACCTCAAGCTCATTATATCTTCTACTGAATAATTTAGAATTAAGTAGCAGGCTCGTTGGTCAGACCTCTAGTAACAAGTTATTCTAATTTGCCAAGAAATAAATAAAGAAAGAAAATTAAGAAAAAAAACATACATCCGACAGAATTGTTTCTTCATGTTATTATTTCATCTATTATGTACTTTACTTTATTTTTCCACAGCCACAACGTTTTTGTTTTTGCTTGTGCTCTTTTATACGCACACAAGTTATTTAAATTAGCTTTAGGTGGTGGTGAGCCGACCGATTGGTTCTCTCTGTGTTTGCCTTCATTATGACTCGCTTAACCGTTCCCTCCCACGATCTTGATATCAATTTTGGTGTAAACCAAACAATATCTAGTTGATTTTTTTCCTTATAATCATCACCTGTCTTCTTGACAGTGCAATGACATTGTAAGGAGAAATTAGTTATTGATCATGATCATCCTGAGAGTGAACGGCTGGCCCGTAGCCAGAAAAATGTTCCAACCGAGGGACTATTTTAAAAGATGCGCTAGAATCGAATTTTACCTTTTTTAGTTGTTGCGGGGGCTGTTTGCCATTAAATCTACCAAATACATGGGCGAAAACAAAAAAAACACAGGAAATTTCAACCGAGGAGAGTGCCTCGGTTCACCTCATACTGGCTACGGGCCAGAACGGGTTAGCTGATTCCCTCAACTTTTGGCGCCTAAATATCATCTTCGTTCACAGTTTCACTCTTTTCGCTTATTCTTTAGGACTTGTGTACTTGCAATTGACTGTGATCAATAGCATTGATTAAAAAAATCGATACGTTGGGTAAACTTTGTCATCTTGTAGGAGTGTTTTGTTTCCGCCCCCTTTCCGGCCCGTTATTTTCTGAACTAATTTTCGTCCCCACTTTCCTCAGTTTCCAGAAACGAAGTAATTTGAGGAATTCTTCTCGGAAAGCACGATTTGTGGCGGTGTATATGAACGGATTAATTGTGCTGCTTAGAAATAAAAGAAGCGAGACCAATAACTGTGCAGTTCTTGGAGCTGTGTCGGGATAAAATCGTTTCCAGATTACAAGACCCCACATTGGAACCCAGCAAACCAAAAATCCGGCGATGACATAGAACAACAAGCAACTAACTTTGATCTCTCGTACCGACATCCTGGCGGCTAATCTACTCGAGTTTATCAGAGAAGGCGTCACCGCTAGCTTATGTTGTCGGATCTGCAAGAAAACTCTGGAGTAGCTGAAGAAACCGACGCAAAACGGTAAAACAAAAAATAATCCAAACACAGCGCAATAATGGATGATTCTGTTTGTGGATATGGAGAAACTAATGCTACAAACTGCATACCCAGGAAGGAATTGAAATGAGGCCCAGTTTGTCAATTGAGAAACAATGAGATAAAATGCGAGAGAACACCACAGGACACTCAACCAAATCTTAGATTTGCGCGGTGAAAAGATCTTGTTGTAGTGATTGGTTTTGACAATTCGCATGTAGCGGTTGAACGCCGTCAAACCCATAGTTGTCGGAGTGGTATAAGTTGCAAATACGTCAACAAAGCCCTGTATATTGCATAACGCGGCTCCAAAATCCCATTTTCCAGTGATCAGGACGGCAGCCGCTAATGGCATTTCCACAGATGCACACACAAGATCGCCGACTGCTAGCGCAATGATGTAGAGGTTGATGGTTGATCGCAGCCTTGGGTTTTTATACACGGCTAAGCAAACCAGAACATTTCCTGTGAAACTGATGATGTTCATTACAACGCAAACGCTTGCTTCAAGAATGACTATCGCCAAGCTTCGGTTTGGTAACTCCAGTGCTAACATCTCTTTCAAACGCAACCTCTTTTACTGTTTGGAAACAAAATGTTTTAGAGAGAACGAGAAACAATCACTGATTTTCGATGGGCGCAGACCGAAAATCGATGAATTTGCGCTATTGCCCCGCTGTATATAAGAAAGAAGTCATTTGGATCAAATTCAGACCACCAGCTTTGCCATTGCATGATTAGACTCGTTTTAATTGAACAAAACATTAACAAGTCTGAAACTCGAGGTCTTGTAAATGCAAATTAACTCTCTGTAGCTATGCTATGTTGTTTTATAGAAGCCACTTGAGTCAGTCACCAAAAATGGATTTCATATTAAATGTCTTCCCTCGACACACGAAAGTGTGTTACACTACCCACTTTTATTTTCTCCTGATGTACGTACGTTAGGGCTAAAACAAAATGTTGAATTATGTGAAATTTGTGGGTTACGATGTTGGGAGAAAGCAATTATTTTTTTCTCTCAAGGAAAAAACAATCAGTGTCAGGTGCTCGATTTTCGCGCCTCTCCCTCGGAAAGAAACAGCGGCTGGTAATCGAGCCTAGCTTATTAGACTGGTCTGGAAATTTCTCTATTCTTGATAACTTGGAATACAATATTGCAAGAAAAAGAAACCGTTTGAGTGAGGAAATGGACCAAACAGCACGTATATTTTAAAGAGAAAACACCTGGCATACTTACGGTGACGCATCTTAGTCAGATTAATTAAATCGGCTACACAGCAACCTATTATTTACGTCTAAGTGGTGGAACAGAGAATTAACTCTGAAATGTAAATTAAAGTGCTACTAGAAACCCATGAAAAACCCCCTGGGCGCTAGTCCTAGTGAAGGGTATCAGGGAACCACACGAGGCAAAGAAAAAATTCTTATGACCTCGGTGGGAATCGAACCCACGACCTCCGGATTAGATCTACCGTTGCTCTGCCGACTAAGCTACGAGGTCGGACAGAGAAAGTCGGGGACGATTAAGATGGTGAATCGCGGCGAAGAGAAAGTAAAGGTACATATATATGTTGTGCCGCGTAGCACTATAAACACATACAAGTGGTGGAACAGAGAATTAACTCTGAAGTGTAAATTAAAGTGCTACTAGAAACCCATGAAAAACCCACTGGGCGCTAGCTCTAGTGAAGGGTATCAGGGAACCACACGAGGCGAAGGTCGTGGGTTCGATTCCCACCGAGGTCATAAGAATTTTTTCTTTGCCTCGTGTGGTTCCCTGATACCCTTCACTAGGGCTACCGCCCAGTGGGTTTTTCATGGGTTTCTAGTAGCACTTTAATTTACACTTCAGAGTTAATTCTCTGTTCCACCACTTGTATGTGTTTATAGTGCTACGCGGCACAACATATATATGTACCTTTACTTTCTCTTCACCGCGATTCACCATCTTAATCGTCCCCGACTTTCTCTGTCCGACCTCGTAGCTTAGTCGGCAGAGCAACGGTAGATCTAATCCGGAGGTCGTGGGTTCGATTCCCACCGAGGTCATAAGAATTTTTTCTTTGCCTCGTGTGGTTCCCTGATACCCTTCACTAGGACCAGCGCCCAGTGGGTTTTTCATGGGTTTCTAGTAGCACTTTAATTTACACTTCAGAGTTAATTCTCTGTTCCACCACTTGTATGTGTTTATAGTGCTACGCGTCACAACATATATATGTACCTTTACTTTCTCTTCGCCGCGATTTACCATCTTAATCGTCCCCGACTTTCTCTGTCCGACCTCGTAGCTTAGTCGGCAGAGCAACGGTAGATCTAATCCAGAGGTCGTGGGTTCGATTCCCACATATATCCCTCTTTGCCTCGTGTGGTTCCCTGATACCCTTTACTAGGGCTAGAGCCCAGTGGGTTTTTCATGGGTTTCTAGTAGCACTTTAATTTACACTTCAGAGTTAATTCTCTGTTCCACCACTTGTATGTGTTTATAGTGCTACGCGGCACAACATATATATTATTTACGTCTATTTTGTTTTAAACCGCATTGTGCATGTTTGCAGCTACATTTTACCTTTGATATCCGTATTGCCAACATTTAAAGCTATATGTAGTGACGACTTACTTTTAACGCATAATTAACTAAGAGTAATCAGTGCTTTTGTCCGATTGGCCACCAGC
Organism: Galaxea fascicularis; assembly: GCA_948470475.1. Lineage (NCBI taxonomy): Eukaryota > Metazoa > Cnidaria > Anthozoa > Scleractinia > Euphylliidae > Galaxea > Galaxea fascicularis. The sequence continues at coordinate 26,841,890 of OX419341.1, read as the reverse complement.
ACCGTGATAAAAAATTAATGGACAAACGCCTGTAAAGACAGAAGTTGTTTGGCAATACATTAAACATGTCTTGAAAGAACATTCGTTGACAAATTCTGAACAGTTTCCCTTTAAAGATTAAATTGCTCTAGTTTATCAAGGTTGTAAATTAAAGATAAAGCCCTGGCCAAACGGACTCGCAAGAAGTCACAAGTAGCCGCAAGCTGAACTTGTGTTGGGTGGCGAAACGGACTCGCAAGTTTCCTCGAAAGTTTCCTCGCAAGCACACGCAAGGCGCAAAAAGAAAAAAACATTTCGAATCTACGGGCTTAGTCTCGCGCGGACAAAATGTAACCTTATATCCTGTATTTCATGGGCTAATAGGTTGCTATAACAACGAATGGACATCACTTAACTTGGGTTGGGTGGCCAAACAGTGAAAAACTTGCGTCTACTTGCGAGCAAGTTGATCTCGACCATAGTGAGCGCAAGTCATCGCAAGTCAAGGCAAGTGCGCGCAAGCCCTGGCCAAACGGAGCCGCAAGTTTTTCACCGTTTGGCCACTCAACCCGGCAAGTCAATTCAAGTTGAATGACGTCCTTTCGTTGTTATAGCAACCTATTAGCCAATGAAATACAGGATATAAGGTTACATTTTGGCCTCGCGGGACTAAGCCTGTAGCCTTGAAATGGTTCTTTTTGCGACTTGCGTGTACTTGCGAGGAAACCAGCGAGTTCGTTTGGCCACCCAACGCAAGTAGTCAGCTTGCGGCTACTTGCGACTACTTGCGGTGCTGCGTCGGTAGGGGAGTAGTACACAAAAATTTGGTTTTATGATCATGAAATCATAAATACATTTGACCATCGTACGGGGATTCTAAAAGCTGACGTTTATTCGAGCGTTTCGCTAGCCCTTCGCCAGCTAACGAAGGACCAACGATCGAAACTTCAGCTTTTAGAATCCCTGTTCGGTGGTCAATTTACATTATCAACTCCGTTGATAAAACCAAATTTTTTAAATCAGTAAAGGATCTGTTATTCACCGAAGTGGAGGTGGCTGTGAAATTACTGAAACGTAATAGAGCTCAAAATGATGATTTGGAACTCATACCTGTTAACATGCAATTACGATTTTCACGCGAGTTGCTCGTAGATGAACAGCTCTTGTTAGTACACTTCACAAGTGAACAGTGCTTTCCGTGCGTTCTGATTAGTTAATTCGGAGGTTATTAGCATAGTACTACACGTATCCCGAGTTTGGGTAGCCAATCAGAGCGTGTGAAGCAGAGCGCGCGAAGAACGCTATCCACTGTAAGTATATACTGATAGTTTTATCATGAGGTTATTGACATATTTTTACTGAGGAAAGTCGTAAATGGCTATTTTATTATTATTAGTTATTATTTTATTATTTTTTATGCACGGAGCTGTGGCGCAAAATTACCTCCGAGCTTGAGATTACACCTGCCTGAGTAATTACTATTTCGTAGTTCTTTATTTTAAGTATTTTCTCAATTTTTTGTCCAACCAGCCAACCGGATGAACCTGTTCAGACATTTGTGACTTCCCCAACTCATGAGTCATCTTGATCAATTATCACTTAAACACTCTGCCTTTCGAGAAAGGCTGCCGCAGCACTTTGCCCTAAACCTTACGAGCTTATCCATCTCTAGTTATCACCTGGGGCGCGCCAATACTCAACCGATCAGTGTTTATAATTTTTGTGTGCAAGTATATTTATGCCCGAAGTTAACACTTCCTGAATCGTAGACCAGGAACTAACAAAATGTCAACTCATGCAAGGTTTGCAGTTTGCGGTGTGCAGGGAAGAAGCTTTTTTTGTTCCTTTCTTAAAGTCCCGTTCTTTTACCCCAAGTTTTGGCAAAATGCTTTCAAATCTTTGACTTATATGTTTGGAAATTTCATGACTCATTGTGACTAAGTATATTGAAAAACGGGAAAAAGTGGAACAGTTTGAGAGAGAAAAAGGTTAGTTTCTGGTAAAACATTTTAGATAATTTCAGCACCTAGTTCACGGCAAAGAACAAACACCAAGGCCCGGGTCAAACGCAGTACTTCACATGAGCCGAACTTAATTAATAACAGTTTAGGTCGACCCAAATTAGTTAAGTTCGCCTGAGTTCGTTGAGTCAAACGCGGAACTTAATTCAGCCGAGCTTAACTAGATCATGAAAATAACCAAGTTGAGGCTTACTTATATATTGATAACATTAACATGCATATATGATTATGCATTTGGTTCGGCTCATGTGAAGATCGGCGTTTCTTCAGCCGTTTTTCTTTCACGCCCGGCCGGCAGGGAAAAACGCCTCAGCCGATCCAAATGGAATCAGCACCGTATTTCACATGAACTTATGACTGAGTTTAGTTCGGCTCATATGAAATACGGCATTTTACCAGGACCTAAGGCCCGTTTCGAACGTCCAGCACGACTTCGGGTTTCAGACGTCGAATTTAATTCAGTCGAATTAAAACCTGTTGCTGTAAACATGCGTCAAACCATAACAAACCGGTTTCGATGACTTTTAAAACGTATTTATAATTTATGAATTCAGTTCGACACGGCAGTAGCACGACATTCGAAACCAAGTCTTGCTACCGCCGTGTAGTACGGCAACCCCAGGCTGCCGTGCGACACGGCAGTAGCACGACTTGGTTTCAAACGTCGTGCTACCGTCGAATTAAATCTGATCAGTTGAGTTCGACACGTTTAAAACGGGCCTCAATAAGTTAGTGCGGCCACTCGCTACGACAGTTATCATTTTCCCGCGCTTTTAGTCACAAATCCAGAATTGTTTGCAAGGTTTTCGTTACGTGCTAATTCTTTTGAAGAAGTGAAAGAGACGACGTTTGTTGACATAAACGTGATGTCAAATCTTTCAACCATATCAGAAACCAAAAACCCGATATATCATACCTACGACAACCATTTTCCGTTTTTGCGTTTGTTAACAATCAAATTGAATTGTCAACAGTCGTATCCTGACTTAGCTTGATAGCTATCCAACTGAGGTGTAGCAAGGCAATTTATTGCGTAACGATGCCTGATAAAAATTCGGAACTTCAACAGGGTTTGAACCCGTGACCTCGCGATACCGGTGCGATGCTCTAACCAACTGTGCTATGAAGCCATGATGTTGGGAGCAGGTCAATTGTGGGTTCATATAAATCACATATGAACTGCGGTTCATATACGATTTATTATGCCCGCGCACACCAGTCGAGTTTTTGTCGTAAAACTGCAGATTTTTTGACGGTTAAAATTTTTCGGGCCATCAGCTTGCCGCAAACTTGCCGATCTTTGTGTATCTTTCACGGGAACATATGACTCCAAAATTGACCTGCTCCCGACGTCAGTGGCTTCATAGCTCAGTTGGTAGAGCATCGCACCGGAATCGCGAGGTCACGGGTTCAAGCCCCGTTGAAGTCCTGAATTTTTTTCAGGCTTCAAGTTACGCAATTGCAAAAATTGTGATCACAACTGCGACGATCATTCTTCATTTGATTTCATATCCGCAGTTCACATATGATTTCTTTCATATGCATCATGACTCAAGACAGTGTTTCATCGGCCATCCAAACCCCTCGAATTCCGTCAAAAATACTCCGCTGCGCGTCGTATTTTCAACTCTCTTCTCGGTGTTTGGATACTCCGATGAAACACTGTCTCTCGTGTTTGATATATTACTTAAAATATGTCATTTTTCCTGATTAATCAAGAACTACTTTCAGACAAAGGAATCAGTTTGGCCCGCAATGCGTATAGATCTTTACTCCTCGAAGCTAAAATCCCAAAAAAAAAAAAATCAGGATTACTTTACAGCCGTTTCAGTTCAGAAGGTCTTATTGGTCGGTTTTTGCCACGGTAAATACGTTTGGTGAAAGGGCAGTGTCATCACTTTTAATTTTGCACCTCAAGCTCATTACATCTTCTACTGAATAATTTAAAATTAAGTAGCAGGCTCGTTGGTCAGACCTCTAGCAACAAGTTGTGCTAATTTGTCTAGAAATAAACAAAGATAGAAAATTAAGAAGGTTTCTTCATGTTATTATTTCATCTATTATGTACTTTACTTTATTTTTCCACAGCCACAACGTTTTTGTTTTTGCTTGTGCTCTTTTATACGCACACAAGTTATTAAAATTAGCTTTAGGTGGTGGGGAGGAGACCGATTGGTCCTCGCTTAACCGTTCCCTCCCACAATCTTGATATTAATTTTGGTGTAAACCAAACAATATCTGGCTGATGTTTTTCCTGATAATCATCACCTGCCTTCTTGACAATGCAATGACATTGTAAGGAGAAATTAGTTATTGATCATGATCACCCTGGGAGTGAACGGCTGGCCCGTAGCCAGAAAAATGTTCCAACCGAGGGACTATTTTAAAAGATGCGCTAGAATCGAATTTTACCTTTTTTAGTTGTTGCGGGGGCTGTTTGCCATTAAATCTGCCAAATACATGGGCGAAAAAAAAAAAAAAACACAGGAAATTTCAACCGAGGAGAGTGCCTCGGTTCACCTCATACTGGCTACGGGCCAGAACGGGTTAGCTGATTCCCTCAGCTTTTGGCGCCTAAATATCATCTTCGTTCACAGTTTCACTCTTTTCGCTTGTTCTTTAGAACTTGTGTACTTGACTGTGATCAAAAGCATTGATTAAAAAAATCGATACGTTGGGTAAACTTTGTCATCTTGTAGGGGTGTTTTGTTTCCGCCCCCTTTCCGGCCCGTTATTTTCTGAACTAATTTTCGTCCCCACTTTCCTCAGTTTCCAGAAACGAAGTAATTTGAGGAATTCTTCTCGGAAAGCACGATTTGTGGCGGTGTATATGAACGGATTAATTGTGCTGCTTAGAAATAAAAGAAGCGAGACCAATAACTGTGCAGCTCTTGGAGCTGTGTCGGGATAAAATCGTTTCCAGATTACAAGACCCCACATTGGAACCCAGCAAACCAAAAATCCGGCGATGACATAGAACAACAAGCAACTAACTTTGATCTCTCGTACCGACATCCTGGCGGCTAATCTACTCGAGTTTATCAGAGAAGGCGTCACGGCTAGCTTATGTTGTCGGATCTGCAAGAAAACTCTGGAGTAGCTGAAGAAACCGACGCAAAACGGTAAAACAAAAAATAATCCAAACACAGCGCAATAATGGATGATTCTGTTTGTGGATATGGAGAAACTAATGCTACAAACTGCATACCCAGGAAGGAATTGAAATGAGGCCCAGTTTGTCAATTGAGAAACAATGAGATAAAATGCGAGAGAACACCACAGGACACTCAACCAAATCTTAGATTTGCGCGGTGAAAAGATCTTGTTGTAGTGATTGGTTTTGACAATTCGCATGTAGCGGTTGAACGCCGTCAAACCCATAGTTGCCGGAGTGGTATAAGTTGCAAATACGTCAACAAAGCCCTGTACATTGCATAACGCGGCTCCAAAATCCCATTTTCCAGTGATCAGGACGGCAGCCGCTAATGGCATTTCCACAGATGCACATACAAGATCGCCGACTGCTAACGCAATGATGTAGAGGTTGATGGTTGATCGCAGCCTTGGGTTTTTATACACGGCTAGGCAGACCAGAACATTTCCTGTGAAACTGATGATGTTCATTACAACGCAAACACTTGCTTCAAGGATGACTGTCGCCAAGCTTCGGTTTGTCAAATCCAACGAGGACATCTTGGCTTGAAATGGTCCCAAGATTAAAGTACCTCCTTTTGAATGAGAAAAATTCTTCTGTTTTCTGTTACGTTAAAATTTAGATAAATATCCTTGCTGTACGGAGATATTAGCATGACTTATTCAAGACACAATGTGACCTACCTTTAATAAAGAGATACGTTTAGGAGAAAATTGGCAGGCACTTACCAGATCAAAAAATGCGAAATAAAACTTGTTTGTACTAAAAAACAAAAATTCTTTTTCGTGCGTGCTTTTTAGATTTTTCAGTGTAACAGGCGACGATTGAAGTGAGTGACGAAGTCTTGTTATTTTCCGGGATTTTGTTTTATTTGAACTACTTTTCAAACAAAATATAATCAAATAATTGCGGAAACTTCGATATTGTATTCCGCGACACAGAAAGACATCAGAATTGTTGCAAGGAAATACTCCCTTTTCTATTAATTGGTAGCTCAGGCTGTTTCAACTATTTATTAGAAGGCCTGTGATTTTGTTTCAGGTTTTAGAAGATCTTTGACTGAGCGGCTAATTAAATACGAAGATGAACTCAGAAAGCAACTGAAACAACCGTGACTTCCTTTCTAAACACTTTAAAACAGGTGTGCACAACTGTTTGATTCTCAGTGACTCAAACAATACAAGCCATCCTATACTGTTACTTGGTTGCCACTGTATACGCCTTGATCGACCATCATCCATTTGTTTTGATATTTTTTGGACAGCTTGTCTCCGTAAATGTACGGTGAAGTTAATCTTCCCGACAAGTACGCAAAGCTGAAAATGTTCTGTCAAGTCATAACCGATTTTATGCTTATGACGGGGGAAAAAGCCAATATGCGTTGCACCCTCGCACAAACTTCATAGCCAATGATTAATTATTCATTGCCTAAATTAATTACGGCTGTAACTTTTATCAGAAGAGGTTTGAGCGCAGCGAGCGAGTCGAAAAATCTTCAATAGCCAGAGACAGTCTTCTAGCATCTAGATGAAGTTTTCAGGCTAAATCAGTCAGCTATGTCACAGACCAAAACCATCAAACAAATATTTGAAATTTAAAGGAAACACATTTATTGCCCTAGATATTTTGGCATCCTAAAAGGTAAAAATTCATGATCATGCAAATACAGTTTCAAAACAGCTGCAGCACCCGAACAACGGCCAGCCGGAAAATACTATATTTTCTATCTCTGTTTAGTACTCGTAACAACATTAATATTACGCTGAAGAAGAATTGAGCAAAGGCTAGCATGAAGTAGAGGCTCTTGCGGGGGAATACACTGATTTACATATGAAAAGATTCCCCCGCAAGAGCCTCCACTTCATGGTAGATCCAGTTCAATACCGAGAATACGAATATGGCCTATTGCTCGGCACATAGATTTTTTGGTGCATTTCTTTGCCGTCCTCAGGGCAACGTGAAATTACTAAATTCTTTACCTCGCCGTATTCTGCACAGGTTTACCACTCTTGGGGGTTGTGTCGGTTGGTTATAAAAGTCGCGGTGAATACAAAGAGAGAGGGGTTGGGAGAATTCGAGACAGTTATGCAAACCCGAGACGAAATTCGTCTCGGGTTTGCATAACTGTCTCGAATTCTCCCAACCCCTCTCGTGTTTATATCAGGCTATGCAAACACAGGAAAAAAGTTTTCTATTACTTTTATAAAATAACTTCCTCTAAAAACTACAACGCGTCACACAACCATATTTACATACTCTCATGCAAACACGCCTCTCGGCCAATCAGAGCGCGCGTACTATCTTAGTTATTTTATAAATTCATATACAAGGCAAAAATATAGGTGGGTTGCTATTTTTGAAAACCTCATATTATGAACTTTTAAACTAATTTACAGAGATATTGAGGAATAATTGAAATGCACAAGAAGTTCGTGCGACACGATTTGACCTTTCCGTAAATATTTCGCGTATTGTCGGTATTAGTCGGTATTAGTCGTCTTACTTCGGGCATATTCTTTACTGATAAATGCATACTGATGCACTATCCTGTCTCCCGCGACCTTAACTGAAGCCAGTCGGTTGGCGTTGGTATACGTGTGAGAGAGAGGCGGGAAAACTGACAAAGGTTTATAATTCAGAAATCGCGCGCTCTCGGGCATCTAGAAAGGGACGGCAACAGCCCGGTTAGTTGTATACGGCTCAACAATGAGGATTTGGGAGAAAAGTTCAATCCTAATTTAGAAGATATGGGTAAATAGTTAGCAGCTCTAGCCCCTGAAGGCGAAGAGTGAAAAAAACAAAACAAAACAAAACAAAATAAAACAAAACAAAAAGCAAAAAAAAAAAACGCAAGGAAAATGTACAGGACAAAGACATCGTCCAAATAAGACGGGAACTGAAAACAAAAAAGAGGGTTTCTCTGCAAAAACAAATCCTGCATAAATCCTATATATGGAAGAAAAAAATCATGCGAGCCGCAGAAATCTTCCCCCGCCCTCTCCCTCCCCATCACTTTCCTAATGGTCCGTCCTGCATGACGGAAATTAGCATGAAAGGATTAAGATCATCTAAAGTTAATAACAGTCTCCCTACCTATTGTTTATTCATATATGATTCATTTTAATCTGCTATTGCCCTTGTGAAGATCCTAAAACCGCGAACACTAGAAATGTCAGTATTTCAAGTAAAAACAGTAACGGTATTAACTAGTTTGTGGTTTCATCTCGCTTCTGATTGGTTGCTGTACAATCTCATGCAGTGAAATTTTGTATAAACGCTAATTTAGGCCCGATTCAGACGCCGTACTTTTCATGACGCCGAACTTTCATAAAATTCAGAGTATAACGACTGACATAAAAAGTTCGGCGTCTGAACCAACAGACAAGGAATGGCTATGTTAATTTGGAACGGCTCAGCCGTTCTTTCCCCCTGGCTTGGCCGGGAATTTCGACGCCGAACTTTTCATGTTCCGAACTTAATGCATAAATTATTATGATGTATATATTTTGAAAACCACCGACAATATTGATTAGTTTTTCTGGGACTGTATTTTAGCAACGGCTGAGAAACGGCTAATTACGAGCGACGTCGACAGGCGTACTTTTGTTAATTTCGAATTTAGCTCAGCTCATGAAAAGCACGGCGTCTGAACCAGGCCTAACTCAACTAATCCCTGGTGATCATTCCCTGTATTCTCATCCCTCTATAATTGACGACACTAGTGATATGGTAAGGAGAGGTTAAGGGCCCGATTACATGGCGAATTTCAGCCCGGTTAACCGGGCTGAAACTTTGTTGCGATTACATGATGAACTTCAGCCCGGGCTGAAATATTATTCTCGGCATCAAATATGAAATTTGGCGCGAAGAGTCTCGGGAAAATCAGGCAGCCATGTTATTTCCTGCTTTTCAGCCCGGGCTGAAATTTCTTTTCGATTACATGAGATTTTTTCAGCCCGGGGCGCAGTTCAGCCCGGGCTGAATTTCGCCCCGGGCTGAAAAAATCTCTATGTAATCGACAATTTGATTTTCAGAGGATTTGTTTCAGAAGCCGGGATGAAATTTCAGCCCGGGCTGAAATTCGCCATGTAATCGGGCCCTAAATCTTGGTCACTGCCGTGAGAAACTGAAAAGGCCGCGTCTGTTTTTGAAATTGTTTAATGCACGCTTTAGTTTGTCACCGCAAACTGAGTACGTTTATGAATTTTTGAAATTACGAACATTCAGACTTCTCGTATTACTTTTAGCCGAAGTTCTACTTGTGGAAAAGAAATACATAGGTCAGTTCCAGTTTTTTCGACATAATGACTAATCATTTGCGAAAAAAAAATGAAAGAAATCTATTTTTGAACTTGTGTCAACGAATGCTTGATGCCAAGAAAAGTTTTCCCTTAAATACTTGGTCGAACTACTCGCTAACGGCTCCGCATTACATCTGATACGGACACCGTACTGTAGATCTGAGTGGCTTTAAATTGTTCCACAATTTAGGGGCTTTATGCCGCAGCATTATAAGTGCTCCGTTTATCGAATTGAAATTACTCAACTTAGCTTTACTCTGTCTTACTAGTAACTCTTGAAGAAACTATCGATCCAGTTTCCAAACGATAACACTAAAGACGATCGTCAAAATTCAACTGAGCAACCGACATAAAAGAGGTACCGGCCATGTTGTCTACTTCAGACATTCAACTGAAGGAAGTGGTTCTCCTCTTAATGTTCAACAAAATCCCTAAGTGAAACTACGGACTTGTTTAAGTTTAGTTTGAGATAAGTGTTTGCCAAAACAGCTGACTTGGAGCAGTGTGATCAATTTCAGGAAAAAAAAAACAGTATATCACTATAGAAGTGTTAAACAGCACTGTTTTTACTGCCTGTCAGTGAAACTGATGAGAACTTGTTAAAACAGGAGACCTGATAAATAGGATAAATGCAGGGTTTTTGGCAATTGCCGGCTGTAAAATAATCAGTTTAAATGTTTTTTTTCTCTCTGTAATAAAACAATAAGTAGGCGAACAGCTATTTTCCTTGTTTACCCTCGCATCGGTTTCGTTTGTTGCTCTCGTTGCTTTTACTTGCTGTAGTCTTCTTGGCGGTATCTCCCTTCTTCCCAGGCACTGAAGCTGGTTTTCCGCCTCCTTTAGCTGGTACGTTAGGTCCGGCGTTTGAGGCATGTCTAGACGCACCTGAACCACCGGGTTTCTCCTGTTGCGGCCTTCCTTGTGTGACACCAGTGCTGTTGATCCCAGTTTCCCTCGGCTTGTTGTCAAGGTCAGGATTTCCCTCCTTAGCAGTACCGCTGGAGTCTTGAAGGTGACCACCCTTCACATTCACTCCCGGCACTTTCGCAATACCAGCACCACCCCTTGCTTCCCGAGTCGCCCGGCTCTTCTTTGGATTCTCTGGTTGGGTGCTGTTGTCATGCTTGTTCGGGTTCACAAGGCGTTTCATGGTCACAGATGGCAATTTCTCTTTTACATTTTCTAACCTCAAATCTTTAATGTTGACATTCTCGTTCTCATCACTTTTCAGCTTTTCTGCTTCACTTTCTTTGCTGTGACTCACTGCTTCTTTCCGAGAAAATGGATTTTGGCGGTCCAGAATCTTGAACGTTCCTTGTAGCACTGGTAACTGATTTCCTTTACTGTCAATTTCAAACAGGAAGCAACCAATGTTCACTTTGTAACTCTTCTTGGATGCTTCTATGTTGGCGATGAATATGACGAACTTGGACAGCTTGTAGGCCGGCATGTTGTTCCACACCGTGTTCTCATCTCCATCGCTGGGCCGAGCCAAACCAAGTTGGTGATGTGAATGCCATTCTCCGATGTGACAAAGTCCTTCGTTCTGCGTTAAAAACGAACCGACTTTCTCCAGGTATTTTACATCTTGAAAGAAAGAGACCGAAGTTCTTCTACATCTTTGACCGGGACCAAGGGTGAGTTGAACAACAGCCTTGTACTCGTCAACCCATAAACCAAACAAATCTCCGCCTGTTTCAATGTTCGGTTTTCTCAGGACGTGAGCACACAGCTCTTTGTAATCTTCCTCGTAAATCACGACTTCAAACTTCCTGTCGTTTGCGTCATGTCCAGACGCACCTGAACCAGCAGGTTTCTCCTGTTGCGGCCTTCCTTGTGTGACACCAGTACTAATGATCTCAGTTTCCGTCGGCTTGTTGTCAAGGTCAGGATTTCCCTCTTCAGCAGTACTGCTGGAGTCTTGAAGATGACCACTCTTCACATTCACTTCCGGCACTTTCGCAATACCAGCGCCACCCCTTGCTTCCCGTGAATTCCAAGTCGCCCGGCTCTTCTTTGGATTCTCTGGTTGGGTGCTGTTGTCATGCTTGTTCGGGTTCACAAGGCGTTTCATGGTCACAGATGGCAATTTTCCTTTAACATTTTCTAACCTCAAATCTTTAATGTTGACATTCTCGTTCTCATCACTTCTCAGCTTTTCTGCTTCACTTTCTTTGTTGTGACTCACTGCTCCTTTCCGAGAAAATGGATTTTGGCGGTCCAGAATCTTGAACGTTCCTTGTAGCACTGGTAACTGATTTCCTCTACTGTCAATTTCAAACAGGAAGCAACCAATGTTTACTTTGTAACTCTTCTTGGATGCTTCTATGTTGGCGATGAATATGACGAACTTGGACAGCCTGTAGGCCGGCATGTTGTTCCACACCGTGTTCTCATCTCCACCGCTGGGCCGAGCCAAACCAAGTTGGTGATGTGAATGCCATTCTCCGATGTGACAAAGTCCTTCGTTTTGCGTTAAAAACGAACCGACTTTCTCCAGGTATTTTACATCTTGAAAGAAAGAGACCGAAGTTCTTTTACATCTTTCACCGGGACCAAGGGTGAGTTGAACAACAGCCTTGTACTCGTCACCCCATAAACCAAACAAATCTCCGCCTGTTTCAATGTTCGGTTTTCTCAGGACGTGTGCACACAGCTCTTTGTAGTCTTCTTCGTAAATCGCCACTTCAAACGTCCTGTCGAAAGAAGAATTCCTTGACCGCCGCATCTCGAAGCAGAAAACAGAAAATTACCAGAATCAAGACAACCTACGCTAGCTGTGCGAGTGTGATTCAAGTGCGAAAGCATTGCGGAAGTCAGACTTTCTGAGAAATGTTTATTTACAACAGGTGTCACGCAAGCCATTATATTGACTCGCAAGCCCCTTCCCCTCCCCCGACGCTGCTTCACTGAAATTCAGTCAGTTCAGTGTCTTTCCGGATATGGTAGTTTAGACTTTATCAGTTGTGCAAGTGTCAACCCTCGAGTACCGGTAAAGATTAGGCGCTTGACTTGTTCAAGGAACGATTTCGTTCTCCAGGGGATAACTACCTATCGAGAGGATCATAAAAATGTAATTGCGGGACATTTCATCCGCTCTACAGCGACCTCTCCGCTGGTTAAGGATATCGGCTCTTTGAACAGCTGTAGGCAAACTGTTATTTGGTTTTGTTTAAATAAAAACTAAGCGAAAGATCCTTCCATTTTTCCCTTAGAAAGCGGGCTTCGGGTGTAAATGTGCGGTATGCCTGCATGCCGACCGATATTTTCGATGTTAGGACCACGCATTAAAAGCTATGTACGTAATGCACCTATCAATGTTTAGACGGAGAGGCGGGGGGGGGGGGGGTACGGGCAAAGATGCGGCATTTGAACACTTCTGTTGTCCCCTCTCTGGGGAATTTGATCACTTGTACTAATTAAAGTTCAAATATTATAAAGGATTGTTAAACTATTTCCAGTCCCAAGGGTCGGGAATTTGACCAAAAAATTGCAAGAAAATTCAAATGACGCACCTTTGCCCGTACCCCCCCCCCCCCTCTCGGTCTAAACATTGATAGGTGCATAATAAATGCACAGTGTTTCTTCATGCGCAGTATTCAATAATGAAATTTTCGAAACGTTTCATGGCAGCGGGAGGAATAACTCAGACCTGCCAGTTTGTTCCGATTTTTCTTCGAAAGATAGGAAAATAATGGCTTCTAAATAAATTATTCGTGAGTGACCCGCTCAGTCTTTGAAGAGCGCGTCGATGTCTTTGGAAGTTTGTTCACGCCCTGTGACTCACATTATTTTAAAAGTTTTGATCAATTCCAAGAAGATCGAAGTCCAAGAAGAAAATATTTTTAAAACTACGACGTCTTTCAACACGACAAAAGCTGCTGCTCCGGATCAAGTTCAACATGGAAAACATGAAAGGAAATGAAATCGTGTTCTTTGATGAAAGCACGGGAAAGATTTCATTACACAAGGCCCAATGACAGGGTTGTACCCGTAGCTATGAACCAGCAGGATTCAGGTGGATTTTTTTATTCTTGCCGATATAAAGGAGAATGCATGGGAAGGCTTGATTCCAAAGTAACTGGAGTCCGGCCCGTCTCTAAGCGAACCAGACACAATGATGAACTAGCTTTAATAGTGTCTTCGTCAACTTGCCATTGAAACACGAAAACTGCATTTATGTAGGACTATGAACTTGTTTAACATGGTTTAAAGTGGATTTATATAAAGTAAACGAACGTAGATACCTTTGTTGTGCTTATAGTTAAAGGTGATAACGAAAAACGCCGCACTGTATTCTTTATAATGGAACTTCACTTTTGATCACCAGCTAGGCTTGTATTAATTCTGCTCGTAAAATAGCTTATTCTGCCTGTCGTCAGTGCTAGTAAAAACTGCTTATTCTGCTCAAATCTTGCTTGGTATTCGAAAAAATTTTCGGGCCTTCGGGCCGTATTTATTTTCGCAAACGCTCACGGGAAATTTTTTATTTCGATTCCTCTGAAATGCCTGGGAATGCGTTTGAAATTATCAAACAGTAATGCTTAATTGCCAGCTTTTAGACCTTAAAGGGTGATGCTTTTAATTTACAGTATAGAAACTGACAAACATTAACATTAAAAAATGTTACCCGATGTTGCAACTTCTAACTCTTATTTCTTTACGACGAAATTTCTTCTGCATTTTTTAATGCTTTTTTCGTTGTGATTATCATTAAAAATTTGTACCTCACAAAAGTGGGAGGGGAGTGGGTGCTAAGGTCCCCCCCCCTTAGCCCCTCCCTCTGCGCGATGCCTGTATGCTTTATATTCTGTTTGAATGAGTGACAACCGGAAGTTAAAACCGATCACTCTATTGTTTATAAAGCTTTCTGAGTAATTATGATTTAGTGAACTCTCACAACAAACTTAGCAGCTTTAAAACTATATCTTACACGGCGTAGTTTCTATATGGGGCGTGTGATTGCATTTAACGGCGGCCCCTATGCAACGAGGCCATTGGAAAGGAAAATTAGGGTGTATCCTTTACCTCCTACAAGGGTGACTTCACCCTTAGTTAAATCAGCTGAACGCAAGCATTACCACCCAAGAAAATCCACAAAACAAACAACTCTGTTAGAGCCCAGTCCTCCCCTCCCCTCGAGTTCCTTGTCAGTTGTAAGTTGTGTTCCTTTGATTTGTAATGGACTACATGCGATTGGTATTGCTGTAAGGCCTGGTACCAAGAGAGGCTGCTCCAAAGCCGGATAAGGCAAGATAAGTGCAAACTGTTTGTACTGTTAAATACAACCAACTTTATTAAACTTACATGGCCTATCATGATATCTTCTCAGAGAAAACGAACTCTCCGCCAAACTAAGTCCTTTAAACTAGTATTTAATCCAGGGCTCTTTTTCTAATTTAGGTTACTAGCCATCCGTTCCTTAACATTATAGTATGGAACCTCCAAAGTTTTTGGATTAGCCCGCCTAAAATTTCTCAAAACTTGAAGATGAATATTCCGAAGAATGTTAAAAAAGATGATCAGTACCTGGACCTTGTCATGTTGCTGAGTAAATGCATGCGTAAGCTCAATGCACGGTCCTGTCATTGCAAAGTTTGTCCACAGTTAAATTACAGTTCCTTGTGCTAGCAACGCAAAAATTAATTAATTTAACTCCAAACTTTATGAACAAGGTGACAGTCAGTTTACTATTTCTGCGAAATTTGGAGTTGCGCAACTTTCGCTTGGTTTGCTCACAAGCAAACTGGGACTTAATTTTGATAAATGAATAGATCGATTTCAATCACTGATCACTCTCGTATCCTTTTATGTTATTCAGTTACAGTTTTGTTGTTTTTCATCTATGTTGTCTTCTTTACTTTTGTCCCCTCAGCATCCTCTTTTCTCTCCTGAGCTGCTGACAGCACTTGTTTTACACCAACGTCTGTTGTTTTGGTGCCCACTTTGTCGATGAAGTTTTCTGGTTGCAGCTTTTCTTTAGCGTTGGTACTTGTACTTTGTTGCGGCTGTTTGCCAGGTGTTTCAGCCGGCACTTTAGGATTTAGCTTTCCAGCAGCACTGGCACTTCCCACTTGACTTTCCAGATCCTCGCCAGGCTCTTTGCTTATGGTCTTTGGTGCTTCGTTCGACTCATCTGTCCTTGAATCGTTTTCCATCTCTCCTGCCGTGTCCACTGCAGGCGTTTTTTCCTGATAATCAACATTTCCAGTGTTTTTAGTCTTTTCTTTCAAGTGCTCCTGTGTTTCCTCTTCTTTACCTTTTCCAGTTTCGTCTCCACCTAGGTTCTTTTCCAGCCCTATTTTGTCTTTGTTTTTCGCACCTTCATCAGCTTTTTCGTCAGCCTTTTCTTCACTCTGCCCCGCTGCTGGTACACCTGTTGTTAAACTTTCCTGACTGGTGTGCTCTTCATCAGGAATCTCGGAATCTCCTGAGTTTTTTCGCTGTATCTTAACATCCGGCAAGAGATCAGCACTGTCACGATTGTCGTCACGGCCATTTCGAATACTTTCTGCCGTATCATCAGGTGCTTCAGGGCCTCCACATCTCTCTGCACTTCTTTCCTTTTCCGCTTCACTGTTTGAAGGCTGATCTTGTGGGCTGTTTGAGGGCTGAAGGCAAATTTTGTCATCTTCTGTCGAGCCACTTCTCTCTTCTCCTCCTTCATCGTCTTTACTTTCTTCTTCCTCTGCTGGTCCACTAGTTGTTGAACCTTTTGGCTTCTTGTCCTTACCACCAGACATTTCCGGGTCCTTTGGTTCGCTTGAATGCTGATCGACCTTCAGATTCTTATTACTGATGTTAGGCTCAGACGTTTCCGTCTTGTCCTCACTTCCAGAGCTTCCCTTGTTTACAGGCTCTTGTGGCTTTGCTGTTACATCACGCTGCTCTGTATCCTTATTACTAGGCGTTTCCGTGTCATTTGGGTAGCTTGAATGCTGATCGACTTCCAAACTTCTACCACTGATGTTAGGCTCAGACGTCTCGGTCTTGCTCTCACTTCCGGAGCTTCCCTTGTTTACCTCTGGTGGCTCTTCGTGTACCCCATCTGTCTCCTTATCCTTATAACCAGGCGTTATAGAGTCCGGCCTTAGATCACTTTGCCGCAAGGGTAACTTAGGCACGTGAGCCTTCTTGTTTTCATGACCAGACGTTCCAACCTGAACAGCGCTCGCACAGCCTCCACTGTTTGCATGGTTTTCCTGTTTTGTTCCAGGGGTTGAATACTTGTGTCTTTCGTTCCTCTCCGTCTTAGGATGCTTTGTGTTATTTCCGTTCCATTCCGATGAGTTAATTCTCTTCCCTGTTAGCCTTTCTGCTCCTTCTTTTCTTTTCTCCTTCACTTCCTTTTTACGGGAAAAAGGATTTTCGGACCGTAGAATCTTGAACTCCCCTTGTAGCACTGGTAGGCGATGTCCTTCCTTGTCAGTTTCAAACAGGAAGCAGTTGACATTCACTCCTTGCACCATGTTACAAAATGAGGCGTCTATATTAGCGATGAATATAACGAACTTGGACAGCTTGTAGGTCGGCATGTTGTTCCACACCGTGTTCTCATCTCCACCGCTGGGCCGAGGCAAACCAAGCCGGTGATGTGAATGCCATTCTCCGATGTGGCAAAGTCCTTCGTTCTGCGTTAAATACGAACCGACTTTCTCCAGGTATTCCACATCTTGATAGAAAGAAGCCGAAGTTCTTTTACATCTTTGACCGGGACCGAGGGTGACTTGAATAATAGCCTTGTGCTCGTCAACCCACAAACCAAACAGATCTCCACCCGTTTCAATGTTTGGTTTTTCCAGGACCCACGTACGCAGCTTACTGTAATCTTCCTCGTAGATCACGACTTCAAAATGCGGTCTCCGCATCATGGTCACAAATGGCGATTCTCGTTCTCCTTTGAGCTTCAGAATTTCGATATCGATGTTTGCCTCTTTACCTCTTAGCTTCTCTGCTCCCTTTTCTCTTTTCAGGCAAACTTCCGTTTTCCGCGAAAATGGATTTCTGGAGGGTAGAATCTTGAACACTCCTTGTAGCACTGGCAGGCGATCCCCTTTGCTGTCAATTTCAAACAGGAAGCAGCCTATGTTCACTTTATAACTCTTGTGGGATGCTTCTATGTTGGCGATGAATATAACGAACTTGGACAGCTTGTAGGCCGGCATGTTGTTCCACACCGTGTTCTCATCTCCACCGCTGGGCCGAGCCAAACCAAGTTGGTGATGTGAATGCCATTCTCCAATGTGGCAAAGTCCTTCGTTCTGCGTTAAATACGAACCGACGTTCTTCAGGTATTCTACATCTTGATAGAACGAAGTCGAAGTTCTTCTGCATTCTTGACCGGGACCAAGAGCGAGTTGAACAACAGCCTTATACTCGTCAACCCACAAACCAAACAAATCTCCGCCTGTTTCAATGTTCGGTTTTCTCAGGACGTGAGCGCACAGCTCTTTGTAATCTTCCTCGTAAATTTCGACTTCAAACTTCCTGTCGTTGTTTCCTGCGATGTAATTCCACATCCACATCTTAAATTAGAAAAAGACAAACTCGCCAGGGTTAAGACTACCACCGCTCGCACTAAGGGTTTGATTAAATGCTTGCTATCGCAGATTATTCATTGCGGAGGTCAAACTTTCTCGGAAATGATAAAATTGACAACAATGTCACGCAAACCACTTCCTTGACTCCCTGGCTTGCTCATTTCATTCCCAGCTTTCATTTCAACGGAATCATTTTCGAAGCGGATGTAACATTAAAAATCAGTTTTGGAAAACTAGTGTGACTGAATTTGAATTTTAGTGAGATGGGTTATTTGGAACATAAATGATGTCACGCAAAAGAAATTTAATGATTGGAAACTAAAAAAAAATGTTTGATTTCATTTTTCTTTCCAGCACAGCGGGCTTCGAAAGCAAAAACCTGCCTGTTTGCAAGCGCTTCCTGTAGAAAGACTCGAAGAAAATTCGACAAATACCAAACAACTGGATGGAATCGCTTCACGCGTTCAACTGCGTCGAACATTTCTGAGAATTGAACAGCAAACTCTCCCGGGGGTAGGGGGTGGGGGCAGGGAGGCGGAGCAAATCAAATTGAAAATCTGTTCCGACGTTTCTCGGAACTCTACTGCCAATCAGCTGCAGGCAAAAATTCGTAAACAATTCTTGGAAAACGAGTTTGGCTATGCAGTCACTATTTTCGGTAGCCTGCGTATAGCGAAATTGCTTTCATAGTCACGGGCAGGTGTTTGAGAACCAAAGATCGAAGCTCAAGAAATCAAGAAATCAGCGCTCTTCGAGATCTTTCGACACTGAAAACCGAAACTAACCAGGATGGAAAATTCAGAAAACTTATATTTTGATCCTGCAACAGGACAGCTCTCCACGAAAAGGCCAAATAATGACAAAGCTATTGCATTAGATATGAACAAGCAGGGACCTGGCGGATTTTTTGGCCTTCATGTGCAGAGAACAGCAGAACATCACAACACAGTAGGAACTGATAAGGATGTCCTCAACGCTGAACGCAAACTACAGTTACTCAAGTAACCTTGTCTGGCACCAGTGGGATGTAATGGGAACACATGAAAGCTGCACCAGGGCATTTAATCGACTTATTCAATTTTAGAGTTACTTATGATATAATGCGTGTACTGAAGATGCCTTTGTTTTGCTTATGATACTAAAGCAAATAACTCGTCGGTGAGGGTGGCTTTATATTCCTCGTGGAGTGGGGTTATATTCTGCCTCTTTAGAGCGTCTCTCACTGAGTTAATCGACAACGATCACTGTATTTTTTTTTATTTTTATTAAGTCAGCCTTACTGTGATTAACCGTTCACTTTCAAATAGACTACAATACCACAAGTACTTAACGAACTGTCAGGAGACCACGAGCCGCTAACAAACATGGCGGCTACGGATGAAGGCCGAGAGAAGGAGAATATTTCACAAGGCATCAACGCACACGAACTGTCGTTTCATTGATTTTAATTATAATAATAAGCTTTCTGGTCTCCAATAAAGACATGAAATGTTGCTTGTGAGCGCGTTAAAAGAAATTCATGATAAGAAACCCTAGAAAGTGCCTTATATACTGTAAGTTTTATCCCTCTCTATTGTTTGCCCATTCTCCCCCCCCCTTTCCAATTGTCACAAAATTTATTTCATTCAGCTTAGATAGAATGACTTAGAGAGAAGATTCTACCCCAGAAATTGTTCAACCCTTTAACACAGCAACTGCTTTGAATTTTTCATTAAAATTCGGACCAAAGAAGGAGGCATACCCGTTGATATTTTATTCATTGATCAGTGAAATGCCAAGTTAGATCGACGAAGCATTGCTTCGACTTCACAAGTTCAGTGTCTTCGGCTGAAATTCCAAAAATACGTCCAAGAGAACTGCGAGACAAACCCCGAAGGAAATGCAAGAATTCTTGAGGGATAAACCCCTCGAAAACGAAAGTGTTTGGAATACAATACCATTTGACGTCAACCCAATGAGGTGCAAAGTACACCTCTGAGCACAGGCGGCCCAGACGTTGAATACAATTAATACGTGACATTAGACGAATCAAACCGCCAGAAGGTAAAATTTCGTCTAAATGGCTTTAAACCACTTCTACGAACCCAGAGACATTAAAATAACGTAATGCAAATATGAGGTAAGCCATTTTCATTTAAATTATCTTCTACACGTAGCATTTAGAGCAATTTTCGAAGCATTCTCATACATTGTCTTATAAAGGGCTAAAATCGTAACGCAATCGTCAACAGACTAATGTATCCGATCGGATTTAACGTGTAGGCTGCCTGGGCTCCGAGTCGACGTTTCCCTCCGTTGAGAAAACGAAGGCTTGGACTCATTCCCCATGTAATTCAATATTTCTGTCTTCCTTTTTAAAACCCAGCCCGCAAAGGCAAATATCCATGGGTTACGATACTCATGCAAACAATCCACGAAATTCAATAACAGCATACAGTGATCAAAACATTTCTGGGAATAGCAGGTTCCTTGAACACACACATACGTAAAGAGTTTCTGCCGTGGCATGCTTACTTGTGACAAAATCAACGTCTGTTCGTATTTAGTGGGAGGAGCAAATTTGTCAGTCAGGTCATTCTTTTCTTGGAAATTAGAGAACGTTCCGCTTGATATTAATTTCGAAATTGGCTTTGAAAATCATTACTCCGGTGAACAAACTCACAATAATGAATCAAGGTAGCCTTTATTTTGATCCTGCAACGGGAAAACTCATGACTAGGCCAGCCAACCACCTTGTGCCGTTAAACACGCAAGCTGCAGGGCAGGGATCCAGGGCGGCTTCAAGGCCTGCAGATGATAATAAGCTGTACTTCGATCCTAGGACGGGGAAGCTGTCTACATCCAGGCCAGATGATAATGAGCTGTACTTCGATCCTAGGACGGGGAAATTGTCTACATCCAGGCCAGATGATAATGAGCTGTACTTCGATCCTAGGACGGGGAAACTGTCTACATCCAGGCCAGGTGATACTAGGCTGTACTTCGATCCTATGACAGGGAAGCTGACTACATCCAGGCCGGGTGGCGCGGACAACTTGCAGTGAAGGCCTTCGAAAATGCATCAACTGAATGAAAGTCCTTTGCAGCAGTTTACAACCGATGTGCGAGTTTACTGAGGGGAGAACTGTAAGAAACATTGTGGCATAGCCTGACATTCTGACTGTGCATGACTGACTGATTGTTTTTGTAGTAGATTTCTGTTGTAGTACTTGGTGCCGTAACTCTTGAACCCCTCCGCATCACTGACTGATTAAGAAAAAGCTTAGATTGTACGTAGATTGCAAAGATTGTAAACCTAATTTCTGATTCAATGGCTGACCAGCATGATTCAGGACAATGCAGCAACCAAAGGTAACCATTGTATATCAGTGTAGTTTTAAATGTGGGTTATTTTAAAAGAAAATGTGTAACCAATGCAAAATAACGCTTTGACAACGCGGCCGGTTGCAGGCTGAGACAATGAGCAATGATGATTACCAGACTGAAGTAACTATGTTCAGTCAAGCGGTATTCGACTACTACCTGACTGATTCTACGTCCAGCAGAGCTGCACTGGGCAGAAGCCCCCTTTGCTGTTTGTGCGGCCGAAAAGCCAAATTGGTCTGATCGCGTTTTGTATTTGCAAAAGTATACGTGTTTTCTCCGAAATTCATTAAGGGCCTCCACGGACGAGCTGAGGGAAATTGTTGTCGATAACTACTTTTAGGATTTAACCTAGCCGCAGTACGAGACGTTTTTTCGCTAGTTAGCTTTGAGTTGTTCGTCACCACTACATTAGTCGCAATCTTGGCAACTATTTCTTCCTTCCCCTTTAATCTCTAGTTGCTTTATTTTTCCTAACGTTTTTAAGACTTTCAGGCTACGAGTTAACGACCAAAAGTTACTTGCGTTTATGTGTCCTAATATCTTTGCACGCTATTCTCATGGCAGAATAATTGTATTCCCCAAGCAGTCGAGTATACTGATAGTTTTTCGTTCTTTTGTTATAAACCAATACTCCTACTTTTCTTGATAGTTAAACGTGAAACTATAAAATCGGTATCTGATTTCAGTTGGATTGGCTATGGTTGAAGTAGCGTATTTCCTTTAAAGAACACCTAGCCTCAAATAAACGCCTCCCTCTCGTATACCCACCCTCCCTCCCCCCCCCCCCCACTACCCCTTCACACAGGAAGCACCTCGCACACCGTAGTGGCGTTTTCTTACAATAATCCCTGTGCTGCAATATTGTCAGTTTCATTTTTTATTTTTAGTTGGCAGCCGAATGAATCCAAATAATGGGAGGGATCTTTCTAATGGCCTCCTTCTCGGCTTCAAAGTACAATAGTTTTTCTTTTCTCTTCTTCGTCTATCTCTGAAGAGTCATTGAGCACTATCGGTGTCTTCGGTGTGAGTGTGTTGAACAATGCGGAAACGACCCGTCCTATCTCTGGTTTGTGTTTGCCAGTAACCGTCTGTTAGAGGCAGTCTCATCTGAGATACAAGTTGAGACCTAGGATTGTTTAAAAAACACCTCCTTCTAATGAACGCCTGCCTCCAATAAACACCGCACCAAATTACCTCAAAAGTTAATTAACGCTTGGGGCGTTTGTGAGTCAGGGGAAATCCGGTGATGATTTATCAGTTGTAAATTAAGGAGACCCGTATAAAAAGTTCAGTCTTTTGAGACAATAAATGGAGTCAACAATCGGGTGTCTGTTTGGTATAATGATGCCGAATTACATTCAAATACTCTCTCGCCAGCGACCACCCTTGGTGGGCGACAAAGTGATCGCTTACATACCTTTTTAGCTAAAATTAGACTTAGGGAAAAGATTGAAAGCACTGGCATATTTCACATCGAGTAACGCTGGAAAATCTTATCATACTACTGTTGAAACTTTGAATTTTTGCAAAATATCATTGTAACAATTCCGGTTTACCTTCAGATCTAGAAATAGCCATCTTGTTTGTATGTAAACTATTATTATCTGTCGGCATGCACGCCGGGTGAACGCTATTGAAAACTTGGCCTGCAAACAGGCTCTTCAATCGACGGGACCATCTCTCGGAATAACCCAAATGGAGAGCCTGTTTGTAGGCTATTAAAAACCGAACTTTTGTGATCCTTGAGTAATGATTTTGTTATAAGAACATATGTGATCATGTTGGGTGGTCATGCACTTTCTGGAAACAGAGAATTCAAGCAAAAACATAAGTTAAATTTCCAGTCGGCTTAAAAAAATCATACTGGTTGAAAAATTTCACACTGGTAGGAAATAATTTCATACCAAAGTAAAATTCATACCACAACATATACAGTGTACTAACGTTGAGCACTTTATCGAATCAAGAAGTTCTGTTTCTGATAATTCAGCTGGGAGAACATGTTACTGCTTTCCAAAACACAGTCTTAGCTGCTGGATTATCGACAGACAAGATACGGTTTTTTATCGCCTCGACAGCCGTTTGTAAAGTCTCACCACCAACCACAGCATATACGTGACCATCAAAAGTCACCTTTGCATTGGAGTGTGGAAAATTGAAGGGGAACTTGACTTGCCACTGTTGCCCATGATGCGTCACGGCCAGGGTGATATCTTGAGTGTCTAAATGGCGACTCATTTGTACCTCATCGTCGGCGATTTGCGTCAATTCATCGAAAACGTATCTGAGAGATGCCTCTCCTCCATCGGTTGCATACCACTGGCCTATTATCCGCCTGATTATCTCTTTGGTGCCAGCCTCCACTGTATCGCCACCAACCGTTCCAAGTTCCTCTTCATTTTTCACCAGGGTTACGTAGGATCTTGGAAAACTGGAAGGGAATTTGACTTGCCATGCTTGGCCTTGTCGCTCAAATGCCAAAGTAATATCTAGCGTGCTCTTTCGTCGACTCATTCTCACTTCTCCCGCAGCAATCTTTTTCAGTTCGTCATGGACATATCTCAAGTTGACTACCCCTTCGTCACCATCGTACCACTGAACGGTGCCTTTGGGTTGATTCATAGGCGAGAACAGAAGATCAATCATCCGTCTGACTGCAATTTCCACAGTTTCACCGCCAATCTCGCCTCGGTTTTCTCCATCACTGGTCAAACTTGCTTTGGACCTTGGAAAGTGCGAAGAAAATTTCACCACCCACTCTTTTCCACCATGCATGAAGCTCATCGAAATATCTTCACTATCTTTGTTGCGACTCATGCGCACTTCACTGTCAGAGGTTTTCTTCAGCTCATCGAGAACGTATTTAAGCGCTGCCTCTCCATCATCACCAATATACCACTGAACGTCTTGTTTGCGGGCTGGGTTTCCCAACAAGTGGCTTCTATCTGGGAATTTCTGTCTCCCATCTGTCCAACAAAAAACAACCATTAACAGGAACTGAGCTCAATTTAAGAAGACTTTAGAATTATTGAATGTTCTTGGTAAGAGTTAAGATGATTTCACTTCTAGTGTAAACGATCGCAACTGATCGCTTCTAAACTAGCATATTAGGATATGGGTACTCCAAAAATCACAGAGAACAAACATTTGCACTACCGTGTGACAGACCACTGACGAGTGCATTCCACTTATAACTTGAGGAGTTGCCACTCACAGTACTTACTATTTCCGGCAACAAATGCAGATTTGACCATAGTGGTAAATTATGGGGCACGGTTACATTGATCATTATATAGCTTAAATTATAAGACAGTCTTTCATGAATATATATGTATTACACAGAAAAATACTTAAGCAAATGAATGCATTCAGACTCGTTGACCGACTAACTGACAGACTTAATGACTCACTTTCTGACTGCCTGGTGTTGATTAGACTGACTGACAGACTGACTGACAGATAGACTTACTGACTGACTGACTGAAAGACTGACTGACTGACAGATAGACTTACTGACTGACTGACTGACTGATGGCCTGACTGACTGACTGACTGACTAATTGACCCACTGACGCACTGACTAAGACCGACTGAATGACTGAATGACTGATGGGCTGATGGATAAACTTACCTATGGCATGTCTACCGGTAGGGAGATTGGCGTGCAAAACAAGTAGCACCTGGGAGGCGTTTAATCTTTCAGAAGAATCATATTTTGTACAAGCACGGAAAGCATCTTGTACATGGGACCAAACTGTGGTTTGTTTGGATTGAAACTTTGGGTCAGCTGAGGGATGCCTTCTCTGTTGAAGCAACATCAGGATATCCCGAAGACTGTTGGCCTCTCGCTCGTATGGGAAAGAAACACTTGGGTTCACCAGGCAGTAAAAGACAAGTCCAAGAGCCCAAATGTCGATCCTTTTCAAATCGTCGAGGGACATTTTCTTCCCCTGGAGGTGGCCTTGGGGCACAAGTATTTCTGGCGCCATAAAAGCAATAGTTCCTCTGAATCCCTGATTTGTGGCAGGATCATTTATTCTGTTTGTCTGAAGCATTTGTGAGCGACTCTCACCAAAATCAGCAAGCTTGCAGATGACAGGTCTTATCGAGATGTACCTCTGCATTTCCTGGCTATTCTGCAGATCACAATAGTGCTGATTGGAAATCAGTACGTTGGCCGGCTTCAGGTCACGGTGGGCAATTTCTAGACTATGCAAGTATGCAAGCGCTTTGGTTATGTCATTTGCCATGACTGGAATGAATTGATCAAACCGGTTATCCCATGTGGGGAGTTTGGAGATTTCAGAAAGGAATTTATCGACCGCATTAACCACAATGTTCTTGTTCAGGAATGGTTTGAAATCAAATGCCACGTATTCCAGGATGATGACAAATGGACCGTTGCAGATGCCGTACATTCGGACGATATTTTCATGACGGAGGCCGCTCAACAACTTTGCCTCCTTTAGGAATAGTTTCCGAGCGTTATCACTGACCGGTTGGTTTATCCGTTTTATCACAACCGGATTGGTTACATTGGGATTAGGGTAATGGGCTAGATGGACCTCTCCAAATCCACCACTTCCAAGGTACTTCTGAATTATGAGCTCCCGGTAATCCACTATTTCAGGTCCATCGACAATCCAGGCTGACTCGGCCATGGTTCAAATTGAAGCTTATCTGTGCAAAAATTGGAAAAAACGTTTAAGTCACTCTACACATGCACAGCGGCAAATTTCAAAAGCCTTAAATATTGACCAATGGCGTGTACGACCAAGTGTCTTCGTAACAGATCTAGAGGCTCGGAACGGCAAAGACCACTTGTTGGTAAGACACGCCTCTAATAGGTTGTGATCACTATCTACAACCAGTTGCAAAATTGCTGAGACAATCCCAATCAAAACTAGCCTTTCTTTTTTAAAATCGCTGCTGCTAAGAAATATGTGAGATATAACACAAAGCCCTCCCTCTCCCCCTTTCAAAGTTGTTCGTCTACGTTTCGACCATGCTGTTGCGCCGCTGGCATGACTCTGATAAGAAGGGAAGGGGGGGAGGGAAAGCGCAAGATCATGGAAACATCATTAAAGGCCATAAAGCATATGTGGGCGCTAACGGATCCGCAAAATAACACATATAATACGTTATTCGGCTAAATCACTCGACAAGCCAACTCTACATTTTCTTAGCACTACTATACACGAACCTGAAATTGTACTTTACATGTTAAAAGAAGAAGAAGAATTCAGTTTTCCTTTTTGTTTTCGTTTTCCTGGATTACGTACGTGATAGAGCTGCCGTGCCGACCGCGCATGAATTTGTCGCGTAAATTCAGTATATTGGGTTTAACTTGAAGCCCAATTTCCACGAAAACTTTCTTTCGACTCTTCCTGAAGACTCGATCGACGGCGATGTCTTGTTAATTCTTTTCAATCCAGCATCTCCAAAGCCATTTTCTGCCGTATTTGCCAGACGATACACAATGTGGTACAAAGCAAGGACTGTGACAACGAACTAACGTTTGTTCGACGAAACATTTAGCTGTATGTGCAGCCAATTTAAGAATCAAAACGTTGTGTTTTCCGAGAACAAATGGACTGACTCCGATCGAGCACCTGAACTAATTTAGGGCGACCAAACGGAGCTGCTTGGTTTTCAAATGTGATTCCAAGAAAACACGAATGTGGTCCAACTCACCCCACATCCCCCCACCCCCTCCCCCTCCCCCCCCCGCCAACCTTCCTTCTCCCCTCCTCTTCCCACCTGCTTATTAGTGTTCATGACTGGGACCCTAGCTACCGATTGTACTTGTGCTTATAGACTTATAGACTTTCAGAAAGTCCAGAAACCTTGAAAAGTTGATAAAATGACAACACAATGTTTTTCTGAGTGCAATATTTTACTAAAATAAACTTCCGGTATCTCATGTGTTACAGCTTGACCAGGCTGTTGACCTTTTACGCTCAGTCAGCTGCTATTTATGGGAGGAGCATATCACATATTATTAGAGCGGTCCCAGAGATTTGACACACTGATGACAATTTGTTCCGACATTTCTTTGAACCCCAAAGGATATGTAGATCGATGTTACGCAAAGATGGAAAACATTTCCTAGAATTTCTAAGGATAGATTGGTTATTATGCTGATATTTCAAACTGCTTCATTTAGAGTTTGTCACGCTTTAAAAACCAGCCAAACAAGATTTCCTAGAATCTGTAATAAATTGCGTTTGTTAGGTAATAACAGGAGCCTGGTAATAACCCAAACTTAATGCATATGGCCAAAAAATATATTATTCAAATCAATTTATTATCATCTGCAAAACAAGTTTGAATTTAAACATTTCCTAACTATTCAACTTTATCGGCTTATTACCCGTTAACGCTGCTCACTTTATGACGGACGAGCACAAACTCATCTCTTTGAACAACGAAACGCAGAAATAGGAGTATCGAGTATGCGAAGGCGACGTGAAACCGATCAAGAACAAATTACAGTGTTTGGAGATCCCAGGACGTGAATACCATAATTTGACCAGTACTCATAAAGTGTTACATTTGTAATACATTTAAATAAAGTCAGTTGTTTATTGTAATTTGGGGCATGGGACGGGAGGGGGTTAAAAGAGAGAGGAAGAGGAGGGCGTTACTAAGGGTGCGTTCCTTTGGGATGATCCACTGAGGATCAATGATCCAAGATCACTCGGAAGTAATCGAGGAATCCCTCTGGGCAAGGATTCCTCGGTTCCCTTGATGCTTGATATCTTTGTTTCGGTGTTGAAGGGTTTACTTGATATAAGCAATGGTACTTGACGGTGATTGCCTTTAATTGGACCTCCCTGAAACAAAGATCATCATGATATACCACTTTAAAATGTCATTTGTGCTACACTATAAATATGCAGAGTAGGTACTTAATACCTATAGTTAGTGACCCTGTCTTTAGCTAAGCGAGCATACTGGCACAACTTCTAACAATTCAAAGATTCAGTAAGAGCGGCCGAGGTACACTGATTTTGATAAACAAAAAAGGTTCCTTAATCACTCCGGAGAACCGAGCAGTACCACTGATTGGGAAGTGATGTTAATTACTCATGGTAACTAAAAGCCGGCAGTAGTGAGAGGACCATCCTTCAACAAATTAAAGGGGATTCAGATGCCTAACGTTTTCAAAACTCCAAGTTTTCTGAGATCAGTTGATAGGACATAATACTTCTTTCCGGTACTCGGTCTTTTCTGCTGGCTGATTCACAGATAAGATACGAGATTTGATCGCACTGACAGCTGCTTCCAAAGTATCACCACCAACTGTTGCATAGTCGTCTCCGTTCAAAATTAACTTTGCATTGCAGCTGGGGAAATTTGAAGGGAAATTGGCTTGCCAGCGATGTCCATTACGTGTAAAACTCATCGTAACGTCCTGTGTGTCTATTTTGCGACTCATTTTTACACCATTTTCAGCGATTTGCGTTAATTCATCGAAAACAAACTTAAGAGCCGTCTGCCCATGTGCATCGGCGTACCACTGAGTAGTGGACGTTACGGCCGGCTGTCCAGACGCGTGACCGTTTCCACAACCAGCAACCCGTTGGCCTGTAATGTGGTTAGTTAACGCAACAGTAGCACTTTGCACAGTGTTGCCACCAACCTTACAGCGTTCCTCCCCGTTTCTGATCGTGCTCGCAAAACTACTTGGAAAATTGAAAGGGAAGTTGATTTTCCAGGCTTGTCCTTGACAATCAAAGCTCAAAGTAACATCTTGGGTACATGTATTTCGACTTATTTTCACCTCTCCGTCAGCAATTCTTTCCATCTCGTCAAAAATGTACTTTAAATGCGATTGTCCTTCATCTCCAGCGTACCACTGAACCACGGCCTTGTCAGCTGGCTGCCCGTCAGCTGACGGCCCCTTGGATGCTGTAATCCGATTTACCATCGCCCTAACGGCAACGTTGACACTGTCACCGCCAATGTTTCCGCACTCATTTCCATCCCAGATCAAACTTGCCTCAGACTTCGGAAAATTGGAAGGAAATTTGATTTGCCAGGTGTGTCCTTGACGTTCGAAGCTCATGGTCATTTCTTGCGTGTCTGTTTGTCGATACATTTCCACGTCTCCATCACCGATAGTCTTTAATTCATTGAAAACGAACTTTAGATCAGCTTCCCCTGAATCACTTGCATACCACTGAACAACAGAGCTGCATGTAGTACTTCCATGTTGCTGAGGTGATTGGCGATGTCGCTTTGGGGAAATCAGGAACTGTTTCATCCTTCTGACGGCAATTTCTACAGTATCACCGCCAATCTTATGAAGCTGTTCTCCATTACTGCTCAAACTAGCTTTAGAACTTGGAAAGTTTGAAGGGAACTTCACGATCCATTTTTGTCCTCGACACATGAAGTTTATCGAAATATCTTGAGTGCTCGTGTTGCGGCTCATGTTTGCACTGCCGTCAGCGATTTTCGTCAGTTCATCGAAGAGGTACGTAAGAGCCGCTTCGCCCTCCTCGCCAAAGTACCACTGGAAAGCTGACCGCCCAGCTGCGTTTGTGACAAGATGGTTTCTCTCAGGCGTACAATCTATAGAGGAAAGAAATTTGCAATCAAATAAATTAAAGTGAATCACCGACATGTTTCCCCTTAATTCCAAAATTTTAGTCTCTCCCTGAGGTCAGTTTTACGATCAATCCAAGTTCAGAACAAATACCCAGTTTGGGAGAAACGGCATTCCAACCTATAACTTGATTTGAGACCCAAACTAAGGGATAATGATTTCAACCTTACATAAGAATTGACTTATTACAAGTGCTGTAGAGCCTTGACGACATTTGTATGAAATAAACCCTTCATACGAAATCCAGAGAGACATAGGAGAGTATGGGGAGCAGCAAAAACGCACTGAAACAAAGAATTGCGTTCCAACTGTAAGCAATTTATTCACAAGAGAGAGAGGGAGAGACTGCTACAGATTGGCATCATTCTCTTGTTCCCAGTGAGTCTCAAAAGAAGAAAAAGTGAAAGTGACGATAGGTATGTATATTGAATACAAAACTAACCCGCTGGTTGTCTGCTTTTTGGGCGGTGACCACGAAGTACGTCCAGGACTTGCGAGGCGCTGGGTCTTTGAAAAGGCTCATGTCTTGTGCAAAAGTCGAAAGCTTCTTGTACACGGTGCCAAACGTCAGCGTGCTTGGTTTGGTACGCTGGATCAAAAGAAGGACGTCTTCGCTGTCGATGCATCAACATTAACTGGGGAATATCAACCCCTTCACGCTCGAACGGATAGGAAGCACCCGGGTTCATAAGACAGTAGAATACCTGCCCAAGCGCCCAAATGTCTACTCTTTTTAAGTCTTCCAGGGACAGTTTCGTGGTCAAATATGCAACTCCTTCGGGCAGTAAGATTTCGGGCGCCATAAAAGGAGTTGTCCCTCTTGCCACGAGATTGGTATCGGGATCATTGAATCCGTTTGTCTGGAGCAACTTTGAACGGCTTTCGCCAAAATCAGCTAGTTTACAGATGACCGGTCTCGCTCTCTTCTGCCTCTGTATTTCGTCACTATCATTCAGGTCACAGTAGTGTTGATTGGAAATCAGCACGTTCATAGGCTTTAGGTCACGGTGGGCGATTTCACAACTATGCAGATATGAAAGTCCACTTGTAATGTCTGTTGCTATCGCTGGAATCAGGTGATCAAATCGTTGGTCTGATTTTGGCAGTTTGGATACTTCCAAAAGGAACTTGTCCACGGTATTTATCCGTAGAGGTGTGTTCAGAAATGGCTTGAAATCAAAACACACATATTCCATGATGATAACTGGTGGGCCCATGCAGATGCCGTACATTCGGACGATATTTTCATGACGAAGGCCATTCAACAACTTTGCTTCCTTTATGAACAGGTTCTTGGCCAATTCGTTCACTGGTTCATAGATCTGCTTCATCACGACAAGATTAGGAGTCCTATGGTCATTGTATTTCGCTACATAAACCATCCCGAACGTTCCTCGTCCAAGGGGCCGCTGGATTTTCAGCTCTTTGTAATCCACTATTTTAATCCCTTCGAGCATTCTTGGTGACTCAGCCATTGTCTGGTAGGGTCGACCTGTTCAAGATGTAACAACATAGTTACGTTTGATTCTTGTCAAGTCATTTGGGTCAGTACCCTGATTTATGATGCCTTTAGGTAAAGCACCTGGCCGGCCATTTTGAGAGCTTACGTTGCACAGTTCTGGCCATTTTCTCTTGTCACGCCAAATGGACAAACTTGAGAATGTTTTGTTAAATGTATGGACTCAGAAAAGGACGAAGAGTTAACACGCAGAGAAAATATATGAAACTTAAAACTAAGAGGTTATTTAAAAAGGATTAAAAAGGAAATAAGGACAGTTAACTGTCAGGAGAGTTTTATCAGTTATTTATCTTGGGGTTTGTTCTAATTTAAAGTTTAAAAGGAGACATTTTCAATTGCAGTGTTTCAATGAAATAGTTTGTGGAAGTATAATAATCGAAGTTTCGCCCTCATCACAATTCCTCATTCAGTCGTATTTACCGAGTTTAGCGTCGTGTGTATTAACATATTTTATTACATTTTCCCTTTTCATCGCCTTCTTGCTTTTACTGCTGCCTTAGCTTATTTAGCTTTTGGAATTCAGCCTGGACGCCGTTGTTTTAGGAAGGACGAATGTTACACAAGCTTAACATGCATTTTTGGTAGTTGAGTTAGGTTCTGTTGTAGTGTTTTGCCATTTCCGTGCAGGACAATTCTGGTACAATTTGTACACATGCTTGATACTTTAAACAAGGTCGTCAAACTAATTTCCAATGCAAAGTCAAATTACTTGAAAGAAACGATACTCGAAAACAAAGACAAGACAAGAAATCTTTGGAAGCTGCTAAAACAGAGTGCACCGGCTAAACCTTCTCCCAAAGCTCCAACTGTTATTAAAGTTAACGAAGAATATATAAACGACCCTACGAAAATTGCGGATGCTTTTAATGATTATTTTACCTCGTTAGCTATAACACCAGAGCCACTAGATGACCTGATAACAACACAGTCCGAGCTTGATGCTCTTCTGCTAAACTTTGTCAATACGCGCATACATGATGAAGTTCAATTTTGCATTCCGCCCATTACTAAAGAAATCATTGAAGCAGATCTGAAGAAAATTCCATTAAACAAAGCAACAGGACTGGATGGTATCAGAATCCGTATATTAAAGGAGGCGTTGCCAGCAATATCGATGGGTGTGGCGCATGTTTACAATACAAGCATCAATTAAGGTGTTTTTCCAACTACCTTTAAGGCAGCCAAGGTAACACCACTTCACAAAAAAGATTCAACAAACGAAAGAGGCAACTATCGCCCAATATCTGTTTTGCCTATACTTTCTAAACCTCTGGAGCGACATGTAGCAACAGCTTATCTTCGGTACCTAACTATGAACAAGTTACTTTACAAAAGTCAGTCTGCCTACCGCTCTCATCATTCCTGCGAAACTGCACTTTTGAACATATCTGACAAATGGCTAAAGGCTATGGAAAATAGTGAATTAGTAGGAACAGTTTTCTTAGATCTTATAGTAAGGCTTTTGACCTAGTCAGTCATGATATTCTCACAGCAAAGCTCATTTGCGAAGTACTACATTGAACTGGTTTAGGTCCTATTTATACCAACGTAAACAAGTCTGTTCAATCTCTGGTGTGCTCTCCAGTCCTGCATACCTTTACAGAGGAGTCCCACAGGGCTTGATTTTAGGCCCCCTCTTCTTTTCTGTCTATATGAATGATCTGCCTCTTCCGCTGAGAGAAACTGAAGTGGACACAACTGTCTGGTTAAGCGGAGCTAACTATACCGATATACAACAAACTCTAAATGCGAATCTAAGTAAGGCAAATAACTGGTTTAAACTTAATGAAATGCAAACTAACAGTAAAAAGACTAAGTACTTACTCATTGGTACTGCTAAGAAACTTTATCACAGTGAAACAACTACTCTGGAGCTTTCCATTGACAATACAATCGACTTGAGGAATCAGTTGGAGAAAAACCTCTCGGTGTCGTTATTGATCCTAACCTTTCTTGGGATTTACACATTGACTATTTAATAAAAAAGCTGAAATCTAGGATATGCCTCCTTATGAGGACAAAAGCCTATTTAACTATAGATTACAGAAAAATGTTATTTAATGCGCTCATTAGGCCAATTCTTGAGTACTGTTTGTACTGTTTGGGGTAACTGTTCTGTTGAAAACCTTCAAAGGTTGTTACGAGTACAAATTAGTTCCGTCCACGGTGTGAAGGAGCAATTTAGCTTTCTGCCGCAATATAAATAAACTAATTCAGTTTCCGCCAATAGGAATAAGTTTCGTGACCGACGAAAGAAAGCTGTGTAATCAAAGAGAACTGTTGTACATATGAGCAACCGAGTTGAGCTTGTAAAGACGGTTAGGTCATCGATCAGATCGCGATTACATCGTGAGAGAGATCCCGGTCGCTTCGGGATCACGTTTCGGTTACGACTTGAGTCAGAATAACCTCTGCTGTTGAAGATCGTGTTTACTCTGCTGTACGACGAGTCCCGTTAGTCAGATCCCTGGTACAGAAGTTGTGACGAGCTTCGTTCTCGCCCAAGTGAATTGAGCTAATTTCCCCTGATTGTTGCAGTTTTCCGTGTCTAGTTTTCCGTCCAGAGAGAATCCCATAAACAGGCGAAAAACCTATCGTCACACAACATATCAGCCGGAGTTGGAAACAAAATGGCGGCCTGAGTTGACTCCGCTCGCTTCAAGCCGGGTAGACTACATTTCACGGTTCATTCGCCTGTTTTACTCTCGGCTTTTTCCCTAAGAGCCGCCTTTTTTTTCATTTTTAGCAGTTAGACGCAGAAGCAGAATGTTCATTGGTAAGCTACCTCATATTTTTGCATATTTTTATCCGCTTAACGAAGGTCAAAAGCTTACTTCCCACTAACCTCCCGACGACAAGATCTTAACTTCCTCTGTTTTGTTCTCAGCTCATGCAGCCGATGTTGGGCACCATATCGACCATCGGCTCATGCGTCAAACACTTTCAGTTGAGTCCACGAGCAAGCGGCTTTGACATCTTTCTGCAACCTTTCCCGAAGAGTTTGATTTGCGTCACGTGGAGGTTCCGAGAAAAGTCGTCTTTTTGGTGTTGACTGAGATCTTTCACATTTACTGTTAATTTTCAGGTGTTTTTCAACTGGTAGCTTCTTCTTTGTAATTACCAGTATGATTTCAACATTAACCACGTCCAGTAACTGGTTTATGTTTGTGTGATACAGAAAGTCGTATTGACAGCGATGTGCACAGCTGTGTCGCTGATCCGTATCGTGTTACGATTTCCAAGAAGAAACGGAACTATTCGACAGTGTGATGTAAATAACATTTGTTTTTCTTTCACATTACCATCGAAATCGAAATCGTTCAGTTGACGCCCAGGTTTCATCGATCGTATGCGTTGTCCCCACTGTTTTCCCAATGCATGCAGACCACATGATCTGTACTTTAATAAATTATATCCTTTACGTAGGTTTTAATATTTGTTATAAAACAGAGTGGTTAAGAGATCATACGTAGAACATCTCCTAGAATCCATCCTAAGGAAAGTTTTAAGGATAATTTTCGGTGGTAATCGTAGAGTGTGTTGACGACTTGGCCATGGCAGGCCTAGATACACTGGGAGTCAGGCGAGTTGCTACTAGAGATCGGTGAGAGGTTCATCAAAGATGAGCCGCAGCATTCTCCCCTCAGGAATGTTATCCCCTCTCCCACGTCAAGAGACTGATTACTCTCACTTGTTACCACACTTGGTTGGACTAATGGACTAAATGACTTTGTTACTGTTAAATATGAATGTATTGTGTAACTATGTATGTTAGTTGCTGGCGTAGCAATTTAGTCCACACTTCAAATGGGTAGAATAAACAAGCATCTACGTTCCCTGCTAGCAGAGGTCTCTCAGGCAGAGAAATTTGCCTCGTCGTGAGAGACCTCTGCTAGCAGGGAAGCATCTACGAGAATTAAGGACGGGATCACAAGATGGATTTGCTTTATACTAATGATTTTAACAATATCTCCTCGTGCACTACTTCTGTAGGAAATGTGTGGAGGGACGACATTGAAATGAGAATTTAAATTTTGATTTTAGGGCTTTAAGGGTTAAGGGCGTTCTTTGATAAATTATTGTGTAACGGGAGTCTTGTTTTCACGATGCCGTTGTTTTATGTGAGTCCTTCTTTGAAACTGAATTATAGCAATACGAAGGCGACACTCTGACAAACTATGTTTGATTTGTTTACACTATATAACATTGGTGAGATGCGATCAGTGCTTTAATTTCTTTGGTTCCAGTAAAACGAAAATGATAAGGCCGTTATTGTAGCCAAAGAATCAAAACATGCGACAGATACTCTCGAATGGGAACCAAATTGCCTACTCAGTGAGCGTTGATAGCTGCCTAGTCCAAAACTGCAAGAGCGATGGACTTGACGGTAATAAGGTTTTTAATACTTTAATCTTTAATCACAGTTCGTAACCATACATAACTGATACAAATGGACTAGTGCTAACATATACATTCGAGCAAAAATGGTTAACAGGACGGCAGTAGGGGGAAACCAAATTCCCATGCTAAGACATACCCTCCAAAAAAAACTTATCGAACAAGACAATCATAACATGCATATGAATGTGCCCCGGGGAAGGTGGGGTGGGACATGCATATGAAAGGGGCGGGGATGCTCGTCGGAAATTTTGAATTAAACCCCTAAAAAGAGACCGATCTGGGCGTGGGCAAACCTTTTTTGACCCCTAAAAGCGACCATGTTAAAACACAGACAAATGAAAAATGCAGGGACTTTTAATGATGGCAGAGACATTATCATCGAATACTTTTACCCATAAGTAGTTATCTTCAGTTCATCATATTCGCTCCCTCGCGTGCCACCCTAAACGAGTCCTTCACGGCTGAATATCATGGCGTTTTGCCCAGAACACCCTAAGTGAGACCAAAATTCCGAGATTTACACCCCTAAGCGAGACGACTAACATCCCTGTCCCTTTCATATGCGAGTCCCTGCCCCCCCCGGGGGGGATGTGCATCATATGCATAACCTCTTGGTTTTCCCGCTCACATTTCTAATCATCATCACCCTAGGTTTAATTTCGCGTGCAAGTGTACACAGTGCTTAAAGCTCAGGTCAGTTCGGTAGCTAACTATTTTCCGAAGACATATTCAGTAACAACCACACTTTCCAACGAAAAGTCTATTAACAAGTCTACTAACGCTGTTTGGACCTCCTTGCATTGGTTTCTCAGTACCAAGTAGATCCCTGAATTTGGCGCACCATTCGTTCCACTGCTTTCCGAACATCTGAAGTATCTGGTTGCTTTAACACTTTCTGTTTTTCACCTTGGTTGTACCACGACTCGGTTTTTTCGATCAGCGTCGCTCCCTGGCGAGGGAAATCGGGTGGGAATCTAACTTCCCACTGTTTTCTGCGGTGGTCAGTGAAGAACATCGACATATCATGAGTGTCGGTGTTGCGAGTCATTTGAACCTGGCGTGACTGAGCAATACTCTGAAACTCCTCGTGTATCCTCTGAAGAACTCCTGTCCCTTCCTCTGTTGAATACCACTGGTGGGTTTTGACCTCAGCTGCTTGGGACTGCGATGGAGCGTGGCCACGACTCGGCTGAAGTTGGCTGGCTGCATACTGCTGGTACGATGGCTGGTTACGGATCATTGTGTAGTCAGGATACTGCCTCTGTGATGCAAAGGGGTTGTTGCCTTCAAGATATTCCACGTTTCCTCGCTGCTCTCTCTCTTTAGATAAGAGGTAAGGTGTGATCTCCCTGTTGTTGACATCAAGAACCAAAAATCTCGCTGGAGTATCGGCTTGTCTTCCTTGTTTTCGGTACTTCGAAAGAAGGCGGCTCCTTGCATTAGGGCCGTCTTCGAAACTGTTGACGTTGGTAGGTCGCCATTCGCCAATGTGACACAATCTGTAATTCTCATACAAGTAAAATCCACGGGTCTCTTCGGTCGGGTTTCGAGCAACAAAATGGACGACTGGATTTCCAGTACTTGTCCACTGCCCGAATAAACTTGCTCCCGTACGCAAACTGGAAAGAACGGTCCTCAGATTTTCGCCATCCTCCTTGAAAATGTAAACAGTAAAGGCCATCGGGTCTCACAAGAGAGGGAAAGTGCAGCTTTCTCTTTCCGCTATTGAAAACAGAACTGAATCTTTCTTCACCAAGCAAGCTCCGTGATAAAAAACGCATATATTGTACATTCCCAGAAAAAGGAATCCCAAAGGAATCGATAGGTGAAAGTGAAGTTTTCGTATTGTTTACCTCATTCCAAGAAATGATTTAACACGAAGGTCGTCAAATAGAAAGCAATCCAACTTGACAGTTTGTTCCCGTCTTTCTTGGAAAGTTGCGTGACTGCTTGTTTATTTATTCATGATATCTGATAACACACAACCAATGAAGCGAAACCGAAAAACATTTCTGGGAAATTTCCTGACTTGGGATTTCATTTTCAACAACAAAGAAACAAATCTTTCTAAAAATTAAAATCAGAAACTTTAATTAATTACAACTCTAACTATAAGCAGTTTTATCTATGATTCTCGTTGCATGACTTAAGTCGGCCGGCCAGAAACAACAACGGCGTTACACCGTGCATAAAGGATAGATCTGTAGCATTTCAATGGCATGATCAGCCACTCTGAAAAATAAACAAAAGAATTTATTTCTCGTGTCATGAATTTTTGAGGTATTTACTTCACAACTAAATCTAAAGCTTTCTTAATTCGACTGAATTGGTCCGTTCGTTGCCTCTTGTTTGTCATTAACGAGCAAGCTTGGAAGTTTGCCTGTTCTGCGAAAAAGTATATATCAACATGAATAAACTGATAAATGGGATATGTGTCCGAGAATCCTTGAGCGTTACCCTCTTATTTTTCATAAAATGCTTCAGTTTTTTGGCTGACTAATTGCTTGAATTTCAGCAAGACAGCGGAGTTTTGCACGTTTAAATGATCCACACTGATGCTGCTGATTAAAGTACAAACGTTTGCATTTCTGCGATTTTTTGGAGACTTATTTACCTGTTAAAATATGGATAGATATGCCTAAAAAATACAAGCGACCACGGAAATGACTGATGCTAAGTATTTTAATTTTTAAAAGTTCTCGGTGTTCAATTTGCTTGTCTGTGATAGCGCCTTCGCTGATCAAGGCCGAATCGACGAAAGGCAAAAGATATTAGATATTAGCGCCCTTTCTAGCAGAGTCGATAGATTGTCACTATCTGATAAAAACCAAAAGTTGAAAAAAAAAAAAAAAACAGTGTCGACGGGAAAAGTAAAACAGGCCAGTCTAATAGGGGTGGGGGAGGGGGTCATGGGCCAGTTCGTGAGAGGGAGGGACGAAACCATAAATTCAGACGTAAACAGTTGGCCAGTATTAATTGTTACAAGCCAGTGAAACAAATTCTGGCACAAATTCTGTAATGATCGTATTCTTCGGCTGTAAAATTCTAGGAGGAAGAGCATATGACGAACAGTGCTACAACAGTGCTGCCCCATCCCCCCCCCCCCACCCCCAGTTAGTAGAGAGTCAGGCTTTCACCGGGCCAACACAAGAGGACTGCGGGTCACATGCCGCTCAGGCGTTGCTCATGTAATACCAAACCTTGCCAGCTAGCTCTGGCATGGCTCGTTACATGTAATAATCTTGGAAAACCGAGCCAGTCCATTCATGTAACGAGACATTGAGACAGATCAAGAGGGCGCGGCCTAATTTCAGACAATTCAAGACCACTTTAATATTTTTCAAACCTCTTTTTAAGACGTGGAGACATTTCAGTTGTACTGGTTCGCTAGAAAATTGTGTTAGTCCGTTTATTTTATATTTAGCAGAAGAACTAGGGGCATATTTTATTTAGCATGAGAATTAAGGGACACATTCTTTTTCTCAGTGATTTAAACCCAAAACTGCAGTCACAGACCATGCTTTTAGGGTTGATGGAAGAATAGAGCTCAAATTGGATCCAACCTCGGTTCCAGGGCTTTTCCCTTCCGAGGTGACCTTCATTAGTCCTCTCAAACAATGAAATGACTTATTAACGTCTCCAGATAAGTTAGAAAATTATCTCTGAGCTACCTAACTAATAACAACGAACTAGGCTCTCCAGTCAAATCTGTTCCGTTGACATAGAGTACAAGACAAATGATGATTCTGAATGAGTTGAACAATGTCTAGTCTCTCAATCTGACGAAGCAGTGCCTCGAATTCATTCAGCCTCGTTTCAGGAAACGAGGCTTTAATTCTGTCCAAAACACGCTCAGCAGGATTAAGGCTGTTTTCGAATTCCGCCAAGTCTTGTCCCACACGTGCGCTGATTGCTAAGGCTTTATAACTGCTGCCAAGCTCTCTGCAAATCTGATCTTTCAGGCACAATCTTTCTCTGTTTATAAGTTGAAAAAACGAGTCGTCAGGCTGCGGGCAACACTCTGCAAAAAAATTTTTTTAAAAAGGAAAAAATTAAGGAGGATATCTTGTAGACAATGAAAATGTGCTTTTAATTATGAGACAGAGCATTTATCAACAACATGCAGTGGAGGATTTTATGACATAAAGCCACATTTCCTTCACAAAATCACTAGACTACGAGCAGTCTGGAACTAGCGAAATCTGCAAGCAATAGTCAGCGATGCCGCGAGCCGCTAGTTTCGTGGGCGCCAATACGAGCGTACTCGTACTGGTGCGCACGGAACTGGCGGCTCTCGCGACTTCGCCGGTCGCTCCCGATCGCGTTCGTTCCACAAATTTTTGGTTTTACGACTCAATTGAAAACCACTCTATAGCAATTTAATTCAAAATTATTTCGTTTCTTATAATTATTTCACGCATTAACATTGTATGCCTTTATTTCATCACTTACCGTGACAGCGATGCTCGGTATGACGTTGAATCGGACGATATTTGCAACGGTCAGCTTGAGGGTTAACTTTAAGGAAAAAGGAGAAAAGAAGAAAAGTAAGAATCAATTAAGCGAGAAATAAACAATAAGTAATAAGCTAGTATTAATCGTTTGTTTCGGTTTTGTCCAGTCACGCTTTGGCTGTGTGATTGTTCAAAACTTACTCATACCACTTTCCTCACACAAGAGTAGACCAACAACCTAAACAATCAATTTGACTTCTAACTTTCTCTGTGTGCATTTGCATGATTGTCCAGAGCAGAAAAAACCGGCACGTCAAGACAGGGAGGAATATCTGGTATTGACCTATAATTTTCCTGGGGCGGGTTCAGGAAAAGTGTAATAACTCTATTCCAGGGATAAATGTGCCTTATTCCAGGGGTAAATAACTAAATAAGGCACATTTATCCCTGGAATAGAGTTATTACACCTTTCAGGAACTGGCCCCAGGAGGTTTACGGTCAGGATGGTAAACATGGAACGGGTTTAGGTCGATCAAAAGTATTAGGTAAAATCAAGTACGACATCATCGGAAGGCTATATAATGGAAGTGACAGAGCCAGCGCGACATAAAAACAGAAAAGATATAATGAAAGCGTTGTAAAACAAAAAAAAATGATATACCAGCAGCCTGTGCGGTCTGGATATGCCTGGCATTTCCATTGTTAGTGAGATAACCAACGTGCTTTGCGGGGGAAATGGTGGAAAGAGAGCGAAAACAAAAGAAGGTCATGTTTTCCAGTCAGCACAGAAAATGGCCCGGTCAAAGATTTTTCTCTTTCTACGGCGCGAAATGATAGTACTTGGGAGGTCGTAGCCCAGGGGGAGGTACTCCCATATATGGGCTATATAGGTATGTGCCGCGGATCGATAGCATATGGTTTTTGGGGTTATAAAATTAATCCTTAAATAGGGTGGCATAGTGTCCCGGGGTGATCCTTAACTATGAAATATTACCATGTTTGTGATGGCATATTATCAAACTAGGCTTAGTCTACTTTTCGATGCTTGATGCTAACTTCTAATCTTACAAAAACGAAATAAAGTTGACCCGTTGAAGCCATTCTTAGTTTTTGTTTTGTCCTTGAATAGAGTATCATTTTTCGCGTTTGGGCCTTAAATAGGGCATCAATTTTTGTTTGCTTCATTCTTAAATGCGTTCAGGGTTTAAGTTTAAGACCCTTTGCGGCACACACTTACCCGAAATTTATGGCAGTCACCTCCTCACCCCCCTTCCCCGTCCCACCTCCGGGGTCGTAGCCTTATCTTTGTCGTTTTGTTTGTTTGTCTTTTTATCGTTCGCTTGTTTCTGTTTTCTACTCGCATATGTATACCCATGTCGAACTCGAATGGGTTTCTAAACTCACCAGTAACGTTTGTTTGAATTATCCAGTGGCCAGTCTCCTCCGTTTTGATGTCATTTCTATTTATTGTCATGACAACACCATCTGCACTTTTGTCACGAGCACTGGTGGGGCTCGGTGATGTTTCTTCCTCTTTGTCGACTTCAGTCTGTCTTGGCAGTTGTAAGTCATTCTTACGGACGCTGGCCACGCTTTTCTTAGCTTTAGGACTCCTTCTCTCCTCTCTAGACTGACTCTCTTTTCTTTTTAGTTGCACTGACGAAGTGTTCTTCCTCGTTGGTGCCGACGGGTTTTGGTCATGTTCCTTGTTGAATACCTCCACGCTAACAGGAATCGGATGCAACTCACTGCCCTGAGTAAACTCGCTGCTCTGGCTGCAACTTTCCTGATCTTCGGAAAAATTAGAATGGCTTTGCAAGCTGGAAAGGCTCGACGACTCAGATGACAGCCCATGAGAGGGAGTTTGCGCGACGCCAGATGAATGATCAGGTGATCCCCCACAGACTGATGATGGAGTCGCGCAAGTTGAATTTGGAAAGGAAGTCTCGAGTAACCGTTCGGGTGACAGCAAATGGGGTTGGCATGGTGTCACACAAGTTGAAAGAAGAGGTGGCGTCACGCGATTGTGGACAGGAGAACGCCCGCGAGGTGGAGATGGGGTCGAACAATTTGAAGAAGAATTTGAGGTAACACAATAACGATCAGATTGTGGGGACGGAAGACGCGAGTGAGAAGGGTGGACATGGCATGGAGAACTCTGTCTTTTCTTGCGTCTGTCTTTATAATCATGCTGAAATTCTTGTGAGATTGTTTCGGCGGACGACGACGTGAGGTCCATTTGGTCAAGGGTCGTTTCTAAAAAGGACATTGAGAAACCTGGTTAGCAGCCGATTATCGATTTAATAACCAACATGAAGTTTCTCGAGTACTCGATCTTTAGGTCTGCAATAGAACCCTGATGCAGGGAAGAAGTTTACAAAGTTCATGCTCGAATGTTATTCCGACAAAATGTAAAACTTCCGCACATCAAAAATCTTTCTTTGTTCAGTAGATCTTGTCGTATATGGAACTCTCTAGCCAATGACATGGCCCTTGAAACAGTCAACCTGGACACTTTAAAGAATATGATGTTCAATTGCTATCTGGAAGGATTGGCTGCTAGTTACCACCCCGACAATCCAAGGACATACAAGATAATATGCCTCAAATGTAACAATGCTAGACCTCTTAACCGCCACATTTCTTGTTGTATGTGTTTATGTTATTGGTGAATCACATACACAAGGCATCACATACATCTCAAACTAGAACGCGAACTAGCTTTCTTTTTATCCTCCTGAGACCGCAGTAATTGGTTTGTGCTGTTACGGTGTCCCTGCCCAGCTTTGTATTAATAGGCCATTTCCGAGATCGCTTGAGCCTCTATTTCAAAGCAAGTCTAAGTGCGAAGTCTTTGTAATGAAAATGAGTTTTCGCTCATATGGAACGCTGAACTTATTACCATCACAAAACTTTCGCACTTAGACTCGCTTGGAAATAAAGGCTCAAGCGAACTCGGAAATGGCCTATTGTTAGCCCTCTGTCATCTTGTATTTAGCATTTTGTGTTTGTGTGTGTGTGTGTTTTTTTTTTGTTGGGCGATTATAAGCTAATGAAATAAATAAATAAAATTGAAATTACCTGAGGTTTTGATGGTACATGCGCACTGCATTTGTTCGGTCTCGTTCCTTTCGGTCCTGCAACTACAGCAAAGATCTTCTGCGACACAAAAAAACACCACGGGAATGATTTAGTGCGAGACAAATATGAATAAGGAAATGCATCACTATAAATTATTGATATCAGAAGAATGATGGCTCTTGGCTTTAATAATCTTCGGTGCAAGTTCTAGAAAGGAATGAAATTGTTTGGGCACGCAAATCGAGTAGAGGCCGTTCTCAAAAAAGCGCCAGCTCGCGTAAAACGAGGAGAGCTATCCTGGCTGGGCGAGTGTTCTATTGCCTTTTTGTCTTCTGCTGGCTGGCATCTGTCTTGTAGGCTTACGATTAAAGGCTGCTTCTCTTAAATGAGGTCCTATCTAGACTACCTTTGATAGGTATCCTCACAAACGTCCCAAAACTTGAGAGGAGATAGAAACACTCCGGACGCAAGCCAATCCGAGACTGCCTGTTCGCTGTTCTAGACAATGAAGTATAAAAGCTTTCTAACAATTTTCATTCAGATTGCGCTTGATTTCGACTCCATGACTTCAACCAGAATAGGCAAAGTTGTTTTTTAACCTTGCTCTCCTTGATTTATTAATTCATTTTCAAATATTCCATCTGACTTGAGCGGTTAATTAGTGCGAGGGGTTTCAGAGGGTCGTCCGCTCTCCCATCCGGCCCTCAAAGAAACTTTTTCTACAGAAAATCTACCCATCCTTCTGTCTCAGCCACGCAGCCCCAGATTGTTGTTAGGATGCTCTGACAGTTTTATCATTATACTATATTGATTTTCCTATTCTTATTAGTCTTAAGCCTACCTCCATTAGAAGACGTGTGCAAGATTGTTGGCACCGGTTCTTCCCAAGGGGGGATAGGCGTGGCATTATCTGAAAACAAGTGTACGAGTCGGAGTAAATAATGCTTCATACATCTTTAAGTGGGATCTTACTAGCTCCCAATTGCTCCTTACTATTTGTATTTGCCCTTAATTCTTTCCGCTATCAGTTCACTGTTTTCAAGAATTAACCGGAGGCAGAAGCATATCATGCCACTGCCGGAGGGATATAAGTTACGATTGCTTGCAAGAGAGCGTACAATAACCAATCTTTTATGTATAACAAACCAAACTTCATTTTTTATCGACTTTTTCTCTTTGCTCACTTACTAGCAGTATCTGCTGCGGCTGGCTCTTCGTAGCGACCTTCCACCAGAACGGAAGTGGCTTCACCCTCAGTGGTCAATTCTCCGTATTTCCCGCAACAGCGACCGCTGATTTGCTTACGGGCTCGCTTATGTACCAAGACTACCACTACAATAATGGCTACTGGCAGTGAGCAAAAAAGCACAATCCAGCCAGGCTTGAAAAAAGATTTATCGGGTTCGCCTGAAAGGAAATCGAAGACACAAGTTGAGTATACATTGGGAGTATTTTAGAAACCAACTATTTGTATGTATTCTCACTGAACCACTCTATAGAAAGAAGAAACAGCTATAGCAACAACTAAGAGGATTTTAATAAC
The DNA here is from genome assembly GCA_948470475.1 of Galaxea fascicularis. Lineage (NCBI taxonomy): Eukaryota > Metazoa > Cnidaria > Anthozoa > Scleractinia > Euphylliidae > Galaxea > Galaxea fascicularis. The sequence continues at coordinate 26,796,917 of OX419341.1, read as the reverse complement.
AAAGCAGTAAAAAAATTCAATGAAATAACTATCGATCTCGGCTAGAGATATTTGAAATATTTGAACTAAGCGGTATAAAAAAAATTCGATGAAAGAGCTTCTGATCTCGGCTAGAGATATTTGAAATATTTGAACTAAGCAGTATAAAAAAAATTCGATTCTCGGCTAGAGATATTTGAAATATTTGAACTAAGCAGTATAAAAAAAAATTCGATTCTCGGCTAGAGATATTTGAAATATTTGAACTAAGCAGTATAAAAAAAATCGATTCTCGGCTAGAGATATTTGAAATATTTGAACTAAGCAGTATGAAAAAAATTCGATGAAAGAGCTACTGATCTCGGCTAGAAATATGCTACAACAACTGAATCATGTCTAGTTGGCTCCATGTACCATGTAGTCCATTTTATGTTATCTGCAGCGAGCCTCCTTACCGCTTTTTTTTGCTCTGTGGTTACTTTGGCGATTAGGGTCAGGCGCCGAGGATTTAAAAATGACATTTGCTATCGAGCCTTGTGTTGGATTCTGCTGCCGATTTTCCCTGCTAGTTTGTTTTGAAGACGTTGTTCTAGAACTCCTCCGTGTAATTATCGGAGCTGTCGTCGTCATCTTTGGTGTCGTTTTCGGTGCTGTCGTCGGAGCCGAACACGTACCACTGCACGAGGACTTCGAACAGACACATCGCCCCAGTCCCTGGTTTTGGCACTCAGCTACGATATTTTTACGACTTTGCTCCCAGTTTGAGCCACAGCAATAAGAGCATTCCATACACTTACCATATGGCCCTTCATAAGTCCTACAAAAGAACAAATTGAGATTGCTATCAGAAATTATGGTGGTGATTACTTTACATGCACGCCCATTAGCCAATGGTTCAGTAGTTACTGGTGTAGCACTGAGTAACCTCCGCAACGATGTTGCCGGGTAGGTACCGCAAAGAGTCCTTTACAAACAGTCTCCTTTGTAAAAAGAAGTTACTGATCTGTGGGAGGGGCCCCGGGAGTCCTTGATTCCAATCAATACCGACTCAGACACGTGGGATCGTCTTTCGGTCACTTTATTTGAAGCTCCGTTATCTCTAATGTAAAGAGTGCAGTGGTCAAGAGTTCTGAAAACAGCAGCTGTCTACCCATTCTTGTCCCCAGAGCCTCCGTTTCTTTTGGTCACGTGTTTCAAGCCTAAAGACGAGTGGCTCTGGGGACGAGAATGCTGTCTACGAGCAAAGCTAGGCCTAATATCTCCGTATTCAATGTAGCCACTCCAGGATAACGATTTACAGTTCCATTGATTTAAACGTCACAGCAACCTCGTATACAACATATAAAAAGTCACCAGACAAACACAGTAATTGATAATCATTGCGTTTTAAAGTGCTCGAATAGCAGCCATCAGTAAATAATGGCAGAGCTTAATAAATAAAACTCACAATCGTCGCTGACAGCGGACGAACGTAACAATTAGAACTGATGAAATTTCGCGCCGAATATATCGGATTCCGCCAAAACATCAGGACGAGGGAAGTAAATAATTATTTTATTATGTTGTCTTACCCGTTAGGACACTTGCAAACAGTATTACTAGTCAGGCTACAAGCTTGAACAGGAACTTTTTTTCCCGTACACCGCCGACAGTTTTTACAACTTCCAGTTGTTTTGTCGTTATAAGTCAGACCAGCAGTACAACTCTGACACTGCTTCCCCGTTTCATCTCCGTTGCTGTTGTGTCCACAGTTGTTCGTCATCTCCTGTCCTCGGGGACATGATTGACAATCTACACAGCCATGTCCTCGCTTATAATACTGGTCGAAGTTGCAATCATAGCCAAATGCCTGTAATGGGAATAAACAAAAGACAATCAAACTGCTTGTCTCACTCAGTTAGTCCCGCCGGTTGGGTTCTCTCGAATGGTTGCAATGGCTAGAAAGATTCGTAAGCCAGCCTGTCCGCGTACGCACTGTAACCTTCCCAGATCCAATTACAGCTGTATGAAAACGTTTTTTACACCAATTAAAATAGAACCACCGTCAAGTAACTAAAGAAACAGAACTAAGAAGAACCAGGAAGAATAACTTGTTCACTTCCTATCAAAACCAGAACAAGCTTGGTTAGGAAGATTTTTGCACAACCGTTAACACATGATCAACCGCCGGATTGGGAAGTTCAGAATGGAAGAGTCAGTACTGTAAGCCTCGTACCTATGTTTCCCTTCTGCTCTACTTGAAAGCGCACGAAAACGGCCGATGATTGGCTCAGTTCTCTGACGTCACCTAATTACACGTGGATAGGGAAGCTCAACGTCTAATTCCTCGTTTTCTACAAAAGCGGCTACTGGGCACTCAGTTCCCTAAGATAGGTTCCGTATCTCAGTTGAACATTTCTGATGCATCTCCCTCGTATCATCCAGGAGCCGCTGTCTCTTAATAATGTGAACATTTTCAGTCAAGAAAATAAGATGATCTCGCGAACGACTGAATTGTTTTGTATGTCGGTCAAATTGATGCATTCACATTTTCGTCTGATTTTTAAGACGTGTTACTCGTAGATTCCATACGCCACTTCATCCGGAACCCGAGTGGCGTATTTTCCGCATGTCACCTTTGTGAGTGTCGTATCGTTCAATGACGTCACGATTCTCGCCTTTTGCTTTTGTTGAATTGGTTTCTCGCGTGGCGTTTGTCGTAGTATATATCCATATAAGAGGGGCCGTAAGGGGGGGGGGGGGGGTCATGCGCACAGTTCACGGCTATTAAAGATGGCAAATCACGAATCACGATAATTACTTTTCGAGTTTCACAGTTCAAGGAAAAGAACATTGTTAACGAGGAACAAAGAAGACTCCATATTGAGCCATTTCACTCTAGAAGTCCTAGAAAGGCCACCAATCAATTTGTTTTATTATCTTCTGTCAAGTCCATCACGTATTTAACTCACGCAATTTGAGAACATCCAAAAAACATCTTTTTTGCAGACTCTTTTGCTTGGCAGGTCCATTTTCACGGGAAAAAGTGCAGATTTCTGGTCAAGTTTCACGACTTACGAAAAATAACTTTTTGCTTTCACGTGTCACGATAAGCATATCATTCACAGTTCACGAATAATATTTTTTTATAATAACGGATCACGGAGAATAAAAACAGGCGATCACGTTTCACGAGAAACCCCCTTACGGCCCCTCATATAATAAAAAGAACATTACACGTTGGCTCGAAGATATGAATTTTATGTTCTGGTGGCCTGAGAACAATATTGTTCTTGCCACTGGAACATAAAATTCATATCTTCGAGCCACCGTGTAATATCCTCTCTATATATAATAGCATAGATAATGAAGAGCTTTACTGAGCAACGAGGATGGCAACGGCAACGAGAGCGCCACGAAACAGTGAAAACAATTGCATGCGTATTTTACATTTTGGTACATTTCCTTGCCATCTATGAAATGACAAAATTTTATCAGGTTTACTCGAGAACGTGGACGCAAGACGGCAATTTTTATTTAGTTTCTTTTTCTTTACTTTAACCCTTAAAGGACCAAGTGTTGCTTATTTTCTCACTTGTAATTTGGCGAGACAAACTTTGCCTCACTTTGTTTGTTCTTATATACAGTATCCATTACAATATTAGCGGTTTCGAGAGACTTTGGGCTCAGACTTGGGCATCACGTGACCTAGATCAACAGTTCGTGTTTTGATGAGTTCAAATCGGCTCGGTTTCTTGCTTTATGAGTGTGTTTTCGAGCCATTTTCCTCTGCAGAAGCCCACAAGTCGGCATCATTAAGCTGGAATGTGGGTAGAGGCAAGCCTCTGAAAGAAAACAGAGGTGAGAGGTGGTTTCATGTAGACTGGGACGCCAAAGATGTTTGTATCAAGTTTGGCGGGTTCACGAGTGAAGTTGTCTCTCTGGCCCATCTGTGGATGGCTTCCAGGACCTACCAAGACTATTTGGCCAAGTTTTGACTAGGAAAATTTTCAACCGACGCGATATTTTGCTGGTAGGACTGGGTGGCCCGACATAATGCCGTAATAATTCTTTGAAATGGAAATGGTAAGAGTTCCCTTTTCGAGTTATGGCGGAATTACCCAGAATTCTTTTCGGGCATGAACGAGGCAACGGTTGTATTCTCGACACTGGCTTTCATCAAATGGAGCAACAAGGGCCGGCAAATAAAGTGAGAAGGAATTTTCCAGCTAAATACCAAGATCTGGCTTTGAGGTGTGTTGTTAACGCAAACGTTTGATTTTTTGAGCAAGTTTTTATCTTAAAGGATTGACACTTTTTTGGTGTTGCTCTTGGAGCAAAATGCTGGATTTTTGGGATTTGTTGCCTTAAGAACGGTTCACTGCAATGGACACCGGGAATCATTGTGGACGTTTTAGGCTGCGATGGATGTCACACCAACCCGTCGGCACAATGAACACACTTTCGTAATGTTGACTCTTAAGTTCAACAAGAAACAAATATCAAAAGTAGTAATGGTATTTGCAACGCATATATGCGTAGTTGGGCTTTTAAGGGTTAACGCCGTTCATAGTAATTTAGTCTCTGGACAGTTCACCAGTATTTTACAAGTTAAACAAATTTCAGCAATTGCAAAAGAGTTAAAAAACGAGAAGTTTCATTAATTTTTGGAAATGTTGGCCTCGCCGTTGTCGCTGCCAACTCACCCCGCCAATTATAAAGCTCCCTAATATTGCAAAGTGCACGTCTACCGCGATTCTAGTGCAATACTGGTAGTCTGCTTCAGCTTCCGAAGCCGAGTGCACTTACCGGTATCTACTACCTCTCTTTCAAATTTCAACCGGATTATAACACCTCTCTGTAATAGACCTGTGGAACCTGGTTGTTCACCAGGTTTTTAACAAAAACTCTAACAGGGCAGACAAAAATCCACCAGGTTAATTGTTGATTTTCTTGCAGGGTAGCACGCCTCACAAGGAAACTAAAATTCTACACCAGGGAGGAATTAAATTCCCCAGGGAGTTTTTAAAAAACCACCAGGTGCCAGGGAGGTCAAAATTCCACCAGGGAGGACAAAATAACCCACCAGGTCGGGTTTCACCAAGTCTGTTACAGAGGGGTGTATTATTCATTACTCAGTTTTCATGAAAGAGAAAAAGGGAGTTGTTCTGCGCATGCTTGGCACGTGGGATGGGTCCAAAAGAACTGGTCGGGTTCACTTAGCTTCATTTGGAGCATTGCAGGCACGGCTCAATCTCAAACAAATAATGGAAACAAAAACATTGCGTCGTTGGAGAAAAACAGATCTCCGTAAACCATGCCATTACCAAATTTAAAAACATTTTGGCCAAGTGGTTGAATTTTAAAGTTGTTCTGTCAATCTATGTACCTTTAAAACCATGGAAAACGGGTGACGCGTACAATCTCCACATTAACAAACAAGAATATAGGAGAATATATGATGAAGGACAACGAGCCAAGGTCCCGGCGCTGCCGTGGCTACTTTGAACTATTGACTAGCTACTGAAGAAAACCTACCATTCTACTCCCTTACTTCATAGCGATTTGCAACGTCAAATCTCAAAATACTGTGCATTAGAAAATTTGCGATACCCCAAAAGTCACTCACTCATACAGGCGGCTAGAGATTAAACCTATGTTTCGCATTCAAAATTAGTTGAGTCTAATATAAACACACTTCGAAATTTGAATTGAAAATAAGGTGTACTTACCGCAGGGCACAGCAGCGAGACCAAAAAAGCAACGAAGAGGCTATTTTTTTCCATAGAATAGAGGATAAAAACGGCGGTTGTACTTCACTGAAAGATGCAGTTCTGCTTTATGAAAAGTCAAATTATGCCAGCGTGAGCGAACAGTATACTGAAGGCTACGGACTGACTGAGGAACGTCAACCAATAAAGTACTGGGCAAAATGTAATACAGTCAAAATCATTGCGAAAGTTAAGTGTTCCTTGGGTGTTTTCGAAACTATTTTGAGTGATCACGCGGTTAATGTCACTGAGTAAATTTAGAAAAAAAAAATTTCCCTTTCATGTGCAGACCTGATCATTTACAACACAATGATTGAAAGTTGCTCATTACGTATTTTAAAACAGAAGCAGAAGATGAAAGTGTTGTCTCTCTGAACTTATTTCAGTTTTATATGAGTCTTGTAGCTTTTTAAAGTCGAGAATAACATCAATCTTGCTCCAATTTTCGGCTTGTTTATCACTTCTTCCGTGCGTTACACGCTGGTTGTAGCATCGTTGTAGCAGATGATTGGAGACAATGTCCAACTTCCGCTGTTATGACATCCGCTTGTCAGAACAATAGAGGTTCTTGAACGCTTTGTTATCCTCCGTTGTGAGAAATGTCTAAGAAAAGAGACGAGGTTCAAGCTGGGCCTATTCCTTTCATTTTTAAGGAGCTTAAAACCACTCGGATTGTGACTGATAACTACAGTAGTCATGAGAACATCGATACTGACTGGGAATTTGTTCATGAGTCACGCACGACTGAACTACAGCATCCCACGCACTCGTTTTCAGGGAAGTCGTATTTTTACCTCCTTGCGTCGATCTACCTTATGAATATTACGTCAACACACAAATAGAATATTACTATCCATTGTCATTTCAAACAACTCCCTGGGTGAAGGAAAAGACCCTTTCTGCGTAATCGATTCGCCTGTAAGAAAGTGAAGTTCTGACAGAAATTAAAAGTGGGCTTCCGATTTCATTCGCAGCGCTAAAACCAATGTCTGGACAACTTTGCTCCGATGTACTTTAACACGCAGAGAAAATTTGGTTAAGAAATGAAAATGGCGAAGAAAGGGTTTGCAATACATTTCAAATTAGGTTTGTTCACACTGTGCTTTTCACCTTGACCTTCCAGATCGTTTCCGAAACTGAAATCTTTACTTCCAAGGCCATTAATTAGTTCGGAGGTCAACCAACGTCTTACGTCTTCTTTTTGTCTTCGTGGATTTTGACAAATTTCCTTGACATAGAGACCAACCGCGAATGGTAGCCCGAAATTCGTTTCCTCTGACATTCCAGCTGAGCTAACACAGAATGATCCTCTCGGGGACTTCAGCTAAAAAAATCCCGGAGAGTTTCCTGGAACAGAACTTTCTTTCGTCGAATTTTCAAGCTTACATGTTTTACCGTTTCCAAAAATGCTAGCGGCTATTGTTTTACACTTTTTAAGTGACATCGTCACCCTTCCGAAAACGAAAGGAATCAGTTTTACAGTGTTATAAAAACTGAGGTGAGATTTTCCAACAGAAAACTCTGATTAAAATTTGTGTTGCTCTTATCTCACCCAAGCAAACTGTCGCTTGCTCCTGCCTCTAGCCGGACCTACGCCCTTTCAAAGTCTCAACTTGTTTTGGTTTGAAGTGGCAACGTAAAATCTCCAATAAATCGTTTGGCATTCAACAATGCAATGAATGAATTTTATTAACATCCATTCAAGATTTCAGTTTCGCGAGAAACTAAGGTTCAAAGAGCGCGCGCTCTTACTTTCCGTTCCAAGAGAGCCAGCTAACATTCGGAAGACATTAGCACATGTAAGGCTTAGGGTCAATGCAAGCTACAAAATTTTTGACAAAATTAGGTGGCATGACTTTGAATTTGCGAAACTTTGCAGCTATTTGTAATAAAACACTAACAAACAGATCATGCGACAGCTGGTACCAGCAGTTCAGCAAATTGCTTCACGCTTGGTGGATCAGTGGAATTCACAATGGAATGAAAACATTTCAGTTTCACAAGGAGCTAGCCTGTCAAAGGCACTGCTCTACGAGGGGAGAGAACCTGCTCGCAAGCTAACAAAGAACTTGAGTGGATCGCGGACCCCTTAGTAACACAACAAAGCGTCTTAATGACCTTCTAAAGGGATGTTTTCGGAAACTGGAAAGGAAAAGTTTTGAAAGCGGAGGTTACTTAGGTGTTCGGGTGTGGACGAGGAAAACGGCGCTGACGTACACCAGTGAACGACAATGTTCATGTAAATGTGCACATGCTCTACAACGCTTTGAAAAGATTTTGAAGTCGATGTGAACGTTGAAAACTATGTCAGAAAACGATCGTGTGCACAGAAAATATTCTGTGGAACTAGATCTTATCCCCCGTGATTATTAGGAGTTCAAAGACGAGGTCTTCCGGCGCTCTTTTGGGCAAAACGTTCATTCAAAATGGCTTCAAAAGAATTTTTAAGGTATTGTTTATTTAAAATCTGTGTTGCTTTCGTCACAGTCGCGAATCTTCCTGTCGCGGCCTGCAGATACTCAAATTTTAAAGATGTAGACTGGGAATGGAAAATCGAGACGATCTGAAAGACTCTAGAGCCCTGTCTGTTTCGTCTTCCATCATTATATCATCAATGTGACTCATGATTGTGCTGGCGTGACGTATAATGGGTTTACTCTGTCTTCTGCTCATTAACCTGCGAAATTGAGAGAAAAAAAGAATTGATGCAAAAAATAAACGAAGTTATTTATTGCTGGACGTTTCGGCGTCGACATGACTCCAAAGCAAAGTTTTGACGAAGCGAATATTTAAGTAGGCTAACAGCTGAAATTTCCATACTAAAATAGATTACCAACAAGCAATTTAGCGCGAATTCAGGTTTTATTAAGTTTCTAAATTTCAGCTGTCAGTTAGCCAACTTAAATACTCGCTTTGTCAAAACTTTGCTTTACGCTTTATAATGGTATCATGTCAACGTCGAAACATCGCGCAATAAATCTTTCTTTAATTATTGCATGTCTTTGCTTTAGCAAATCTCTTTTGATCAAAATAATAAATGGCCTTAAAAATCACGTATCATGCCTTACAGCTTGATTCTGAGTATGGTTGGCATGCATCTATACGTGGTAGTTATTTAGTGTCAATATAGCGCAAATGTAAGATCATTCCCTCTGCACTTTAATCCCAGACAGCCACGCTTGTCTCGCTTTTACATTTTGTATATATTTGTGTTATAAATAAATAAATAAATAAATACTTAATTGACCACTCCCCTAGAGGGGCTTTTCAGGGACAATGAAACAAATAACACAAATGAACACAACAGAGGTAAGAATCCCAACTGGCAGGAGGCAGATCAGTTGGCTATTTACAGGGATGACCGAGGAGTTGATCCAGGCACGAACCCAGAACAACACCATCTAGTGGCTAGAGCGGGATTTGAACCCGGGTCACCGCATTGAAATCCAGCGCCTTAAACCACTCCAGTTCCAGTTGCAGCTTTATTTATGTAATCAGACATGACACTTTACATAGTAACACACTACCCACAAATAGCCTCCACAAATTAATATACACACGTACTATCATTTGTAATGACGCCAGTTCATGTCTGCGTGTGTGCGTAGACGTGGTAAGAGAGCGACGCGCATATAAATAGTGAGTTAATCCACACGTGAGGTCAGTTAGGAAACTGTATGTTTAATTGAAAAGCACTTTGCGATTCAGAAGACCAGGCCCGTAGAGAGGGGGGCTGCGAAGGTCCGTCTCCCAGGTCCACCTCATGATAGCATTAGCGATGGCTCAAACAAGAATTTCAAAACCAAACTAACGTAGATTGAAAATGGGGTTTTCATCAAGAAGTCCATCCGATGAACAGTCACTGATAAAACAAAACTTAAATTGGAATTTGGACTGAAACACTGCGTAAAAATTCCGTCATCAAAAACTTAACTAACATCACGAAAGTCAAGACTTTTTCTTCTGTTGTGGCTGTGGAAAGAGCTGTTTTGTGTAGCTCTGAAGAGAGTCACCCCTGCCAATTCGCGCGGGAGACGCTCTAGAGGGTCCGCCGATGGCGGTCCGACGCACCCTCTCCTTCAAAATCCTGGCTACGGACCTGAGAAGACTCAATAGTTCTTATGCCTGGTTTTCATATGATCGCTACGATCGCTACGATCGCTACAATCGCCGAAAAACATGTTCAGCGATCGCAGCGATCGTAGCGACAATATGGAAACGCCTTGGTCTGCTACTGTAGCGATCGTAGCGGCTGTGATCGCCGCAATCGCTGAGATAGAAAATTTTCTGTCTCGGCGATCGTGGCGATCGCAGCGATCAAAATTTCCCTAAGGGCCTTTATTTCAGCGGACGTGCAAATTATATCGCTGAATTTTGGTTTTTGCAGCGATCGTTCCTCTCACGATGGCAGCGACTGCAACGGTCGTGGCGATCGTAACGATCATATGGAAACCAAGCATTAGACTGGTTAACGAGAAGGAATTGAGTGTCCCCGAAGCTGACCAAATGCCGCAAAAGCAGCGACAAACAAACTTGAAATTTGAAAGGATCGGTTGGATCAAAACTAAGCCTACTTTCACGACTAAAAACACGCACGAACATCAGCAAACTGACAGAATCCTCTACTGAAACTTACAAACAATTTCACTTACCTATAGACTAACGCTATCACAACAAGAAGAAACAATGCAGCACCGCCTGCAACAATACCAATAATGACTTGTTTGTCCTGGGACAGCATCGGTAATACGTTTTCCACTTTAGGAAAGCCTTGAGCTAAAAAATAAAACAAATGATGATTATACCGTAATTGATTCGTTTTACGTTTAAACTGGTAGTGTGGTTGGTGTTACCCTACAGAACAGGCGTTATCCTTCATATATATATATTTTGTTTGTTTTTGTTTTCAGGTGAGCGGAGAGGCAAGTGCGAGTCACGCCTAAAAGGAGGGACGCGAAAAAAATACCCGCCCCGCGCCCGCCTCTCGATTGCTTCCGCTCGCCTGAAAGAACGCAACAGTATAATGCCTGTTCTGCAGGCTAGGTTGTTGTCTAGAGAACATATATAGTCAGACTATAGGCAAATCAAAGCCAAACTTGCCGCCTCGCGTGGGCTTTTCTGCGTTTGACGCAGGGTACATGTTTTTTTGTTTTTTTTAACGCGCTTGGAGGCAGCAGATCTTTAGCTAACTGGCGATCATCTTCAAAGACTGCAATAGTAGAGAATAAGGTCGATTCGGCTGTGATTCATTGTTTTGACCGGCTTTCCCTTTCGGCAAACGTATCCAGCTTTTTTCACCACTATATTTATAGAAGTGGGGTATATATTGACAATAGTGAATTATAAAGTAACTATATACCATTGTATTAAAAACTGCAAATTAATGAATTACCTGTACAGAAGTGGTATCCATCACCACTGAATCCAGCGCTACATTTACAAACTAACCCTCCATCCTGTTTAGTACAAATCGCATTTTTATGGCATGCCATGTTGGATAGACAGTCGTTCAGTGGTTTACAGTTGATTCCATCGTCATTCAAACCTTTCACGCACTCACATTTGTATGACCCAAGGGTGTTCTTACATTCCATATTTTCACCACAGACATGGTAGTCGAGGTCACATTCGTTCATATCAGAGCATTCAGAACCACTCCAAGTGAACCCTTGTTGGCAGTTACAACTATACGATCCATTCGAATTGACGCAAGATGAGTTGGTGGCACAGTTGTTCAACGCGAGGTCACATTCGTTAATGTCTACACAGTCACCTCCATTACCCGAAAAACCTGATTTACAGGTACAGAAGAAAGAACCAAACGTATTTGAACAATCAGCGTTGCGATGACATTTCGCAGTTTCTAGGCAACACTCATCGATATCGGCGCAGTTTGATCCATTTCCCGTGAAACCTGTTTTACAGACGCAAGAATAAGAGCCAAACGAGTTAACACAGTCTGTGTAGTTTTCACAAAAATCCACGCCAAGAGAACACTCGTCAATGTCTTCACAGCTAAAACCATTTCCAGTAAATCTGGTTTGACAAGTACAGCTGAAAGATCCCGGAAGGTTCAAGCAACTTGCATTTGAATGACACTTATCAATGCGCATTGCGCATTCGTCGATATCTGAGCAGTTAAAGCCGTTTCCATAGTATCCATGATTGCAAACGCAGTTATAAGAACCAGCGGTGTTTTGACAAGAGGCATGCGGGTGGCAATGGTGTGCGTCGTTTGTGCACTCGTCAACATCTCGGCAGAAAGAGCCATTTCCAGCAAAACCGGCTCCACAGTTGCATCTGTATGAACCGAGCGTATTAACGCAGTTATCCGAAATATTGCAGTAGTGCACCTCCAATGCACATTCGTCGATGTCAATGCAATCAAGACCGTTTCCGCTGAATCCTGGCTTGCAGACGCAGTAAGATGAGCTCACTGTGGTGACACATGAAGCGTTTAGGTGGCAGTATTGGTCGTTGCTCACACCACACTTTTTTCCAACTAAGCATGAGTTTCACAAAAAAAATATATGTTGTCAACGAGAAACAAGAATCCTAGGCCTGTTTGATCTTTTATCTGGTAAAAAGGATAAATTACATAAACACAATGCAAGGCTTGTGAAAGAATGGCGTCCAGCCAATCACAATTGTTTTAGTTCGCGCGCTTTTTAACCACGAAAATGAAAATTCACCTCAGTGAAATGTCCCGGATATATATCTTTCGTTATGGCAAGGACTTCATTAAAAGGCTTTTAATGAAGTCCTTGCCATAACGAAAGATATTGTTCTACTCCGCCAAACTTATAGAAAAATTGTAATCTTGGTGTAGTGTCACTCAATTTTGTCAAGCCACAATTTGCAAATTAAGCCTGCGTGTTATGTGTAAACGGGGAGGGAGCACAGAAAGCCCCCGAAAAAGGGAACAAAAAAAGCACCCTTCCCCCCTCAAATTCTTCTTCGCATACAATCACTTTGCGGTTGTAAACTGTTTCCATATTTCAATCTACCAAAACACTTCACCTGCTAAGATGTTCGAGAACACGAGGCACATGAGCAAGACTTTCCTAACTGAAACGAAAAACAGCCATAGACGACAGCGCATAACGAAGCTGCGTTACATCTTAATGAGACACCGGCTATGTTTGGCCACTAGCTACTGCCACGTACTACAAAGGAAAAATAAAGTATTCATTAAAAAATGCATTATAAACGGTACATAAATTAAGTGAAGGGAATAAATGGCATCTAAAACGGGCAACGTGTTTCATTTAAGCGCATATCACATATTGTTACATAGATGGCGTTTTTCTCGCTACAGTGCGTCCATTCATTGGCTAGTTCATGGTCACATGATATTTAACGATAAAACTGTTTCCCGCCAAATGGCATTAGCGGGCAACATTGCGAAAACTATGACGTCAGCGGGAAACAGTTCACTGTTACCCGCGAAATGTTGATTGCAGTTGCACGTGATCAGATCGTGTTGAATGCGGCCTGATGTTTTCGCTGGAATCCCAGCGCGTTTTTCAAAATTTGGTTTTGCTTTTGTTTCCATTTGTTTTGCTGTATAACAAATCACTTAATGACTGGTCCCTTGGGGAACAGTGAATTTTGTTTCACGAGAATCTCAATGTTTCCCGAGACGAAGTCGAGAGAAACAAAATTCACTGTTCCCCTCAAGGGACCGGTCATTAAGTGTTTCTTACCATGTTTTTAGAGGCACTGATCTTGTTATCTGTAGCTACACGACTTTAGTTTGCTGTTTTTATTTTCGACATATTACATGTAAATTATTGTTGTCCTTTTATTATTTGCTTGGGATTGTAATACCATGCGTAGAGAAGGAAATTTCTCGAGAGCTTGTTTTAGTTGTTATTGTTGTTTGAACCCCAAACAATTCGAGGAATGAATCCAAATCAAATTATTATATCTTTATATTGTAAAAAAACAAGATTACGACTCCTTTTTTTTTCCGAACCTGGAACCTATGGATACTGTGTCAATTTATTTTACATGAACACAACAATGTGGGTTCTAAATTCGTAATTCTATCGATTTAACGATGTCTCTCGTATTCACTCTCTCGCCCCCTCCTCCCACTGAAATGTTCCAGTAGAAGTGTTGCAGTTAGCACAACTGAAACGTAACAAACTATGACATGTCTTATTAATTGTCTTTAGCCCAGTATCATATCAAATTCGCTTAGGTACTAACAAGATCAAATTTCTCTGCAATTTACTGTAACTGGACAATTTTTGCGTAACCATTCATAGAGCAATGCATCCCACGGAAACGCCTTTAGGCGTCTTGTTTTTATGTATTTTTTTCTTCAAAACACTCTTGTAACATGAGTATTTTGTCAGTGTCCGATCTATTTGTGTTTAATTTGTTTTCAAGTAATCACATGGCAAACACAAGTTATATCACGGATCCCACAAAAACGATGTGCAGATCCCGATCCCGTGACTTGTGATCCCAGATCCCGGGACAGTCATCCCTGATACCGAAGCTGTGATCCTGATCCCATACACCGTTCATGACCGTTCTAGTCTTCGTGACAGGCGCTAAGGGAACGAGAAAAGCGGGCGCGCCTTGTGCAAAACGAGGGGAGAAAGCCATGCCATCCTTCTTTCCGACGAACTCCACGCTCTTTCCCCTCGTTTTGCGCGCGCGACCGTTTTCCCATCAAGCATCTGCCACGCAGGCTAACCTTGACCCTGATAGTGATAAAGATCGTGATAACTTTCATTTCCTCTGTCACGTTTCTCTGTGGCGAACACCCCTCCCCCTTTTCATTTTGTGACTGTTTGATTTCTTTAACCTCTCCGCCGCTGCATGCCTGTGCAAATACACATCAGTTTCCTCTGCTGAAGCAAATGTTGAACTGAGGATAGAATTCTCGATCCTCCCTCATTTTTAGACGCTCTTTACTTCGGTTACACCGGAAATCATTGTCTTTCGCCATAACTCTTGCTACGCACTGACCGTAATTTCTATAAAACATCATTTTATGAAAGTCTTTCGAAACATGAAGTTCTTGGGAAACACTAAGTAAAATTACGAAAACATTTTCAGCTTTTTATTTGTCTGTTACGAAGATTAATGGACTAAACAAGACGTTTTCTATCCGGCGATGGTCACTACTGAAATAAACGAGTGTCGCAATCGAACTGTCTGCAAAGTAACTAATTAGAAAAATTGTGTCAATCCCAATAATAAAAGAATGCTTACCTTAAAAACTATAAATGCAGAAAGTCATAGTCCATCTCTCTATCACAAAGGTTAAAAATGTCTTCTAAGAAAGCAGCATGCAACATTTCTAAACGGGAGGAAACGGTTAGAAAGATGTTTATGCAAGTGTGACAGTTCGGTATTTCTAATCCACTCGATCCCAATTGCAATATGATACAAAAGATAAACAGAGTGATATCTGCAACAAGTTGGTTTTCATAGGCGTAGTCTTCGCAGGAAAAATATTTTTTTGCCAAAAGAAAAAGTTTTCTTTTGCTTTTCAGGATAGTGTCAATGCCACTTCTCGTTATGAGGACTTTATTGTAAGGCGAGTGGAGAGGGGGTGGCGATGACAGGCCGGTAACCAGTATTTTCACAGTGAGAGGGTATCGGACCGCCATCGGCGAACCGCTCCGTTGAGGATCTTGTGTCTTATAGGGGGCCTCGATCGATGGTAACGGTCGATACTCGGTCGATATGACGGTCGACTCATGGTCGATATATCGGTCGAGCCTCGGTCATTACTCGGTCGATAATTGGGGATGACCCGGTCGATGCTGTACCGCTATGGCGGTCGTCGTATCGACCGAGGTGGCTGTCGGCCGATACAGATAGCAATACACCGACCCTTCACCGACACATCCCCGATACTTCATCGATATTTCACCGCTTACCGGCCGATAGTATCGGCCGATATATCGGTCACTTCGTCCTTATTTCGATCGACAATCAGTTGTTGACTTTCTTAATACTTTATTATCTAACTGGTGTTAGACAAATGAAGCACCACGTTTACGGCAAACGGTTGAGATGATCTCGTTTCCTCGCTATTTTTCGCGCCATTTTTCACGTTTGCCGTTTTCAGTTTGTTTTCACGTTCATGACAAACGTGAGTAAAAACTGCCGGAATTTTTTAATGGTTGTCGGATGCATTAGCGATCGTATACTTTATTATTATATAACAATGTGCTGTTCCTTTCTTGTACATGAACGCATTGAGGGGCACGTAAAACAGGATCCTCTTTTCCTACTGCACTTTGCTTGTCTTTTCCTTTGTTATTCTTGAAGCGGACTCATACGTTGCAGGCAAAATCCTCGTTCCTATTCGTGTCGACCGATCGGGTATTGGCCGATGCATCGACCGATACTTTACCGACGGTTCACCGACGGTTCACCGACATATTGCCGACACACCGCCGATGCTATCGCGACCGACTGTCGGTCGATCTCTCGACCGAAGGTAATCCAATGATCGGTCGATACATCGACGATATAGCGGCCGATGCTCGACCGACACTCGCCTGCTACTCGGCCGACACTCGACCGATCCTCGGTGGATACATCGACCGAGATATCGACCGTCAGTCGACCATGAGTCGATCGACATATCGGCTGTTACCATCGATCGAGGCCCCCTATAAGACACAAGATCCCCGTTGTCTCCCGCGCAAGTTGGTCGGGGTGTCTCGTTTCAGAGCCACACAAAACGGCTCTTTCCATAGACGTTATGATTTTAGTTAAGTTTTTAGTGACGTAATTTTTGAGCGGTGTTTCAGTCCAAATTCCAATTTAAGTTTTGGTTTATTAAGGCGCATTTACACGACATTCGTTTTGGGTACGGCACTCCAAAATTCTGGCACGCGGGCCAATAGGTTTGGGCACGGTCCGCCTGATTTACACGGCAAAATATGTTCGAGTTTTTTCAATGTTGATTTCTGGAACGGCACCCCTGAAACAGAAACGGCACTCTTAAATTTGTGAGTCCCTGCGCTTATATGACAGCGGTTCACTCATGATTTCAGGCGCGCTTTCGCGGGCTGTTCAAAAAGAAAATGGCAGATTCTCCAGTACAAAAAGCAATTGTATGGCTTGCTGCTTTGAAAAAGCGAAAACGTTTGTCACAATTGAGGGACGAAACAAGGCCATCCCTTGCACCGCTCTTCCATGCATTAAAGCGGCGACAATACGGCCTGCTGCAAGCTATTCTGGGCTGTCTAAATCCTCCACGCTTAAGAGAGGTATGGATGCATCCCCATTCTTTTGCGTGGTTTGATATGGTCGAAGCATCTTTTCCTGATGAGCTGTGGTATTCCAACTTTAGAGTAACTCGTGGAACATTTACATACATTCTCCACGAGATTGGTGATGAGATATCTCGACAGGACACTCCAATGCGAAAAGCTGTAACGCCAAATCGACGACTAGCAATCGCTTTGTACTACCTCGCCTCGACTGCAGAATATCGCACGATTGGAAACCTATTTGGTGTATCAGTTGCCTTTGTGTGTACCTGCATTAAGGAAGTGTGTGAGGCTATTAGAAATAAGATGGCATCAGCAATTTCATTTCCAAGTGGAGAGAATCTCTTAAACGTTATTCAGGGTTATGATGAAGAATGGGGATTTCCAATGTGTGGTGGTGCAATTGACGGAACCCATATTCCCATACTCGCCCCAAATGAGAGTCACGCTGATTATGTCAACAGGAAGGGGTACCACAGTATTATCATGCAGGCTGTGGTGGATCACAATCACCTGTACAGAGATGTTGTGATAGGTTGGCCAGGTAGTGTACACGATGCACGTGTTCTTTCAAATTCGAAAATCTTTGAAAAAGGAAACAATAACACACTTTTCCCACAGAACGTGGAGGAAGAAATATCTGGGCAGAAAATGAATCCAGTTATAATTGGGGATGCTGCATATCCTTTGCTCCCTTGGTTAATGAAGCCATACCCAGAAAATAGTACCACACCAAGAATAAAAAAAAAAATTCAATTACCAATTGAGCCGGGCAAGGATGAGTGTTGAAAATACCTTTGGAAAGTGGAAAGGCAGGTTTATCCGATTTTCAAAACGGGTGGACATGGAGATATCCTCTCTTGTTATGGTGATAACAGCCTCATGTATCCTACACAATATATGCCAAATTCAAAACAATGCATTCCTTCCGATATAGCAAATAGACAATGAGGCTTTTGAAGACCCATTTGTGTTTGCTGATGATGACATTGCACAAGGGATGCGACGGATATCCGTGAAGCATTGTCCGAGTATTTTATGTCTTAACAAGAATTTCTTTATTCTATGAGCATAGTATTTGTCCTGGGATATCTCATGTAAGCTCTTTCAAAGCAACTACAACTGAAGCAACATGGACCTCATTCTGATATAAACAAGGTTAGAATTACAAATTTGGCAATGGAGATTGATTGTATTTTCGAGGAATAGCATGAATTTTGTTATTTTCTGCACAAAAGTTTATTTAATAATCCCCACATTGCTTTTTTGTATGTAAGGATTATTAGCAATATTGTAAATAATCACCAATGATGATGAGACAGCTACTGCAGGACATTCCCATATGTAGAAATACCATTGAATGGAAGTGAATGGATACGTAGTCTATACGTCATGCTTGCAAAATATACACTTTTCTGCATGTCATTCCTTTGTTTATTATTGCTCATGAGTATTCCAAGAGACTTCCTCAATGAACCATAAATATCAAAAAAGCACAATGTCAACGAAAATAAGTGTGCTCCTTCCTACACACATAATGAGTGGGTGCAATGAAATAACCCAAAACAAATAACAAGTTAACCAAATAATTTCACTGGTTGCAATAGAACTCCACAGAACTGTTTGCCATACCCTGTAAGGATTGGGAGCATTTCAGAAAACTAAAAGAGAGTAAGTTATGTAAATTATCTCCTGAATGTCTTATTTTTGGCTGTTGTTTTTGTTAACTTACAATTCAAAGTAGTCATTATCATCATCTCTATTTGTGTAAGTAGTGGCTCTTATATAATGCATGTTTTCAGCATTTGGACCAGGGACTATGGGATAATTAGAACACTGAAAAGCAGATGGAATAGTGTTAACTGCTGTATTTTGAGTGGCAGCTAGCAGCATCTGCATCATGGTCAATTCATGCTGCCTCTCTTCCCTCCTTTGTGCAGCCCTGTATTCTTGTTCCCTCATGAATCGTTCTTCTTCCAGTTTTTGGTACCTATACAGTAAAGGAGAGAATCATTAGAAGATAAAAAAGAGAAGCAAAAAATGTATTGTTTTATTGCATGACTAGTGAAAACCGAGAATATGCAAAAACCTGTTTAGGCTAAATTAAAAAATCCAGCTTC
>OX419341.1:26762816-26775316 GCA_948470475.1 Galaxea fascicularis | reverse complement strand
AAGGAGCTGAAAGCGCCGGGTGGTCGACCTCATGGTCAGTGACTAAAACGTCACAATACAGGGGGAGCACCATGTTAAAATTATTAATGAGCGTGGCTCTTGTGCTATGCTGATTTGTTATTCATCAGTGGTTCATTAGAGCAGCACCGTATTTGATGAGAAGAAGAGAAGGAGATTCACTTGCACCGATATTTCATTTTTGCTAACAGCTGAGGAGTTCTTCCAAGTTACGCATTTATAGTCAACCGTGGCTTACTGACCTAACTAACCATCCTTGTCCAATACTGTCGAACAGATACGACTCGTGAGTGGTTTGACTCTACTCGTACGACTCGTACGACCCGTACAGGTGGTGAAACAATGCTTTACGGGTCGTACAGTTGGTGAAGTGCATATCATTAGTGAGACAGTTGCCCCAACCCGGTGTACGACCCGTACGACCCGTACGACCCGCACGACCTGTACGAGTCGTAAAACAATAGTTCACGGATCGTACAGTTGGTGAAATTCATACATACATACATTACATATACTAATGGTAAGTGAGACAAACATGCTAAGGACAATGTATATTCCTCGTTCTAAAAGCGTAAAAGCCCTAAAGCGCAAAATACAACGTATATTCCTCGTTCTAAAAGCGTGAAAGCCCAAAGTGCGAGAACCCAAAAGCGCTACATACAATAAAAGTGCTTGTTTATTTCTCGTTGTTTAAGCTTCAGAGCACAAAAACGCTTAACATAAATGCATATTCTTCGTCCTGGTAAAACAATAGTTCACCGACCGTACTGATGGTGAAATTCATACATACATACATTACATATACTAATGATAAGTGACACAAATACCTCGTTCTAAAAGCGTGAAAGCCCAAAGCGCGAGAACCCAAAAGCGCTACATAGGAAAAGTGCTTGTTTATTTCTCGTTGTTTAAGCGTCAGAGCACTGAAAATTGTGGATAAAGCTGTCGCAGTTTTGGGCAACACATTTCACCGCCGAGAAAAGAGCCCGGCAAATAGATTTCATTTTAAACAACGCAGATTCCAAAGCTCACACTTTGTTTTATTACGATGTTGATCACCGCAAACTTCTTCATCTGAACGGCCTCCCACGAACTGAGACGAACAGTGGACAAAGGAAAATAAATTCTGCAAGCCGAAATCTATAAATTTGGCATAGCACAGTAGGCATTATTAAACAACGGCTCTTTTAGGAGCCACCACATTTACAAAAGACATGACCAACCATAGATCTATTTACTTGTTACTATTATGCCCGAAATTAACTTCAAGAATCTTAAATCACTTCAATATAGTTACATTCTCCTGTCTATTATTATCCCCGTAATTAAGTTCAAGAAGCTTAAATCACTT
Source organism: Galaxea fascicularis (assembly GCA_948470475.1). Taxonomy (NCBI): domain Eukaryota; kingdom Metazoa; phylum Cnidaria; class Anthozoa; order Scleractinia; family Euphylliidae; genus Galaxea; species Galaxea fascicularis. Next base: position 26,773,947 of record OX419341.1, on the reverse strand, counting down.
CAATATAGTTCCATTCTCCTGTCTATTAAACTAATGAAGACTGATTCCAACTACACGAAAGACACCCCCTTCATTGACATTAAGTAAAATAACGTATATTGGTATAAATGTCAATGATAAGCGTAACAAATTATGACACTTTTTTTTTCAATGATAGCGACACCTTGATGACCCTGGTTAAAGCAACATACATGCGTGAAATTCGGCCGATTCCAATCGTTTTCAACCCAACAATCCAGAGTACAATTGACGCCCTTTAACAAGTAATAACCAGGTCAAAACCTTGTTTATCAAGGTAAAACGCGTGCTTTTCTAACTGGAATCAATACCACGCAACTAATAAAACACAAATAATTCATTGAGACATTGAAAAACAGGAATCCCCTTGAGTACGTTAAAAATGCGCATGTTTAGATATTCATTAGCATTATTTGTTTACGCATTGTCGATACTGTTCGGTTCAGTAGTTCGGTTAATGCAACAACGCACGCGCAGTTGTTTTTACTCCATACAGAGTTAAAGTACTTTTTGCCCAATGTTATTTTGTTGTCAAAAGAATAGACAATAATTAAACATAATTTTTAAATTCCAGTTTCAAATAATTCTGGTGTTACAATTAACAAAATGCAAAGCAGACACCCATTACTGCAACTAGACGTGGCTACAAATCTGAGTGATTACTCAAGATGTTGAAGATAGCATTAACAAAGCAACCGAACAGTTGCCGTTCACACATAACGTTCCCTACATCACACGCGCTCGCTAGTTTCACGTTCTAAACACCTTTCCCCTAATTTTAGAGCGAAAACGAGAATACCTACAATTTACAACAGGACAAACGCACTAAATGCACGATCCGTACAGTTTCGCAGCTACTGCAGCTACACTCAAGCAACCGACGGACCGTATTAAAACTCCAACTGTAAAACGCTGTTTCAAACCAGGTTTTGGACACAGTTATATCGACTACACATTAAGACTCAAAAGTACCAGTCGTACAGGTCATACGACTCGTCAACACATAGTCGTTCTAATGATATGCATTTCACCAACTGAACGATTCGAAAACCACGGATTCACGACCCTTACGAGTCGTACGAATCGACGGGTTGTTACCATGTATATATACCCTAAGTCTCACTAATGATATGCACATCACCAACTGTACGACTCGTAAACCATTGTTTCACGACCCGTACCAGTTGTACGACCCGTACGAGTCGTCAACTTGTATCTACACCCTAAGTCTCACTAACGATATGCACATCACCAACTGTACGACTCGTAAACCATTGCTTCACGACCCGTACCAGTCGTACGACCCGTACGAGTCGTCAACTTGTATCTACACCCTAAGTCTCACTAACGATATGCACATCACCAACTGTACGACTCGTAAACCATTGTTTCACGACCCGTATCAGTTGTACGACCCGTACGAGTCGTCAACTTGTATCTACACCCTAAGTCTCACTAACGATATGTACATCACCAACTGTACGACTCGTAAACCATTGCTTCACGACCCGTACGAGTCGTCAACTTGTATCTACACCCTAAGTCTCACTAACGATATGCACATCACCAACTGTACGACTCGTAAACCATTGTTTCACGACCCGTATCAGTTGTACGACCCGTACGAGTCGTCAACTTGTATCTACACCCTAAGTCTCACTAACGATATGCACATCACCAACTGTACGACTCGTAAACCATTGTTTCACGACCTGTACCAGTCGTACGACCCGTACGAGTCGTCAACTTGTATCTACACCCTAAGTCTCACTAACGATATGCACATCACCAACTGTACGACTCGTAAACCATTGTTTCACGACCCGTACCAGTCGTACGACCCGTACGAGTCGTCAACTTGTATCTACACCCTAAGTCTCACTAACGATATGCACATCACCAACTGTACGACTCGTAAACCATTGTTTCACGACCCGTACCAGTCGTACGACCCGTACGAGTCGTCAACTTGTATCTACACCCTAAGTCTCACTAACGATATGCACATCACCAACTGTACGACTCGTAAACCATTGTTTCACGACCCGTACCAGTCGTACGACCCGTACGAGTCGTCAACTTGTATCTACACCCTAAGTCTCACTAACGATATGCACATCACCAACTGTACGACTCGTAAACCATTGTTTCACGACCCGTACCAGTCGTACGACCCGTACGAGTCGTCAACTTGTATCTACACCCTAAGTCTCACTAACGATATGCACATCACCAACTGTACGACTCGAAAACCATTGTTTCACGACCTGTACGAGTCGTACGAATCCTTGAATATAAACCCTAAGTCTCACTAATGTTATGCACTGCACCAACTGTACGACCCGTAAACCATTGTTTCACGAACCGTACGACTCGTACGACCCGTTCTAAAAGCAAGATGCCATTTACGGGTCGTATCAGTTCGTGTATATTGGACAACCCTCTAACTAACTCATCACCTTACAGTGGTAAAAGTCTCAGAAAAAAATCAATGTTGGAAAATTTTCCACGGGAACGTCCTTAAAGAGAGGCTACTCCTATTTGTACATGATTGCCCACATATGCAATGGGATGCCGTCAAATCCTCGATCACTTTAGCACAATTTTGCGCTCGCCTGAACAGGCCCGTAGGGTGGGGGGGGGGGGGGGGGTTCGAGGGGTTCGAACGAACCCCCTAAAATTTTTGAAGTCGGCATTTTTTGGGAGTTGAAAAGATAAAAAAATCAGACCCCCCTAGAGGCTCGCGCCTCTGGCGCTAAAAAATACCTCCCAAAACATAAAAGAACCCCCCTCAACAGAATCCACCCTACGGGCCTGCTGAATAATGTTAAATTCACAGGGTGCCAGTGTAGGAACTGTAAATAATTTTATCTATTTTTACATTTTGATACTTAATAGTTAGGTTTTTATATTTGTATGTGTATAATTCTCAATTTATCTTGTTTTGTAATTTTAGTTTGTCGAGCGTTTTTAACATTGTGCAAAATAAATTACAATTACAATTACATCAACTATTTTGGCGCTTATTTGGAGTTAACCGGGGCATTCCGGAGACGGGCGCTTTTCCATCCATTCAGTCCAAAGCGTCAGAAATTCCAGTTGCCGTTTGGAGATAAAATTAATGCTTTTCCGGTTTCCACTGGAAATTTTCGAGAAATTAAAAACCGGTTCTTTTAGGTGCTCACCCGGGACAAACAATGACGTACTATATCACGTGGCTTACTTCCATTTTTGGCAAGCTCAGCGAAACCTCAGCAGGTTTAAAAGCTGAGAATTTTCTATAAGTGTGGCATGGAGAAACAGCACCTGTGGATCTGCTGTACGTGAAAGCTCGGCCCACTGCAGGTACCCATATGTTAGGTGACTCATTACCCTGCAAATTTTTCTTTGGCTGTTTTTCAGATTTAAGCTTACCATCCTTATGACTTTTACAAACATTCACGCAATACGAAAGCTCAATTCCCTTCTGAATTCGAGCTTTCTCTTCTTTGATTTAAAGAAAGTCGCAGTATTTTTTTCCGTTGTAACGTTTCACTGATGTTTCTCGTACAGTTTAAAATAAGATTTCGGTTTCCATATGTTACCGATGCGTCGGAAGTTAATGACGTCAAATACATGCAAGTTGACTAATATGCTTTGTCATAGTTTTTTTTTATTGGACATTGTGGTTTTGATTTCAGTCCTGTTTCATCACCAAGGTGTCTCCATGACTCGTCGTTATGGGACTGTTCTGCTAATCTTTGGCGGATGTTTGGTAGGTGTTTAGCCAAACCTCAATTGTTGTCGGAAATTGTCATGCAGTCAAATGCGAGGCTGAATGCTAACATGACGTTTGTTAGCTTTGTAATAATTGTGTTTGTTAGCTTATATATTTTATCTTTTGATAAAATGGAGAAACCATAACAGAAATAATTACTGACAAAGTACTAAATAAAAAATCCTGGCGAACCTTTTTATATCAATTGTGTTCATTGCTACATACATGTAAACCGTTTGCAACAAAGTCATTGCTTGGCGAGAACTATTTCTTGTGTGATTGTGTGAGCTTACACTGTATTTCAGAGACAATTATTGATTGAATCATTTTGAGGCAGCTACAATGCAAGTCATAAGACCTTGGGACACTTGACAAACTTGAGAAAAAACTAGAAAATTTCGCACTGCACACTTCTACCCTCATAACAGAAATGCGTGTTGTTCTTTTACTGCATTTCTTAGAACCCCCCTCCCTCCAGACAATGTCAAAATATTTCAGCCGTCGATGGACTTATCTGTGTTTTTGTGACTGCTACAAATCAACATTACAATGGGGGGGGGGGGGGGGGGAGATTAAACAGGACTTTTGTCCTCCATTGTAGCCTCTTGACCAGCATGTAGTTTGGCCGTTTGGCAAACCGAACATGTTGGACAAGTAATAGCCAAGAATGTAAAAGCAAGTACATGTACATAAGGTATTGGTCACCAATATTGTGGTGATCACCAGTAGCAGGGCCATATAGCAGTGGGATAAATTAAAAATTAATGGTAACAATCTCATGTCGGATTCAAGTTCAACAAGTTGAACTTTGTGCAACATGTTGTAGGGACAAAATTGCAGCGACATTTGTTGCTTGAAGCTTAAGGTATCGACATGCAGAGGGGGATGTGTCTTTGCAACAAGTGTGTCCCTGCAGTATTTCACACAAGTGTGAGGTTGCTGTGATTAATAATTGTCCCCGCTACTAAACTGTCCCTGTTAAATATCTCCTGAGTTTGTAGTCATCAAGCAATTTGTGTTACTGATACACTGTACATATTGCTGTGACAATTTGTCCCTCCAACATGCCCCCTGTTCAGCCACCTTAACAGAAGGAATTAGTGATCTAATATTTATTTTTAACTCCTTCCAACTTCCTTTGCCCTTCTTGAATTTTGAGTACTGTTCAATGTAATCCCAGAAACTTAAAATAAAAAATAGTATTTTCTCTTTTAAGTGTGCAACATTAAGTGTACTTGCTATGGTTACTTTTTAATTTAAAGGTTCTTGCTGTGTTGGCTGGTAAAGAAAAAATATGTGATGGAAATGAATACACTATCGTAAATTCCACTGGGAGCTTTGTAAGGTGCCTTCGTTGTGACAAGTGCCACCCTGGATTCGGATTACAACCACAGTGTGGAAGCACTTTACTGGAGCATCCGAACATTGGATGTCACAAATGTGAAGTTGGGACGTTCTCCAGTGAAATAAACTCGTCTCCGTGCTTTCCTTGTCACCAGTGTGCCCAGTATGAATTAATAAAAACACCTTGTAGCAGCACTTCAGACACAGTATGCAGTGGGAATTGTGAGAAAGGGTACTATAAAACAACAAAGGCCCCTCATAATTGTCAGAAATGTTCAGCATGTTGTTCAGATGAGAAAGATGAGAAGATAGATGACTGTGTCAGTCAAGGCTTGGATGAGCGTTGCAGTCCTAGGCCAGATAAACATTGTTCTTCTGGATCTAAAAGTGGTGGTCTCTCAACTGCGACTATAAGTGTGATTGGAGTGATTGCTGTTGTGGTTATTGCCGTAGCAATAGCAGTTACAACATACTTCTGTTACAAAAAACGAAAGAGGAATGAACAGCCAGATAATGAAGCAAGTCGTACATCAGAAGTTCCAGAACAAGCAGCCACAACAGTTCCCATCCCAGGTAAACAAAAGCAAACTTGTACATGTTATGCTAATTGTGAAAACTATCGTGGAAGATATTTTTAAATTGTTGTAAGAATGATGATGATGATGATGATTATTGTTATTATTATTATTATTATTATTATTATTGGCAGTGTTAGTGGTACATGTATTAATTTATAATTTAACCAAATGTGAGGGCCATCCAGGGAGGACATTGGCCTTTGACCAAGGGCTGATCATGTACTCCCACTACAGTCCCGAGCAAGCTTGGTTAATAAGAGATTTATTACATGACTAGTACCGAAGATCGCTTTGAAGTTTTTTGACAAATTCTTAACAAGATCATGCAGGAAATGTGCAGGATAAAAAGGAACCAATTCTGACTAGATAAAACTGTTTGTAGCTTTGTCTGACAAAAAAATAGGGTAGATTATTTCTTCGTGTTGTTTTTTATAAGTGTAAGCAGAAACATGGATTTATTAAAGTGGTACTATGATCATATTTTTACCCCTTGAAGTCTAATTACAAGACTGCCTGAGTAATAAGTGAGTAATAATTAATAATAGTTAATCAGTGCTTTCAATAAGCACTAACAGCCGGCGTAAAGCATCGGCTACTTCGCTTACAGAAGTTGGCTACTTTTCCCCCTAAATTTAAGTAATTAAAGGAAGATTCTGTGTATTAAATTAAAGTAAAGTCGGTTACTTTTCTCTAACCAGCTGCCTACTTCAAATTTTATTGAAACCCCTGGTTAATAAACAAGGTTCAAATTGCATCCTTATCCAGAAAAAAATTCTTTGAATTTTTGGTTTTCCAGAAAAAATGCCTAATGTGTTATCAGTCAATTTTAGATAGATGATACAGTGTACATGTACAGATCAGCTTCATGTGTTGTCAAAGCAGACAATATAGTTGACTCACTTTTTCTACTGTTTTGAATTGATTCCAACACCAGATTCTTGTGCCGATGTGGATTCACATGTTGCCCCCACAAACACCAGAGTACAATGGCCCAATGGCCAGAACCCAACTTACCAAGGAACCCCTCATGGATCTCAACATGATCTACATTCATCAGTCAGCAATCATTATTCCGTTCCTAACTCGGGTAAGTGGCTTTTAGCCGGTATACATGTACATGTATAATCCTTTTAACAAGTCCATGCAGGGATCCATATCCTCAGGTTGCCCCATATATATGTGTACTTTAAAGATGATTTCCAGTGGGTACTGTGGCACATTCTCTAGAGTTTGTTTAGTACATTTTTGTTTTGGCATTTTATGTAAGATGTCACGAAATGTAGCATTTCACAACTACTTAATATTTAAAGTAAATTCAAAGTATCGGGTCAACCGCCATTTGGGATGCAAAAGCTTTGTATCATGCTTTTTTCTTTCTGATATCACTGGATGAAACAACTTTGTAGTTATTTAAAATGCCTGAAAGATAAGGTAAACAGCTTGTTATATATAAGATAATATTAAAAATACAAGACTCATAATATAGACTCATAATATAATACAAGACTAATAAACATTGGGTGCTGATGAGACTGCATTTTGGACTGGACATCATCTCTAATGTGTTTATGAATGGCTAGATTGCCTAATCTGTTGTTTTTAGCAGTGAGGCAAAACCAAAACACAGACCAGCCTCAGAGTGGTTCTCCACAGTCCACAGCTGCAGTAGAACAGGTGCAAATGTCTGATGAAAAGAAGAGCAGGGCACCTTTACGTCGGCAAAGTAGTCAAGACTCACAATCTAGTGGTAAGTAAATGTTATTTTGTAGTGGCAAGGTTTTGATCACCCATCTGTTAGCCTTTTTGGTTGACACTGCTATGTGCACCTTTTTTCCAGAGATGCAAATGTTACCCCCTATCAATTAACCCACCACTGACTTTAGCTTAGCAATAATTATTATTATATTGACAATAAACATTGCCTTACAAGCAGTGTGAATAGATAACTTGCAGAGTTTAATGAACAAAACTCCTTTAAATAGTCTACTTGTAGGACAGTGACACCACAGAATTCCTAAATTAAAGTACCAGTAAAATACTCACTTAAGTGACCATGCATACATGTACATGTAAATGTTATGAACAATACAATTGTGAAGCATGACTGAATAATTAGTTTTCTGCAGTAGTTAATGTACTTTAAATTATGCAATTATTATTATTATTATTATGTAAACCTTGTGTTATTTTCTTGGTAAGAGCCTGTACAGTCATGAATAAATTAAATGTAATTTGCTTTATAATTTTTGCACAGGAGATGGGGAGGTTAAATTTAGGAAACGCAGTGGTTCAGCAATTGGTTTGGAGAAGCTGAAACAGAAGTTCTCCGACCGAGGTGATTCCCTTTTAGAGGAGGTAATATTCAATTATTAGCAGAGTAAGATCAAGTTTTATGAAGTTACCAGACAGTAGGCAGATACTGTAAGTTATATACTGCAACATTGATTCGCCTGATGGTCAATTATTGTTTTGAAGCTCTTGTTTTCTATCCAGGTTGGCCCAGTGTGCCACAAGGTTCAACCAAAGTACTGATTTTGACAGTTAAAAAACACTGAAAAATGATCATACTTTTCGTATTATTCACAATGGTAACTACATGTACTACGATACGCCTAGGTGGCCATTAAGGTCTGGGGACTAGGGTTTTCCTTGCAAATATTCTGCATTAAATCACTGGCTACTTTACTTCATAAGAAAAAAAAAACAGGATGCTGGCGTTCCACAATAGCTGGACTCACCCACTACTTTTTGCACACGTCTTTTTTTAATATTCAAATTATAAGTAAGGGTGCAGTACTTTTATTACAATGACTATTACAGTCTGCAAACACAAGTGACATGTTCCAGTAATTTTTGCAAGCTGATTCCCTGTTCAAAGGGAGAATTGCCTCTCCTGTCACTTCTTTCTTCAGTATTCCGGATACGGTAAGAGGCTTTTTAGTATAAAAAATCCATAGGGAGATAGCTCCTTGGCCTGACACATTGAGTTTTTGAGAAAGAAATGTTGGCAAGATCCGCATCTACTGACGGCTTAAAATTGTTTTTGACCAATGCACTCTGAAAGTTAACTGGAACACCGTTCAGCGTTCCAGATTAGAACAGGTTCTCGGGTCAAAACCCCGAGAAAGATGGCTTCCTGACCTGACACACCGAGTTATGTTGTAGAGTAAGAACATTTGGAAGACCCATGCCTATTAACCCCAATAATTTATCTGGAACACTGGTGCTTGTATCAGTTGGGCAGCGAGTGACAGAGCTATGATGGCTGACTCAGGCCAACCCAAAAGGAAGTCCACGTTCCAGTGTAGTCACTGGTTGGCTCTCAGAATAGGGAGCTTTGCAGTACTTGCAGATTCTTGAATGTATGAATGTTCTTTTTTTTTTCCTTTTATCTACACTGCAGGAGCAGGATGAGACTCATGGTGAGTGTTACACTGGTATTGTCTGCTACTATCCAGACCTTTTAACTAAACATTAGTTGCAGCTAACGCAAGAACGTGGCCAATTTCTCATGACTATTCATTCTGTTTTAAGAAAATGAATAACTGTCTATTTGACAGATCCAGTGAGTGGCTTTCCTCTCTTGAGACTGTAGTATTTAGCGTTACAAAGTGGCGTGACATGCCTTGCGTCACATAGCAAAGCCTGCTGGGAGAAAAGTAGAATACATGTGATTCTAACATGGCTTATGTGTGGACTTTTGTGTCGTCTTCTGTGATAGACCTCGTTTAAACATTACAGAGACTAATTATCCAAGGCAACTACAGTGACAATAAATAGTTAATAATGACTGTTCTCAAACGGTAGAACGGTCAATATCTAAAGGGGCCGTCACACAGAGGAATAGATTTTACCTTTTAATTTCGAGCAAGAATGAACCTCAAGGTATCACAATTAAACAAGATGTCTTCTCTCGTGTTACATGTCAAAAATGCGCCCGCGATACAGCCAAGCGGCAACCCCGCAAAGTCACCAGGGTAACGAGCCAATTTTTGATTGTCAACAGTGACAGTAAACAATGATGTGATGAAATCAAAGATGTAAAATTAATTATATTGAATGGAGAACTCTTGCTCCGAAGAATTTGACCCCAGACAGTTTAAGAAAAGAACTATGAAAAGTTTACGGAAGTTGAAGAAAATAATTAGTTTTGATTAGTTTTGGCGAGGCTGACTTGAAGAGCTTGGAAGCATTTTCCTGGAATTATCTTTCACTCTCTTTGTTGAGAGCTGCTTGGATAATTTGTAATTTATATTCATGAGTTGCCTCATCTTCATGTTATTAAACTAAACATTACTGTTGCTTGCAGAGCCAATTAAAATTGACAAGCATCCCAAATCGCAAACAGCAAAAGAAGGATCAAAAGTGGAATTGAAATGTAAAGTTCAAGGAAAAAGCAATAAGTTGATATATCAGTGGTTTAAAGATGGAGAGGCTCTGCTCACCAAAACTGCTTCCAGTCTTGTTTTGGATCCTGTGGAGCTGCGAGACTTTGGCCAATACATGTGTTACGTGAGCTATCAAGATTCTTATGGAGACGGTGTGAAATCATCTTCAGCTAAACTGGATGTAATACCTCAGTGCCAAAATGGAAGGAGTAAGTATCATAAGTGTCTCGAGTGAAGCTGTGTTGTACAACAATGTTTCCACGGCTTTCCAGCATTTATTCTTAAAAGGGTCAGTACTACTACTCGTGTAGTAATTGTTGTATAGTTTCTTTCGCATTTTATTTCATATTTGTATTATATATATTGTACTGTACGGCCCGCTTAATTTGAAAGTTTCTTTTCCCGCGCGCCCGATTAACCTCAGAGATATGGGGTGCGTTGCTTTGGGATGATCCAGACAGGATCAGTGATCCAAGATCACTCGGACCATGGTGTATCAAAGGAACCAAGTAATCTTTACTCAGAGTGGATTTCGCGGTTCCTTTGATGCACCATGATCCAAGCGATCTTGGATCATTGATCCTGATCTGCATCCCTAAGGAAAGCACCCATAATAAATATCTTACTAACCCCGTTTTCTCGGTCCGCACTGTAAGTTATGGATCCTCGTTTTTTCCCGTTGATTTATGGCCCGCGCCATAAGTGAACGGGAAAAAACTCGGTCCGTAACTTACAGTGCGGACCTCGAACTCGGTTAGTAAGAGGTACATAACTGAAAAACAAGACTGACGAGCTCCAAGTTTATTTATTTATTTATTATCTTCTTGCCACACAGAATAAATGACAGATAGAATAAGAAAAGATAATAAATAACTAATTAATATTAAATGAAAAGTGAACATATGACTTGGAAGGAGTGACTGTGGCGGGGAAATCTCGAAGTTTCGACTATTTAAGCAATCTTCAGAATAAGAAAAGCCGTCCGCTAGAGTACATGAACCTGCTCGCTTTATGTTTTACATGTAAACGAATCACGATGGGAACAG
>OX419341.1:26740316-26757816 GCA_948470475.1 Galaxea fascicularis | reverse complement strand
CAAATTATTTGTTTAGAACACTTCTTGTAATTAATTATTTTTGTCTATTGTTTTTCTCTAGCTACCGTTCATTACTCCATATATTTTTAGCACTTTTTACACTTTTGTACATATTTTATCACATTTCGGCGCACGCCGCATTTTTATCTAGTTTTTACATATTTATGCTAATTGTTAAAACTTTTATTCTCACTTGAAAATGACCTCCGAGGGGTCGAAACGTCGTGACTTTTTATCGTTAGTTTTTATTACAAAAAAGTTTTATTAGTGCTTTAATCAGAGAGTGTGCATTTTGTAACTTGTCCTAAACAGGGTCGTGAAATGGAGGCTGTTGTCCTACACAGGGTAGGGTATTAAAGGTATTTTTGTCCTAAACAGGGTCAGGATTTCAAACCCCCAGCGGCACCCCTATACCCAAACATGGGTCAAGTAACCCCCCCCCCCCCGGGAACTCGAGTTACACGAGGGCCGTAGTGCGTAGCGCGGGACAACAGTAACCGACAAGTCGACAAGGTAACCGAACGGTGAATGATTGAGAAGATGCTGGCGCCAAACGATTGTGGCAGAGAATGTGGACGGCCTCAAATCTTACACATCTACTAACACAAGGAGGCCCGTCATAGTTCTTACTGAGAAGCTTGAAGTTTGCGTAGCTCCATAAAAGCATATTTAATGACCGTTCGCTTGCAAAAATTCAGCTATCTCAGGGAAACGACTGAGTGGAGAAAACTGCAGGTTGCGGTATCCCATAAACCTCTGGTTCGCAGTCGCTTTCAAGAGGAGTTATTTTTGTTTTGTTTTTTATCTGAAGCTGCAAGCCTTCCTTGTTTTCTCCGTTGTACGCGTTATATGCAAGCGCGGCATTGGCATATTGCCAGATGATGGCTGTAAGGGCTGTCCTTTTGGTAATTTTTATTTCTTTTAACTTATGTATTTGTTACTTAATAATGCATGCCTATGTAGATAATACTTTTGTATTGTGATGTGTTTGTTCTTACTAATTGTATTTTATTTGTATCGGGCCATATTAGTATGGTATTACTGCCAAACTCCAAAGCTTGACACGTAAATAAAGTTTTATATTCTGTATCCTCTTTGCGGATACCTTGCTAATATCCTCAATGAAGTAATCTTCGCAATTCTACAACAATTTCAACGCCACTGAATCGAAGAGTATAATTAATTTAAGGTTACCGTATACCTTCAGCGGTGTCTCGCGTCCAAGCGATGTAGCACGTCCGGCTTAAACTGTAGATACCTAAACCCCTATATCAAATAAAAGCTTATAGAGCTGATTATAAAACTGTACCAAGAATTTTGAAATAAAATGAGTTGTGGAATTCAGTTTCACGACCTCTAAATGCGAGCGTCAAAATCACCTTTTCAAAGCTACAAGTCAAAGCGAATTTTGTCCGCTTTCGCTAATTCCCGAGCTAATTTAATTTTTTCCTCAGTTTACAGACTTAAAGCGCTAAAAACAGGGTGTCTGCGTTTTGCATTACAGTAAAAAAGTATAGAACATCTTCGAAATAGCATTAAAAAAAGGGGAAGTGATCGTACAAAAATCGCTCTTGGAGAAAAAATATTTCGAAATAAAAATTTGCAGACACATGTTTGTTGTTTATACGTTAAAATAGCCACTATCAAAATTTGAGGGTAAACGAATAAATTTCCTTTGAGGTTTAGCTCTTTAAAATCTCCCCTTCAAGTGAAAAAATTAATAGATTCGAGAAAACAGCGCCAACCGTCAATCAAAAGGGTAATATTTACTTTCGGCCAAAACGTAAAACCCCTATTTCTCCGCCAATACTGATAGGTCTTTTTCAATACAATGTTTTTTTACATTAGACATTACTTTAACCCAAAACTCCAAATTTGAAGAAAATTGCCGCTCTGAAGGTATAGGGTAACCTTTAAAGGCCCATTTGAAACCTTGATGCATCGCGCGCCGCGACCGTTGATTCTTGAATTTCGCCTAACACGAAATTACTCAGACCTTCGAAGCCCTTGTTTTATCGCATCGTAAACGGCCCATTGTGAATAAATCTCCAAATGGATGGCCGTATTTGTCTTCTATGTTTATTCTTCTTCATTTTTGTTTTATTATTTTTGGAACAATTTGTATGTGTTGTAAATTTTGGCCCGTTTTAAGTCAGGAGCATCGGTGTGGCAACTCAGTTGTTTTGAACTAGTTTAATGCGCAATTTCCATCTTGCACAAGCAAGCTAGTCAACTGAAAGCAAACGCATACATGTGAGTCGACTAAAGATCGTTCTTTTAAAAATCCCTTCTGATAGAACCTGAACTGACTTGAACAGCAACGGCTTTCTCTATCATATTGTAGATATACTTACAATTCTGTAAGGCGCGAGTAACCCCGTATAAGACAGGCTATCAGGGAGTTTAAGCAATGACTACGGCTACGGCAAAGAAAACGTCGCTTGAAAATATAACTTTGCGGTATCGCAAGTATTTTGCGATTATTCTATCTCGTTCAAGTTGTACAATATGGGCGAAGTGTTATATAACTGGAATAAAACGAACAGTCTTAAAGAAAAGTTAAGAATGAAAGATTCAGTGTTGCGTGCTCACGTTGTCGTGAAAACTTTAAATTTGGCCAGTTCACGTAGATGTTTTGCAGAGTACGGCAAAGAAATGTACTAAATGGATCCCGCACGTGCAGCACGATTGTTCTTTGCTATTAGCCCCATTGTTTTGTGGCGTTGTCGTTGCCGTAGCCGTTGTCATTTCTTAAACTCCCTATTTTCCTATTTTGTAGGAGTCACGAACACACTGTTTTCAATAACAGGATAGTTTGACTTTTCTCATTACGTAAGTACACGAGCAGGCTATAATCTGATTGGCTAAAAATGATGAAAATGAGGGGATCCTCGCGTGAACGGTCTGGTCGCTAAGAAAAGCAAAACATTACGTACCACAATAAATAAATATTTTCTCGTCGATATTTTGTCACCATCCTCGGCACATTATCAGCGAGTTTTATCAGTAACTCATTGTTCATTACTTTGTTGTTTTAATTTGAAAACTGTCAACGGATTGTTCTCGGTTTCAACGAAGAAATCTGTAGTCTTTTACTTGCGAAACCGCACAAGCGACAACTCGGCGCGATGGACCAGATCAAAAGCCCGATAAAAATAATTGACCAATTGTAGGGGTCATTTAACAATAGCGCGATTTCAAAACAAAAACAAACGACCGCTTTGCATCAAGGTTGGAAATGGGTCTTTAAACAGAGAGGAGTGCTGGTAATAACTAACTCTTATTTCTTTAATTGAAAAAGGGTGTATAAACTCACATTTCTCTTTTTTGGAGCTCACTTTTCATACCCTCCAAGCTCTCGCCAAGGGGCAAGAAGTTTCCTCTCCCCCCATTTCCTGCGTAACCAAAATGTCGTCGAGCGCTGAACGAACCGAGGACATGCTCTTGACCGAGAAATCCTGGGGAGAGTCCACGTCCCAGCGCGCCCACAGCGCGCCAAACATTTTTGGAAAGCAAGTCATGACATCATTGATAGACTATTCTCAGAGGACAAATTCCTTCTTCTGAACGATTTAAACACGTCAAAAAAATCCAGATTTTTCGTATGAATGCTATGGGAAATTCGACTTTGATGACATGGATGGCAGCGCGTGCTTGGCAGTTTCGTTGCCATAAAAGTGAGAATCGCGTTCTCCCGGAAATCCTTCTTAATATCGAAACCCCACGGAAACGCTTGCTTCGCAGGCTTGGTGACTATGCATTGTGGCGACTTGATTTCTTCTGCGGTTAAAACGAGTGTCAGTCAACTATAAACGGGGACCTGCAAATTAACCAGTATAAGTATCCCAAAAGCGAAACGAGGTTGACCCATTTTACTGGAAAATTACCGAAACCTCGGTGGTTTGTCGTCCATGGGGTTTGAGTGGTGGACAGTAGACGATTGAACAAATGAGATGCACTGCTTCCTTCCAAAGGCATTCCAAAGATCGGAGAGTTTCGTTGGAATCCCCTTTCAAGGCCGTGAAATTATTCATTCAGCCTCACCTGTTTTTGTACTTGTCGTTTCCGGTGTTAGTTGTGATTTCTTTGAAGTTGTGGGCGAGTTGGATTTAAAAGGAGAACCTCTTGAACATTTCCAGACAGGATTGCTGTGCTCAGCAGCTCATGATCTCCTGCTGTGACGCAATCGTTTCCTCGTCACATGTACAGCACTCGGGGGTGGTCTGTCACGCTCGATTGCAGCTGCCACTCTTAACGGTGACGAGCTAAGAACGGTATCATTAATTTTACCGCAGTGAATTGAGTCGCAAACTCAGCGAGATTGGAGGATGAAACCATAAATTGAAGAGATTGATACCTCACAAGTAAGTTCTTTGACACCAAGGTAATTTAGTTGTTGTTTTGACCTGGAAAATTACTAATTACCGCGTCACGAGTAACTATGGAGCGGCATAAAAACTGCCGTTTCATGTTTAACAGCTGATCCAAATTTAACTTGAACGGACGGGCGATATGTAATAGATTTCGGCTGTTAATTGTTTTAATAGTTTCGATTATCAGTGTTGTTGTTTATTAACCAGCTGTGCATACGAGAATGAAAAGTCTCGCAAACTTTCAAACTTTATATCATTGAATTGCTTACCGAATTGCTGTATGATATGTCTTTTCCTTGATGTCACAGACCGCAATGTTCAAACGAAGGTTGTGTTTAAAGGTCCGAAGCAAAAGTTAGGTTCTGTTTTACGACAGCTCTAACTCGTGAGATATAACCGTCTGACTGTATGCCCTTAGGAAACATCGTGGAAGGATCGAGTCAACTGACAGCCCGTAATGAGATCAACACTTGTGTTGCGTTTGATGATTTTTGGCGGCGGTTTGATGCTGGTAAGGAGACTTTATAATTGTGATAAGCTTTCATGTCTGCCGGCCATAGTCAGGAATAGGGAGTCACAAAAGTAGTTTGCGGAAAGATTTCCGCACAACCCCAACGAAAAATTTTAAATATATCACTGTCATACTAACCCTGTTCCAAAAATGAATAGAGTTTGGGCCAAAGTGTCCAATTCCCGTGGGCCCCTGTCTCATGTCTTTGCTTAAGTAATACTTTGTGGTTATGATGCTGGCAATTAACTGACACTTCTTATTTAAAAGTTTGGTTTCTTTGGAATAGGAAAATACCTTTATGTGAAAGTAGAAAGTTAATGATTCGGTTTTAGAGATTAGCAAAAGTGTCTAGTAAGTGTAAAATGTGCTGTCCCATTAGCCAACTCTTGTTAAAACAAAGTGAAATATCTTAAATTGTGCATCTATATGTGAACCATAAGATATTCATTTCAATACCTGGTACAAATATGTTGTCAAAAATAATTAAGGGGGAAGAAAAGGGCCTCTAGATCTTGTCTTATCAACGAAGAGAAAATTGTCCTGTCTCACGATTTTGTAACTTATGTTACTTTGTAACTTTGACTTGATGATATAACTCTGGAATTGTTTTATGATTATTTAAATCAAGGTCTCCTTGCGTCAATTTCGGTATACTTTCTAGAAACATAGCTGGTAAAGCACTACTTTTAATACTTGAGTCAAAATAACGTCTTTTCTTCAGAGCATCTTTACACCGCTTTTATAACTGGTAACATATGTTACCACATTTCTCTAAATCTGTCTTTCTGCAACTGCACCAAATACGTTTACCGTGTAGATTGACCCTTCAGGAACTCAAAATAATAAGCGCCAATGCAAACCAAAAGTTCTTTGTTTAGCAGATAGAGGGCGGGTGAAACCCAGAAAATGTAACATACGTTACCTTGTAACCTTGTGACAAATCAAAAATCACGTGATCAACGGCAGGAATTAAGCTATCAGGACTACAAGGTTTCTGGCTATTTCCACCGCCGATCCGGGTCAGTGAAAAGGAGGAGAGCTGAAATTTGGGTGGACTACGCAAACATTCTCTGTATCATTGAGGTGCCCATCCAGTGTGGAAGATCCTGAAAAAGGCTGTTTACCTTGTCTTTAGCTACGCTTTTGCAATATGAAGAACAATTTTTCTGCTTGGCCAAAGTAACAGGCTTTGGTAATTATGATGATGACATCATTAAGAGTCATGCAATATGTTCAACAAATTGCATTGTAACTTACATTCCAGTTAATTTTTTAACATTTTAAATACAACTTCACACCAAGAAAATAGAAAATTTATGCCCTTATTACATCATGTTTTATGATGTTTGCTGCAACGACAGTTAAGCAATTTTTAGTCCAAACGATATGTGTATAACCGAATAGTCATTTTAATGAATTTTGTTTTCAAGCAGCAGATTTATGAATTAAATTTAATATTTTCCCTAGTGTACTGGCTAAATATTTTAAATGCTTCAAAGTAGTAGGATATCGTAACTTAATGTTCTTTAAACAACTCTCGACCACAAAATTTGTTCGTTAATGGGAATTACCAAGTTATTATTGTTGGTAACATACATTGCCCTAACTTGTGCAACTTCTGTTACCACACATCTAATGTTGATTGTATCTCATTGAAGTCATGTAGTCTTGTACATGTAATCTGAAATTACTGTTTAAAGAACTATGATTGTATGTTATGACCAAAGTGAAAAGACTCTTTCCAGTTCAACATTTGTGATCTCAGGAAAATTAAAAGAATAACGTACATTTTGGATATTGTATTTTACAGCCAATGTTATATTGTTACAAAAATCTTTAAGGTTTTAAACATATCTGCAAGTTTAAATTTTATGGAAAAAACAGAGTCTCAATATGGTCAATATGGTGTTGAAATAAAAGTTATTTAGCCATTATTTGGCCTTATTCCCACTCTTAGATTCTACCAGGAAGTGTCACTTTGCATAAACAACATGCCTTTACATAAATACGCATATCTCAGAAAAAACTCAATCTATTACTGTCATCTTTTCAGAAAATAAACTTGAAAAGTCGCTAATTTATTTGAAATTATTTCTGATAAAATTAAAGGAACTTCTGTCAATTTTTTCAATTTCTCGCACTCAATTGGACACTTAAGCTGAGAATGGGTGGTATGTCATGTGATTTTGCTGTCAAGACAACTACAAAATAATTGTCTTAACCTTTTACCATGTCAGGCAAGTGTTGTGTGTGGCATATTGAAAGCACAAGTTTGTTTGTTTGCTTTTCACTGCACTATACATCAGTGATTGTGCATCAGAAATCTGGAGATTTTTATCATCATGATTATCCAACCACCACCACCAATAATTTCCCCACCTAGCTACTGCACCATAAAGAGTGATTTGCCCTGCACCTCCCTTCGCAATAAAATTGATTGATTGGTTGGTTGGTTGTTCAGTCCGTCAGTGGTTTGGTTGGTTGGTCAGTCGGTTACTCAGTCATGCAGCTAGTTAAATTAATTGAAGATAATTATTTATTCAATTAATGTACGTGTTTGACTTTATTGTTTTTGCCAGGGAGTACGCAAATGCAGTTCAATATGTAGAACAAACCAGTATACCATCACATGGGGGAATGACAGCGTCAAACAATGCTTAAATTGTGAAAAATGTCATGCTGGTCATGGACTGAAACCAACATGTGGTAAACATATCCGTTACCCACCTGAGGATATCGGATGCGTATTATGTCTTGATGGTGAAACATTCTCGGATGAGTACAACTCTGCCCCCTGTAGTTCTTGTCACAAATGTGCCCAGCATGAAATTGTGGCTGCTAATTGCACCATAAAGTCTGATACAAAGTGCAGTGGAATGTGTATTCAGGGTTACTACTTTTCTCAGAAGCCCAGGAATGACTGTCAAAAATGTTCATACTGTTGTTTCGATGGAAAAGATGAAATACAGCCAGAGTGTGTCACTCAAGGCTTGAATGCTAGTAGTCAACATTGTAGTCCCAGAGTGGACAGAAACTGTGGACCTGATCCAACAACCATGAAGAATCTAAATACACAGCCAACAAATGTAGTTGTCACAAACCCCAGTTCAGTCAACAACGTAATAATAGCACTGGGGACAGTCAGCGGTGTTCTTTTGTCTGCCCTTGTTATTGTGTCAGTATTATGTATAAGACGAAGAAAGGCTCAGACAAGGAGAGAAGAACATGGAAGGACTTCCAGACATGAAAATGGTGCAGCTGAATTTCATGCAGAAGGACAAGGTATTACTTACATGCAATTTGTTATGTTTAGATTTATTTACTCATTTAGTTTGAATTCATGATATCTAGCTATGCAATACATTAACAGGTATTAGTAATACCCCATAACATACCCTTACCAAAAAATTAATATGGGCCATATTTGAACCAAAGCTGGAAGATACCTGGAGAAAAATATGGCATTATTTTGGGAATTATGTGGAATTACAATTGGCCAGGTTAAACCCATTTTTTAGAATTTTATGATGTTGTCTAATACTTAAGAATTTATGTTGGTTCAATATGTATTTGGATTTCCAGAACTGATATTAATTTGTCACATATGGAGAAAATATGGTATAGACAACTTAAAAACTAATTGGTGGTAAACCATTTCTGGATATAAATGGCCATTATGCGGAGATAATAATATGGAAATGCAATACATGTATCTATATAGTTATGTGTAAGATGATTGAATGGCCTTAATTCATTGTAATATTCGTTCGGATTGCTTTTCCTAAAAGCAGAAATAACCCAAGGCTCCAGGCTCCTTTATGCAATAATAAATTATATAAATTGCATTCACAACTGCGAGGATCGATTTTCATTTTTTCTGCAGTTCAATTACATTGTTATTTCATATACATCAGTGTCACTCAATTGTCTCTCACGGGAACACATGTACCCACAATAATTATTATTGGTCAACCAGCTCCCAACGTCAGTGGCTTCATAACTCAGTTGGTTAGAGCATCGCACTGGTAATTTGCAAGGTCACAATAGTTCAAATTAACCCCATTGAAATCCTGATTTTTTTTTTCAGGCTTCTTTATGCAATTACATAAATTGCATTCACAACTGTGAGGATCAATCTTCATTTTATTTCATTTCTGCAGTTCGTATAATTAAGGTTTATTTCATATATGTCATTATCAAGCCGCT
This sequence comes from Galaxea fascicularis, assembly GCA_948470475.1. NCBI lineage: Eukaryota > Metazoa > Cnidaria > Anthozoa > Scleractinia > Euphylliidae > Galaxea > Galaxea fascicularis. The sequence continues at coordinate 26,748,726 of OX419341.1, read as the reverse complement.
TTTAGTTACATCCATTTTTGTTTGGTGTTTGTTTTCACGTCTGGACAGCATTTGACAGCCATGTGCCCCTCTTGGCCAATTAAATGAAGAGAGAGAGAGAAAAAAAGGAAGAAAGATAGACTTCTACTCCTCCTTATATCAATACATAATCCTTGCCTCGAATTCCCTGTAAATGCTTCCAAAAGTGGATTCTTTAGCTGTCTCACATCCTTCAAAGAATTTTTCCTGTAAATTTGCTTTACCAGGAGAAGATCAGACAGTCACTTCATTTGCAGAACTTAGCACACCAGTTTAATTTCCCTAGCTACATGTATTTAGACTCAACTTCAACTTCAAACTATCAACTTTATTCAATTAAATAGAAACATTTTACAGTATATGACTGATCTGCCGGTAGCAGTAGCTAATCTTAAGGCGGATCAGCGTGTGTAAAAATATATAAATAAATGTAGAGCAGACAAAAAAAGGAGGAATCTGCGTAAATATAGAAATATACCTAATTGCTAATAGAATAAAACTAAACAGCGATAGCTTGAATTTTACATGTATATCAAATACTGCTGTTAACTAGAAATTTGGTTGTTAACGTGTATTGTATTTTTTTACTGCAGTGATAATTTGTCTGGTGTCTATAAGTAATCATTTTGTTGTTTTAAGATTTCTATAAGTAATAAACGAAGTTCTTTTTTAAACCTCTTTTTGGGTAACTGTCTCAGTGATGTTGGTATCTCATTCCAAGCTCTTGGTCCAACTCTTGAAAAAGCATTTCTTTGAATTTGTAATCTAGATGATTTAATATAAAAGTTTTTCGATGTGGAAAAGCACGTATTAAAGGAATGAATGCAGCCAGCTTCAGTAAACATTTTAAGAATATTAAAAGGTGCTTTTTGATTAGAGATGTCATGCATTAAACAACAGAGTGATTCATAATAGAGAAAATCTATAACTTTCAAGGGAAATTAGCTATTTTGGTACAGTATGATTACATTTCTATTTTTATGACTATGCAAATTAAAAATGATTAGTATTTACCCCATGATCAGACCAATGGAATGCGATAAGTTTGATGCCTGACCCCCGATATGGTTTTCAAAGTTGATTTGGTGATTTGTTCATTCTAGGACAAGAGGCTCAACACACTCCAGTTGCCGTACATTTTCCAAGAACACAAGCACTGAAGAATGAAGGTTTTATGTCTAACTCTCAATCTGCAACCCCAGAGGTGTCTCCAGCTGGAACACCGTATGACACTGAAGATGAATTGGATTCATTGCCAGATGTCAAGGCACGTAACCCGAAAATCTTAAGACAAAAAAGCAAAGAAGCCCAAAATGGTAAGTACAGTGTAAGTCTTAAGCCTGATATTTTCCTATGTACTGACACCCAAGGGTGCATTATAGTCTATAAAAAATCAAAACTATGAGAAAATTAATAATGACACAAGCGCAATTGAATTAATTTCTCATTTTATTTTTGCCCAACACATTTCCTCCAGAAGTATTAGGGAGAAATTGTTAAAATATCGAGCAAATTCCTCTTTTGTGATCATGTCCTTAATTCTTGTGACCAGGAGAAATTTGATGCTGATCACTCTATTTAGGCTTCAAAGAGTTAAGTAATAGTGCTACAGTTGATAAAATAAGGCCCTAGTAATACACTGAATGTGCATGAGACCAAAATGGCCTTTGGGCATATCCTTCATCTCAAGACGTTGAGGAAAATGAAAGGACCATTGTCCCAGCAGTTTGTTTGCATGATGTTTGGCACTTGGTTTTCTTAATGTTTATAGTTTGGTTCAACACTAAAGTGCACTGAACATGCAAATGTTAGTTCTGTGTGGTAGTGACAATTAAGCTTATAATATATAACCTTTATTGACTATAAATTATTCCAGTTTAATTCTTCTAACAATTAAGTTAGACTGAGGTGCATTTGTTAGTGATTTGTGTTAGACCATATTTATTCTTTTAACCAGAGCTATTAATTTTAATTCAATTTTTTAATTAGCAAAAGCTGACCATGTCAATGAGAGCCCAATTGCAGATTATTCTTCTCAAAGTGGAAATATAGTGTTAAAGGGCAAATAGTCAGCCAAGGTATTAGTTAAACAACAAAAACAAATGGAGTCCAGTATAGTAGATTTTTGCCTTGTCAAGTACGAAATTAACCAGGGTACTGATAGTAAAATCTGTTATTTACATGTAATAGATTTTGCCTCTAAGAAAGTAGATTTCAGTTATATTGTACAGTTTTATATGCTCTGAATGCTGATCTGAGTGCAGCATGATACATTTATATGGCACTGAGAAAATGAAAAACTCAAATTCATCACTGTTTCTTACAATGCATGTACATATGGGGCTTGGATGTTATGTAAATGTTGCAGAATAGTACTGCAATACTATAAGTAACTTTAAGTCTTCTCAGGAATTTAGAAATTCTGTGACATTCTCGTGAAAATGGCAAACTTTCTGCAATATCCCAGAAACATATATTTCCCACAGAAATTCCCCAGTCTCTTGATTCCCAGAAAAGTTCTCCAGATTCCTGGAAGAATTTAGTTTTTCTCCCAAAACAGGCCTTCTTAGAACTGTCATCCCCTGCAAAGGTTAGAAATTCTGTCTTAGAGTTTGGGAAGTTAAGAAGGAGGCAGCCTGCAGGCATCAATTAAATTTTAGAAAACAAAACATGCAGGTACAAATTAAGTTAAGTTGTAATTTCCTAACACTGCATGTGAATGAGGGATTAAGAATCAGGAGTTTAAATGTAGAAATATAAAAGTCAGGGTTTTCAATAAGAATCAGGGTAGGTGGCAAAAGTTTAGGAGTACGCGGAGAAGGTACAACTTTGTTCCATGCTATTCACAACATTTGATGTAAGATCTTAATCAAAGTAGGCGGCGAAATCATGCGAAGTAGACGGCGAGTTTCGCCGGCCACCAGCCCTTATTGAAAACACTGAAAAGTTGTTATAAATGTCTTGAGCCGGTGACTGTTGTATATGCTTTCAGATCTGTTTTTTTTTTAGAAATGTTCACTAAAAAAAAATGGGTGAATGTGTTTGGTTTGAGCTGCCAGAAGTTATTTGAATATGTATTATATTAGCTTGATTCACAATAGATTCTTTGATTAATGGAGCCTGATTTGAATTAATTTTTTTGTTTTAATTTAATAAAATATGCATGTATTGTAACTTCAGAGGTAGATTGGGATCATAATCGCAGGCAACGTAGTGGCTCATTACAAATGGCGTTTGAAGCGGTGCAGAGAAAACTATCCTCACCAAAGTCTATTGATTATCAACCTTTGCCAGGAGAGGTAAATACAGAATACAGATTACTATTTTACTACTAAAATAGAAATACTTTACCAAAATAGTACTATTTAGGTAAACAGGGTTCGTATGCATCTTGAAAACCCTTGAAAACCCTTGAATTTCAAGGCCTTGAAAGTACTTGAATTTTGTTTTGGGTCCTTGAAAGTCCTTGATTTTGTATTGAACAAGATCGAAAAATATCTGCTTTTAAGGCTTTAAAGTAAATGAAATCCAGTGAGAACAAATGTTCAGGAAAGCAAGGCATTACGCTCTGGAAATGCTCACGAATTATGTGATAACTTGTGTTTTCGTTCCCACTGCTCTCTCTTGTTACGCATGTACGTTTAGCTACAAGTGCACAGCGCATGCGTGGTTTGCACGTGTTTTTAAGCACTCATTTTCTGGTGTTTGTGTGTTTTGAAGTAAAATTGTCATCACAAAAAGTCCTTGAAATTTCTAAGTAGGGTCCTGGAAAGTCCTTGAAAAGTCCTTGAATCTTTGGCCTGAAAAAGTGTACGAACCCTGGGTAAAGACGTCATTGATTTTAAGAGTCAATTAAAAGCAAAACTGCTGCACAATTTTAAGCAGTGTTGACTTTAGGAATTACTTAGGTTATTGGTATGTACATTTTTCACGTTTTCTTTATATAATTTGGATATGTTAATACTTTTCACATTTCTTTATCCAATATTGTTTAATTAATCCTTTTTATTTTATTGTTTGATATTTTAATTGTACAATTTAACTGACACTGAAAAGCCCCCTGGGGAACTGATCATTAATTAAAGTATGTAGTAATAATTGGAATATTATTCATCAACTTGATTTAATAAATAAATAAATAAATAAATAAATAAATAAATAAATAAATAAAAGGCTACAGGCTGGGGTCTAATCCTTGCACATATTCCTGTTTATGTTCTACAGAATCCAGATGAATTGCAAGGTAGGAAAGTTATTAATTTTAGTAATATTAATATGTTTGTTTCTGAGATCTTCACTTATTTTTCTCAGTCACTGCTCATGCAGTCTGCATTTTTCCAGATGATGGATTAAACACAAAACACAACACTTTTTCCTTCAATGATAAAATGCCACGAAAGCAGCCCATTACGTCATCAGGATTTAAAAGAGACAAGTGTGGGTAGCTATCGATAGGAAATGAAGAGATACATGTACATTGTGGTGATGAGGAGAAGAATGAGCAGGATGAAGAGCAGATGGAAGAGGAGAGCAGGAGGAGGAAGGAAGAAGAGGTGAAGGAGGTGGAGGGTGACAAGGAGAGGAGAGGAGGGGAGAGGAGAAAGTAAAGGAGGAGTAGGAGAAGGAGGGAGGAGGAGGGGGGAGGTGGAGAGAGAGGAGAAGGAGAAGGGAAGAGGGAAAAGGAGGAGACAGGAGGAAGGAAGAAGAGTTGAAGGAGGTGGAGAGAGAGAAGGAGGAGGGGGAGGTGAGAGGGGAAGGGGGAGGAGGAAGAGGAGGGGAGAGGAGAAGGTAAAGGAGAAGGAAGGTGGAGGAGGAGGGGGAGGTGGAGAGAGAGGAGGAGGAGGGGGAGGTGGATAAGGAGGAGATAGTGGTGATGATGATAATGATGCTAACAATGATATGGTTATGATCCATCGTCAGTGCTACAGAGAAAAATGTTTAACTCAGCATCACCTTTTTAACTGTTAAGTTGCCAGAAACGAATTTGTGTCCGCAGTGATGAATTCATGCCTTTCGTTTGACTTTCAAAATATTTTTAACCAAGATAAATCTTTGTTTCCAGGATCAATAGAGATTGAGGAGCACCCAATGAACCAGACGCACAAAGAAGGTTCAAGAGTGGAACTTAAGTGCGAAGTAAAACACAACAAAAACGTGACGTTTCAATGGCTGTTCGATGGGACAAAAATACAAGGACAGGTTAATTCTACTCTTGTCCTGGATTCTGTCAAACTAAGGGACTTTGGCTGGTATAAGTGTGAAGTGAAGACCACTAATGGTCGTCCTTGTCAGGTGGAGTCACGCCCTGTTGCATTAGATGTCACTCCTCGTGACGGCATGAGTGAGTAAATAGTCATGTAGAGAATCATTCTGCTAACTGTTCTGGTTTAAATTGAGTGTTGGAGGTTTTCTTCCTTGTGGGTGAATTGTGGACAATTGCTCCTTTTACACCTACACTGTAAATGTGTTTCAGTTTAATTAATGTAGCCTCCGAAAAGTATGCACCCCTGTATGCTACTAAATCATGCTGTATTCATAGTTATAGGTGGGTGTAACATGGGGGCGTTACTGTGAAAATCCGAAAACCATGTACACGAGAAATATATAAGAAATCTTATTGGGTTTCAAGTGAGAAGCCAATCATGCGCGAGAACACTAAACCAAAAACAGCAGGCAACGGTAATTAGAATACCACACAAATTAATGTGTTTAGGTAAGCTGAAAGCCCTACATAGGGCGCCATGGCCACGTGGTAGCGGGCATTACCCCTTAAATCTACCAAATAGAGTTTGAGTCTGAGCATTAGCAGCCATGGACAACTGTTTCGGCCTTATTAGGCCTCATCAGCATGGCATAGCTAATACCCAGGCTTAAGAACCCGCATGAATAAAACCAGTGGAAAAATCCTGGCTACGCCCCTGAACGGTAATTAGTTTGTGGTTTCATGTCGCTTCTGATTGGTTTCCGCACAACGAGAAATGTTCAAATCAAATCAAAGTGTTCATGGTTGTTAGATTCGCATAGTAAACTCATACCTGCCTTATCTCCTCTGGATCTCTCCCCCTTTTGTTGGCTTCTTGATAGCAACCCCTTGATTTTCCTATTTTGTCCGCTTCTTCATTTCAGTTCATTTCCTTTTATCTCCTTTAACAATGTCGATACTTTGTATGTCAAAAGAGAATTAATTTGGGAACAAATCATATTTACTGCAGAACAGTTTTATGCAAATTAGTCCAATACTGTTACGACCATATTTGACAGTGATATGGGGCTGTGCTTCATCATGCGAGATCAACAGTTTTGTGGGTTTTTTAATGGGGTGTTCAATTTCAGGGGTCAGTTTTGAACATCACAAGCGAAGTATCAAAATTCCTTCAAGAGAGAAAGCCACGAAATTTCTGTTTGTGTTGAATGATATATTTGAAGACTACAAGCAGTTTTATGTCTACGATGAATTATTTCCTATTCATTCCTGCTGTTTAGTGACAAGATTCCACTCATATCCGGGACGTCGCACGAAGAGAAAGTGGAATGTTTGTTTGACTTTTGGAAATATCAGTAAAATGAAAAAAATGACGAAGACTGACGTTAAAAAGAAGTCTTGGTCCCAAATTTTTCGTCTCCCGTGGTCTTGTGAATAATGTTCTTGATTATTTTTTCCAGAATTGAAACTTCTTACAGACGTTTTTAAGGATTCTTTCGACGTCCAAGAGAAAGTCCAAAAACTACTCTCGAAGAACATTGACGGAGTTGGCCGCTGTAAGCGGATTGCCGCTAAGTACAAGATGGACGTGAGTGAGCTTGATGGTGGGAACAGCGCAGGCGAGAGCGTTCTCTCGTACCTTGGCGCCAAGTTCCCGTACCTCACTGCTTACGACTTTTGCAAGACCCTCAAAGAACCCGAAATTGGGCGTCTTGACATTGTCAAAGAGTTGTTGGATCATCTTTCGTTACCTCAGGAACGAACTGCCTAGTATAAAAACCTCATTGCACGTTTTTAAACTGCTCGGAAAGTGATTTATAGTATCGTCAACCAGTTAGGCGCCTTTGGTAATTTTCGCCCGCTCTGACGTGTTTTGCTTGCTTTGTTTTCCCTCGGACAAATAAGGGACTACTCATAATCTACTTTTTGTACAGTCTACAAACCAACGGAAACCAGTTCCTCGTAAATAAACTGGAGGCAACAGGAATCAGTATAATAAGGACTACCAAATAGCAGTAGGGATGCATACCAAATTTTTAGCAGTTATAGAAATTTTGAATGAAAAGCAATATTAGAGCTTGAAAAAAGCCAAGTATTTTGTTAAACAGACGAAAAACGCCTATCATTTTTCCAAGAAAAGTGGTTTTTAAAGATTGAAATAATAGGTGCCACGAATAGACGGCTATTGTCCTTTCTTGAATAAACTCATCAGATATTCCTTAATTCGACCTCTGGCGTTAAATCGTTAACATGGTATATACGTATTTATCCAGTAAAGTAGTTTAAGCACGACGACAACTTTACATACGCGCAAAGAATTAGTCACTTACTTATGTAGTGATGTAAACGCCAACTACAAACTGTTTGTTGATGATTTTAACCGGGAAAGCCGTCTCCATGTTAGCTAGTTCTATTTATCGTTTTTAGATCAGGACTACAATCATTACGTTAGGGTTGTAAAGAACATTTTTACTGTAAATAGATGTATTTTTTGTAGTAGTGGTTGTTTATTTGGGTGTGTCCGTTTACAATAGACCTTTTTACCGATACGGCGGCCATCTTGAATTCTATTGTTTTGACCGAGAAATTATGGGCTGCCGAGGGGGCAATCGCTGCAAAATGTATCGTATACACAGCTTTCAGGATAAATTTTTACTGCTTGTCTCTCATATTCCAAAACAAATATTACAAGCGTTACATCTTTCTGTCACGGTATTTGGCAGTGGTTTCTATGGTTAGCGAAAAATTATTGTTAAACGTTATCACGCCACAGTATTCTTTATAATTATTTTTCATCTGCCCCCTGGGTATCCCATAATTTCTTCGGAATTCAAGATGGCCGCCGTATCGGTAAAAAGGTCTATTATGCGGTATTGATGTCAGTTATGGTGCCATGGTTTTGACACATATTTCCTGCGTTAATGGTGTTACAAGATTTACATGACAATGCCTAGGTGAAATGTTTTTCCCTCCCCCTTCATTCCAGAATCGTTAGAATCCTTTCGTCTTTAGAGGTTTTGAAACATATAGGTTTCTTGAAAATCGCGATTTGTTTGGCACGTTTTGAAAGAACAGAAAAAAGCATTGATGCCAAAATAGTCTATCGAACCTTTTTCACTTGAATTAACTTTGAAATACTCTAACCGCAATATTTCGTCCTTTTGAGGATCACAACAATAGTGGTTTAGG
>OX419341.1:26702816-26735316 GCA_948470475.1 Galaxea fascicularis | reverse complement strand
AAGTTGAAACCATTCATTCGTTCATGAACTAAAGAGTTGAAGACAGTTCCCCCAGTTGTTATTACTGCGCATGCGCGTACGTTATGCTTTCTTAGGGACGGTGCTTCCAAATAACAAGATGGTTTTGTGCATAACAGTGCAGGAAAAGCAGATCTTGGCAAGGCTAGTAGAAATGCAAAAAGAAAACATAATTGTGGATAACCATGCATTATACATAATTTCCTTTTTAAATTCCATTAACCTTTACTAAGTACTATTTTCTCCACATATGCATAGGTGCCGCGTGCCGCGTGCATAACGTGCAGTGACTGATTCAGGGGAGTAGCACGTGGAACCCCCTCCCTTTAGTGCGCCTCCCCCCCTCCCCCACGCACACACACACACACACCACCACCACCACCCCACTGTCTTGCATTAAGGCTGTTTGTTGAATACCAATTTTAGCCACGGCTGAGGAGGAACTGCACAGTCTGCGAACAGAATTGAGAGACGTTAGGGGTAAGCTAATGGCCAGGAGCCCATTACTAGGAGCGTACAACTGCCCTATATTCTTGTCACGGCGTTTTCACAGACCGATTTATTTTTAGATTGAATTTGCCGTGAATATGGGACTCTCACAGGAGCCCCAAAGACCAATCCCAATGCTCCATTATCCTCATTCTCTCGTGCGAAACTTTTCCTTGAACTTTCTTTTGTTCTAAAGTTCCTCTGCGAAGCTGACAAACTTTAGAAACAAAGAAAGGTGATGATGATGCGGTATCACGTGTACCGAAAAGTAGTATTATGCGTCAGACCACGGCAAACAATGAAAAAGGCCAGTACTTTTAGAGACAGGATTTGGCGATACGGCAATACAATGGGAAATCCCTACTGCCGTATAATCCCCAAACCAAAAACGACTGGCGGCCTCATTTGCATAAGTGTGCATAAAATTAAAAAAAATTAGCATATATGCAAATGAGGTTGATTCGCATAATGGCGAAAAAAAAATGAGAAGACACACACATGAATAAAATGGCAAAAAACAGGTTTTAATCACAGCAGCTCCTTGAATTTTTTTTTGACGACAAAAAGTGGCGGAAAAAAAACAAGGAAACAGGAGGAACAAAAAAACGCCACGTCTAACAACATATTTTTTGTGACTAAGTGAAAAACAAGTTCATGGCCACGACGAGTCACTGCGAGGACGACGCACTGGTCTTTGTTCTCCCCGATGCAATTGATAGCCGCGACCGCGAGTGCGGCTTCGCGTCATGATGGTTCTGCGGGGTAGCGGCGGTGTCTGGTTTCCAAGCGCTGTGTCAACATGCCGGAATATCGCGGCGGCGGCGGTGTCAAGTCAATGTGCTCCAAGCGGGTTTCATCCTCGTCGGGGGCATGGATGCTCATGGTCATCGACCGTTGGGCACCGAGAGGCGTCTTGCAACCCGGGCACGGGAAGCGATCTTCCGTGAAATGCTGATAAATGTACGTGTACAGGCACTGCTGATGCACGGACGCGTTGCAGCATGGCACGGCTTGCGCGACGGGTTCATAGTACACCTGGTCGGTTTCCTTGCTGTTACAGAGGATGCACGGGTCCGTGTTAGTTGCTAGGTCCTTCACGGGGGCACGGCAGTGCGGACAACCCCACATGTGTTTTGGGACGTAACTGTCATACTGGGCGGCGAGCCACTTGTACACGCACGACAAATGGAGTGGGCACTTGCAGCACTTGGCCAGGCGAACGACTTCATTGGTCGCGGCATGTCGCGTCTCCATGCAGATGATGCACTTCATGACCTCCGCGTTTGAAGTGTTGTTGCATTCGAAGGCAACGACGATCGGTTTTTCACTGGCCGGTCGTGTGGACGGAATCATGGCATTGAGGTTTGACCTCAGATAGTCTTCTACACTCATCAACTCCGGCATATCACTGGGATCCTCGTCGATCGTTGCCACGGAGGACGTCTGGTGCTCGGCCATGTTGGAAAATGAGCGATCAAGCGCGCGGCGCGTATATGAGTCGTGACGGTCGTCCAATCGGAGGCGGGGACGGCCGTCACGTGGGGTGGGAAGAAAGGGGGGGTACCCCCCCATCCCCCATTTATTCCCCGGGGCATGCTGGGAGTGACGTCAAGAGGGGAGGCTGGTATATAAGAAAAGAGATCGGACGAGGAGCGGCGTTGAGACAAAATGTTGCGTAGTCGCGGGATGGAACCGCAGGGTCCGCCGTATTGTCTGTTGTGTTCCAAGCAATGGAGGAAAGAGCGTCAGTCGTGGTGCGTGACGAGAATGAACGGACCTCGTCGTAGAGATTGTTGCGGCGTGTGATTTCACGACCAGTGTTTGATCGATTATTGGATGTTGAGGGAAGCGCAACCGTGTTGTCCGTGGTGCCGCAGCCGTTCGTCGGTGGCGCGGAGGGTGCCTTGAAGAACCACTACCATTACCCCGGGACTTTTTAGTCCCACATTAAATTTACGAAAGTCAATGACCAACCACAAAGTGTGTTTGTGTCCAAGTTTTATTGTTGTTCTAGTAGTAGTAGTAGTAGATATTTACAAATGAGCAGATGATGCATGGGCGGATACTTGCGCATCATGTGTCCCTTTTTTTCCATTTACCCCGTCACGACCCTTGCCTCTCGGTAACGGTGTATTTGGTCCGCGGTCATGGGTACGTAGGGCTTGCCGTCGAACCACATGGGATGAAGGGTGGGGGGACCTGTGTGGGTGTCGTGTTCGATCCTCTCCAAGATGAATCGGGTCCAGGGGGCGTTGAGCCATTGAAAAAAGTCGCAGTGGCGTTGCTTGCAGGATAGGAAGAGGCGTCCGGGGTTTTTGTCCGATCGGCTTGTTCGTAGAGCGAGGGGTTCCTTGCACCAGCACTCGTGATCGGGGTAGGGGCCTTGGTCGCCTTGGCTGAACGTGAGGGCCGGATGCAATTGGTCGCGGATGGTGTTCATGTAAGGTTTCAAGTCAAATTGAGAGGTGAAGAAGACGCAGGGTTTGGTGCTGCATTTGACGTAAGGATGACCCCGTTTGGAGTCGAAGAAGTGGAGTGGCGTCTCGTGGAACGGGCAGGTGTCGTAGCCCGGTTCTTTTTGATCTAGGACTTCCTCTTCGTACGAAGGTAATTGGTCCATGAGTTGTTGAATGTCTTTGGGCGAGGGCGGTGGTGGCGGCGGTGTCGGTGGAGGTGGCGGCGGCACCAGTTTTCGTCTTTTGCTAGGAGGAGGTTTAGTGGGGCGCGTCTGTTTCCGCGCCGGGACATCACATTCGTCGTCTCGACTGTTGGCATGGACGGACAGTCTCTCCGTTAACTCCAAGTGTTGACCGCCTTGGGCGTGGCGTTGTTGCCGGGCTTTTTCTCTTTCCAAGCAATTGTCGAAGGAGACGGGGTCGGCGTTTGGAGGGACGGAGGACATGTTTTTGTGAATGTGAGGTCAGAGGGTTGACGCCACTCGTTTATATACCCGAGAATGACGCGTGCAGGGCTTGGATTGGTGGAAGAGAGAGGATGGCGTGGGAACTGACGCCATCCGCCTCCCGTATAAAAAGGAGGAAGGCGTCAGCGATCGCGTCAGTGTTTGCGCGATGGATGATAAGTCCTACAGAGCGTATTATGCTGCTGTAAATAGGCAGGATTTTGCGTCGGACGATCAGTTTATGCTCGCACGCGTCAAGAAGGGATTGGCCGCAGGATACTCGTTTGATCAGTGTTTTGCCCATTGGTTGCAGGACCTTGCGGACGCCTTGGAATGCTCGGAAGCGGGCCCCGTGACGCAGGAGCTGGCGCGGTATCTCCACCCCCAGAATCCGGTGACGACGGCAGAGACTCAGACGGCAGAGACTCAGACTCAGACGCAGGGGACGGGCGTGTAGACGCACCGGATTTGGTGGGAGACATTCAGAGGGGAGTATTGAACTTTTTGTTCGATCGCATGCAAGCGTTGGAGGAACAATGCGAGGCCTATAGAAAAGAGTTGCGCGACGAGCGTTTGTTGCGTAGGGTGTGGGAGCGGCGGGCGGATCACATCCTGGAGTACGAACTGTGCTCGGAGTGTCTGGAGATGCGGCACGATGCGATGCGATCCCTCAATTACGACGATAAGTTGGGATGGGCGCCTTGGGGATGCATCACCTGCAAACGGTTCGAACCCTTCATGGTGATGCCGAACGAATTGAGCGAGGAGGAGGATTCCGATGTAGAACGTTGAATGAATAAAAGGAAATGAACCCTTAGTCATGTCTAAAGCGGCGAAAGGGCAGCGCGCTTTGGTGGAGGCGTACCAAGACCCCTCCGCCGAAGGGAGTTTGGGGGGCGTGGAGCGTTTCGCGCGCGCCCACGGGATTTCCCTCGAGCGAGCGCGCCGCGTGTTGGAGGGGGTGTTGAGTTACACCTTTCACCGACCCGCCCGAAAACGGTTTGCCAATTTACCCGTGCTGGTGTTTGGCATGGACGAACAGTGGGTGGCCGATTTAATGGAAGTGCAGAAGATTGCGAGGGCTAACCGCGGGATACGTTATCAAAGGATTGACTGAAGAGGTGTACGGTGTGAGGAAAGAGCCCTCGTACCGCCTGGGTCACGGGCCTAGCTGCGATTGAATGGCTTTGCGCGCATTGCAGGCACCACGGACCTTATAAAGAGCGCGTTGTTTGCCATTGTTGATCATTTTTGGTTTGTTCTTCGCCATGGTTGGACATCCCGAGATGCCAGACCCACTGCAATGGGGGTTGCACGACAAAGTCTTGGACATGCTTCGTGTAGACGAAACGTACGAAGGGTGGGCGAGGAAAGGACGATGGGAGGTCGCGCATGCTTTCGATAAGGCTCGGTACGACTTGGAGAAAGAGATTGTGAACTGCGTGAAGGCGTGGGCCAAGGTAGACCCGGCGGCCCTGGCACCCCTTGCGCGAAAGGAGGCTCCTCCCCAGTTCGAGCCCATGTCGTTTCATCTGCTTCACACGTTGAAGGACAAGGTCAGAGAGATGGACGAGTGCCAAGCGATTAAAGAGTTGCGAGAAAAGGAGGGATTGTGGGAAAACGTGCAATCCATCAGCCGCACCCAGTACCATTTGGAAAAATCCATTGTGAAGTACGTGACGCGATGGGTCAGGGGAACGATGGGCGAAGACTACACCCCGAAACCCGAACCCAAAGCAGAGGTGGAGGAGGATGTGGCCACCCCCACCTCGGTCTTCGAGCCCCTTTACGAAAAAGCCTTGCGAGAACGCGATCTGTGGCGTGCACGGTGTGACGACCTGTTAGACCTGGTGTTGTGTGAGTACTGTGAGGACGAGAAAAACCAGGTGTACCAACGTGGGACCCCCGAAGAAGTGTTGTGCTGGAAACCCTGTAATTGTAGTTGGCCTTGTAATCGCGTGCGGTTCATTTTTAAAGATTAAACCATGAAAGACCTCATTTCGAGGTGTGTTTTTGTTGTAGTGTATGCATGTGGACCTTCCCCTCACCCACGACCCTAGACAAATAGCATAAAAAGACGGGACGCCGTGGCACGGGGGTCAGTCGAGATGAGGGGACTCAGGGACATGTACGTGACCCTGTCGAGCGACACGACGCCCGAATTTCCCCACAACACGGCGGCGTCCTTTCAAGTGCGATTAGCCACTCCCCTGACGTTTGGAGAACCTGGGTGGGAAGTGGCCTTGAGCAGTCTGGTCATGCGCGATCGTGGGATGGACGTCACCCTCTTGCACGATCAACCTAGCAAGGCCTTGTTGGTCACGACCACCCGATTACTGAAAGAGGGGGATTCGGACTTTCCCTGGACGATCAAGAACCAAGTCCTTGTCAGTGACATGGTGGCCTCGAATGCTCGACATCCCTTGCCATCGGGCGAAGCGTTCATGAAAGCCTTGATCGAACAATGGTTGTTGAAAGTCAATCTGTTTGACTACGAAGATGGAACCCTGCAGATCCGCCCCCGCGTGAGTTGGGACACCTCCAATGGCGCCACAGAGATGATTGTCGATGGACTCGATGAAACGACCTTTGAATTGAACAAGAGTTTGTGTTTCAAGATGGGTTGGTTGATGCCCGACCCATCGCAAAATTTGTCATTTCTTCTAGGCCACAATGCCATTCCCGAATTGCGTCAAGTGGTCACGGGCCCGGCCCCAAGGTGGGGTCACACGGTGGACTCCATCATTGCTCACGGTGACGTGCTGTTGAAATACGATTCCACGCGTGATACGGTCATGTTTTCGTCTAAAGTGAAATGGCGCTTCGTGCGTCTGAATGACGCCTTCGACAGCGTGGTGGGCAAGACGCACCACACGCAGGGTCTGCACATCTATTCCAACGTGGGACGTGCCGTCATGGTGGGGGATCGGACGACCGATCTCTTGCAAGAGGTGCCGCACTTGCAGCGAGGGGAGGGGGGTGTGTATTACGAACCCTCGCCAGAACGATTTCGGTCTGTGCGCTATTACGGACTGGAGGTGGCCAGCGTGAGTTTGAGGGATGGGTTGGGGCATGCGTTGCCCACGGCACAAGTGGGTCGCACGCACACGACGGTCACCTTGCATTTCAGACGCAGGAAGTCATAAAACCGGGCCGTCCGCCACCTTGACTCGTCAGTGTGCGAAAACCATGACGACGTGCGCAGACGTGTGGAGTCGATGCCGTTGGGTCATGTTGCGCACGGTATGTCGATCGCTCGTGGCCGTCATAGGGGTACCCAGTCAGGATGTGTTCGCCATGGACGCGGCCGCCGAGGGTACGCCCCTCGACGTCTTCGAATACCTTCTCGACGAGTTGCACTGGGGGACGTTCACGGCCTTTGTGGTGTGGTTGGACGAGGGGTACCCTTGGCCACAAAGTTGGCAATGGTACCGCAAGATACATAAAACGTACGGGTTATGCCTGCCCACCATTCGAGAGTTGGCGTGGCGTAGAGTTTGCCTGTGGGTGACGGACAGACTTTGACGACCATGAAGAAAAAAAAGAAGCCCACAACGGCAGCATCCTACGAGGACCCTGCAGCACCCGGTGCCTTGGGCGGGGTGGCCCGGTTCGCACGCGCTCACGGGTGGTCCCTCAAGAAGGCACGCACTTTGTTGCAAAAGAATTTGGCCTACACGTTGCACAAACCCCCGCGTCGGCGGTTTTCGACGCTGCCTGTCTTGGTGTTTCAGCGCGACCAGCAATGGGTGGCCGATCTGGTGGAAATGCAGCGCGTGGCCCGCCACAACCGCGGCATACGTTACCTCCTGACCGTGGTGGACGTCTTGTCGAAATACGCCTGGGTGCGTCCGTTAAAAAAGAAGACGGGCGCCGAGGTCGTGCGAGCCTTTCGAAGCATTCTCAAGGACGGGGGACGCCACCCACAAACCTTGCAGACGGACAAAGGCAAAGAATTTTACAACGCTACCGTGCAGGCCTGGTTGAAGCGAGAAGGCATTCATCATTTTTCCACGAAAGGGGATGCCAAAGCCGCCGTGGTGGAACGGTTCAATCGCACGCTCAAGGGCCGCATGTACCGCTATTTCACTGCCGCCAACACCTTGAAGTACATCGACATCCTCCCCGACTTGGTGGCTGGGTATAATGCCTCCAAGCACCGTAGCATTGGCTTGGCACCGAGAAAAGTGACGCCGGAGAACGAAGAGTTTGTGTGGCAGCGATTGTACGGTTTACGGTTGAAACCTGATCGGAGGCGACCTCGATTGGCCAGAGGGGATCGCGTGCGCTTGAGCAAGCGCACGAGACTCTTCAAGAAAGGGTATTTGCCCCAATGGACGGAGGAAGTGTTTGTCGTGCAACGCGTGGTGCCGGGGGTTCCCATCACCTACAAAATCGAAGAAATGGATGGCACACCGGTGGAGGGGACGTTTTACGAAGAGGATCTACAAAAAGTCACCGTGGACGACGACACCTTGTGGCGCATCGAAAAAGTACTTAAACGGCGTGGCAAGCGAGCGTTGGTGAGATGGAAAGGGTGGCCGGCCAAATACGATAGTTGGATCCCCACTTCGGACCTCAAGGCATGGAAGAGCTCTACGTGACGTTGCCCAGCGATGGCGGAGGAGCTCAATTCGCGAGGGCCAATCGCAACAACAGTTACAAGGTGCAATTGCCCACCCCCTTGAAGTTCGGAGGCAAAGACTGGCAAGTGGGGTTGGCGAGCCTGTCGCTACCCCTTCGGAACGAATTTCGGTCCGCCCTGTTGCAAAAGTTTCCTTCGGGCACCCAACTTGCCTATCAACGGGGGTACACGACCAAGATGGATGCGCGCGGGACACGCAGTGTGGCCAACAACAACGTGAGGGCCGTGGTCACCGTGGACGACCTGTTGCAGGACGAGTCGGTGCACGACGGGGTCTCTTTCATGCGGTCCCTCGTGTTCGAGTTGCAAAAGGGAATCGCCTACTATTTCAAGTACACGGAAAAAGACAGCACGGACCTCGAAGAATGGAAGCACCCGGAAAGCAATGCGGAGTACTTTCAAACCCTGCGTTGGACGGGTCCCACCACCTTGCAAATCGACGGCAGCGGATGCGAGCGCGCTTCCCAGAACATCACAGTGGGCTTTGCGTACGACTTGATGGTGTTGTTAGGAGGCATTGGCCCAAGCCACAGTTTTCCCGGACCCCAGATCCGTCAGATTCATTACAAGTCCCCTCCCGCCAGCGAGAAGATCAACACTCAGCCCATCGATGCGGCCACCATCCAGGGAGAGTGGGTCCTTTTCACGCAACAACAGACCTGGGAGTTTACCAACTTGAATTGGGGTTGGTTCGAAAAGACCTTCTTCACCCCCTCGCGCAGTCTGCGTGTCTACTGCAATGCGGGTCAGAGCACCATCGTGGGCGAACGCATCACGGATCTCCTAAGAGAAGTCCACCTTTCCACCACGGACCGAAATGGGTACGCCTACTTCGAACCCACCCACGTGCAATACTTGCCGGTGCGTCAACCCTCGTTCGAGGTGATGGAAGTGCAAATCGCCGAGATGGCCGGTGCCTTGGCGCATCTGGGGGAGGGACCCTCCAACTTGACTTTGCATTTTCGCCAGCGTGTGTAAAGAGAAGACAACCCTGTCGTGGTCCGTGCAGACAATCCCGTCGACGTGTATAAAAGGACACTCCCCAACACCCCAAGCATTTGCGAGTCATGCGAGGAGGCAGTCTGACACGGTACACCCCCACGTCGCAAGACGGTTCGGGGCTTTTCAGTCGGTTTGTCGGACCCGTGCTCGAAAGGGGGGGTCAAGTCGTCGTCAGAAAGGTGCAAAAGCACGTGAAGAGGGCCTTGAAACGCAAAGCGGACGAAGTCCTCGACAGAGTGAGTAAACGCGTCAAACACAGTGTGCACGATATCTTGGGACCCTGAAGATGGTGAAGCGGCGCATCGTCATGACACCCATGCCCTCGAGGGGGCTTCAACGGCACGGTCTGAAAGGCGTGGCACCTTAAGTCGGGGGACGGATTTGGCCGGGGGCTCCTGACATGGTGCCTTCCTGGACACGCGCGTATATAAAAGAGATGCACAAGCGACCACGGCAAAGGCGACGAGGACGCCGGTGAGCACGATGAGTGAGGGAAGGACACCTGCCGCCACCACCTGGCATCCCACCATGCAAATCTTCGACGTCCCCCCGACGGAGACTTCCTACGAAAAGTATCGCATGGTGTTGGTGAAAGCGGACAGTGGGGGCATTCAACCCATGCAATTTGTCATGTCGGGCGTCAACGAGTACGTGGACTTGAATCGGAGTTACTTCGAAATGGAATTTCAAATGAAACAACACAATGGCAACAACGTCGCAGCCGCGGACAATCTGTTCCCCGCCCAGAACTTGTGCCACACCATGACACCTACCCGTACAAAGCTTACTTTGAGAACCTCATCAACAACGACCGCCTGGATGGAGAGACCCTCTTGCCCTTGCAGGGGTTCCAACAAGATGGATTGGATGTGGCCACCCCCTTGACGGCCAACAACTTGGACGACGCGACCCCCCACGCCGACTACACGGCTCTCAGTGCCACGCAAAAAGCTGCCGTGAAGGCCATGAAGAGAGAACAAGGGCACTACACGGCTAGCAAACGACGCACGCTGTACTTCAAGCCGCACTCGGAAAGACGCTTCGTGCAGGCCACCTCGGCTTGGAAAGAAAGGCGACCCAACCTGGTGCGGCCCCAAGAGTGGGGGTAAGGCAAGAATTGTACCTTGTACGTCTTCGACAACGTGGCCAGTGGGGATGCCGACGGCAAAATTCTCAACCCGCAAAAAGAGGGCAACGTGCGCGTGCAATTTCACTTGAATGCCGGGTTGGCTCACGTCGCCACGGTGGTCATTTACGGCGAATTTGAGAACGTCATGCAAATCACCCACGACGGAGGCGTGTTGTACAATGCCTATGGCACATAAAAGAGCCGTCAGAAGGCAGGCCTAGGTCAGTCCCACCATGGAATTGGTGCCCACCACGGACGAACAGTTGCGGCATTTGGCCGAAGACGACCCCCACCTTGGTCCTCATTTTGCCGGGGTCTTTCCCAACGACCGACTGCCCCCTCGACCCATCCGAGACCGTGCGCAAGGGTACATCGTCAACGTGGACCCTCACGATCGTCCCGGCAGTCATTGGATGGCCCTTTGGACGCCAGGCCCTAACGACGACGAAGAGGAGGAGACCTGCTTGGTGATGGACAGTTTTGGGTTACCGTTGTGGCGTTACGGGGCGCCTGCCCTGGAAGACTGGTTGGAAAAGCATTGGTCCACCCTTCGTTTCAACGAGCGCAGTTTGCAAGCCATCGACAGCAACACGTGCGGTGCCTATGCCCTCCTGTTTTTGGTGCATTGCAGTCTGGGAGGCACGTTACAGACGTTTCAACAGTATTTTAGTCGTTACGATTTCGTGAAGAACGACGCTCGCGCGGCTGCCTGGTTCAAGCGGTTGGTGCGACGCGATTTGACGTGGCATCGTTTGACGGGCCCCATTCGCCAGAGTAACCACGTGCCCGTGCGTCTGATGGACATGCTCATGACGATGACGGGGAACCCGGATGGCCAAAACTACGATACCGTGTATTAACAACAACAACGAGGTCGTTCTTAATAAAACATTTAAAAAAAAAGCGGTGACTGTCCTTTGTCTATATAAAAGGGGGGCGCACTCTTAGGGTAACCGTATCAGTATGGCCCAACGACGCCTCGACTTGCAACCTGTGACGGGGCTCGTACCTCCGCGACTGACCTCGGCGGTTCCCTTACCCAGTCAAGCCACGTGGATGGGTATGATGCAACGGTTGCAGGAACAATACGGTCCCGACCCACCTAGACGCGTGCGGAGCAAAAAGAACAAGATCAAGATGGTCAAAGACACCGTGACGTTGGCCGAGGTCTTTCGGAAACTCCCCAAGACCTTGAAGACGCAAAAGGTGCCTCTCACGGGGCGTCTGACGTTGAATTCCATGCTCAAACGTCTGAAAGCGGGGAGTATAAAAATCGACGCCTTGCTGTGGAGTTGAACAAAGATGATTCGGACACCGAGTAGCCTGTTGGTGGTGGGACCCTCGGGGTGTGGCAAGACGGTATTTGTCACCAAACTCTTGAAAGCGCCTCACCGGTACTTTTGCCACGTGGTGCCCAACGTCCATTATTGTTACGGGGTGTGGCAAGAGGGCTTTCACCCGTTGGCTCGACTGGGGGTACACATGCACAAAGGCATACCCGAGAGCGATCAATTGCAACGTTGGTTCGGTAGCACGAAAGGAGGGGTCTTGGTCCTCGACGATCTGATGGAGGAAGGGGGCAACGACAAACGCGTGTTGGATCTGTTCACCAAAGACTCGCACCATCGCAACATCACCGTGCTGTATCTCTGTCAAGACATGTTTCCCCCTGGCAAGTACGCCAAGACCATTTCGCGTAATGCGCATTACATCGTGGCCTTCAAGAGTCCTCGCGATCAGTTGGGGTTCACCAACCTCATCAGGCAAGCCTTTCCCAAACATTGGCCCGACGTGTTAGACGTCTACGACACCGTGACGGCCCGACCTTTTGGGTACGTCTTCTTGGATCTGCATCCAGCCTCCGACGATACGTACCGGGTCTTTTCGGACCTCTTGGAGGACGAAGGGTACACCCGTGCCTTTGCCAAGCCCCACCGTCCGACATAAAAGGGAACGCACTGCCTACGAGGGGTCACTCAATATGCCCAAGCAAAGAGTGTCGCGACGACGGACGACTCGACGGCGACGTCACGAGGGAGGCCTGTTTCCTCTCTTAGCCCTCCTGCCTGCAGCCATCGCGGCGGGCAAAGCGGCCGCTTTAGGAGCCGTCAGTGGTGCCGCGGGGTACGGCGCCAAAAAAGCCATCGAGGCAGCCACAAAAAGGAAAAAGAGGAGGATAACGAGCGTGACAAAACGAGGGAACACCGTGTTAACACGTTATTCTGACGGTTCTACCTCATTGCGATGAAATCACTCCAACATTGTTACCGTCCTCAAAACCTCAGACCATGGCCAAACGTGCGATGATGACAAAGAAGAAGACCACGTCGGCGGAGACGACCCTCCATTTAGCAAGGGGAAGATGCCTCGGGTGGTGCAGCCCAAAAAAGCTTACGAGGTCATGCGCGACATGATTCGTGTTGTGAAAAACATCACGGTGCCTTTTCCAAACCCCACCGTCCGACATAAAAAGGGAACGCACTGCCTACGAGGGGTCACTCAACAAGCGAGCATGCCCAAGCAAAGAGTGTCGCGACGACGGACGACTCGACGGCGACGTCACAAGGGAGGCCTGTTTCCTCTACTAGCCCTCCTGCCTGCAGCCATCGCGGCGGGCAAAGCGGCTGCTGTAGGAGCCGTCAGTGGTGCCGCGGGGTACGGTGCCAAAAAAGCCCTAGAGGCCGCCACCAAAAAGCGGTACAATGCAAGCAGTGTTGAACGTGCTGCCATGAAACGACGGAGGTCTGGGTTGGTGCGTCATCCCGATGGTTCCACCTTTGCGTGGACGCGATAAAAGGGAAGGGACGCTGTCCTCGCAACCTCAGACCATGGCCAAACGTGCGACGACAAAGAAGAAGACAACCTCCTCCTCGACACGTCGGCGGAGACGCCCCTCCACTCAGCAAGGGGGCAAGATGCCTTGGGTGGTGGATCCTAAAAAAGCCTATGAGGTCACGCGCGACATGATTCACGCCGTCAAAAACACCGACATGACGACGGCTAAACGGCAATACGACAGCATGAGAGCGGCCTGGCAGGCTCACAAAGCAAGAGGGGGCAAACAATCGTGGCTCCAATACGCTCGATCCCAAGGTTTCATCGCCAAGAAAGCCAGCCCTTGTTGCCTCATGTGACCAAAAAAAGCCCTGAAAGTTGCCACAAGAAAAGAGGGTATAAAAGACAACGTGGACCCTGGTCGACGCAGACGGTTCCCCTCGAGATGAAACGTATTAGACGTCAGTGGCCGTTTTTGGAAAGTCTGTTACGAGATGCCCGCGGGCAATACCGTCAAGACCTCCTACGGCACGCCAACGCCGATCAGATCAATGCCATCAGCGAATTGGTGTTGAACACGTTGAAAGGGCATGCCAGGGTCACCCCAGACGTCGTGGCCCGGTTGAAAAGGCATAAAAAGGTCTTGCGCGAGTTAGCCAAGCGGAAAAATTCGGTGACCCGACGACGCGCTCTCTTGCTCCGACAGACGGGCAGTGGCTTATGGCGAGGACTGCAAGCGGTGTGTCGATGTCTCCAACGATGAGAGCGCTTGTGGCCTTGTTGCAAGCGGCCAAGGAAGAAAAAAACAGTCGAACCTTCGAAGATCCGGCCGACAAGAACCTATAAGAGGTGGCGACATGAGTGTTGTGAACTCAGACGACGCCTACTGTGCGACCCCTGTTGGTGAAGCACGCGTGACCGGTCGCATCACCGTCTCGTCATGGAAGAAATGTTGATCGTACCCAAACGCGAATTCGCCCCTTGGGTGGCTAAACACAAAGCCGGTTTGTTGCAGAACCATCTGTTAACCCATGCGGCCACCTTGGCGGCCAAAGAGGAACGGTTGTTGAAGGATCCCCACCTGTCGCCTGCAGCCAAACGCATGAAGTTGAAGCCCGTATCGCGGGCCCTGCATCGAGCCACGAAAAAACTGCGAACCTTGGACGTTCCCGCAGCAGGCACGGCGGGGACAGCCGACGATGACGACGCTCCCGAAACGGATTTGGTGAGCAGTGCGTTCGACAAATGGATGCGACGCATGGTGAGAGTGGCCCAAAAAACGGAGGGGGGAACCCCTACAGGTACGACCCCTGCCAAGACAACGGTGAGCAAAGCCATAGGGACGGACGTGAAACCCAGAGTGCCAAGAAAACCCAAACGGTTGTTCAAAAAGGCAAAGGAAGAAGAAGACGACTGGCCCCTCCCACCCCCTCCTTGGGTGGAAGTCAAAAAGGAAGAGGAAGACGACTGGTCCTTCCCACCCCCTCAGGAAGTGAAAGTGAAAAAGGAGGAGGAAGAGCCTACACGGAAGACTCCCTTTGATGCATGGGACCTCGAACAGGGTAAACGCCGATTGAAAAAGACGCCCCAGATCGAGCGTCCAAGCGCCACGGGTGAGGACGATTTATGGGGGGCTGTCGCCAGGGCCATGGATAAAAGGCGACAGGCCATGGAGGAAACGTCGAAAACACCCTTGGCAGTGAGACGGTTGAGAACCCAACCAGGGTGGGAAGATTGGGAGCGAGGGAAGCGCACGCGACGCCGACTCGATGAAGAGGACTACGATGACGAGTAAGCGACGAGGCCAGAAGCCGTCTCAGGGCGGCCGCGGGGTGGACGTGCAAAAATGGCTGGGCAAAACGGGCCTGGAATTTCATTGGCCGGGCTATCAGTACATGGGCCCCGGCACGCACTTGAAGAAACGTTTGAAACGCGGGGACCCGGGCATCAACCGGTTGGACAAGATTGCCAAACAACACGACATGGACTACGACAAGGCCAAGACTTTGAGGGACAAGCACGCCGCCGATCGTCGCATGATCAAGGCCATCGAGGGATTGCCGGGCAAGCGGACCCTCACGGAAAGGATCGTCAAGAAAATCATGCAAACCAAAGTCAAGTTGAACGTTTAAAAAAAAAAACCTGTGTTTTTTTTTTTCAAAACCAGGTTAAACACTAGTTGACCATCAGTGGTTCTTTTTGAAAAAAGCAATTGACAATAAAAGGTTCTTTAAAAAAAAAACGATTTGCAATGCGTGTGATTCACATAGAGGTCGGGATACCACTGAGCCCAAGAGTTCTTACAGGCCCTTGTTTTTTTTAGAGAGGGGCACTTTGTGACGTCTTACATGACGCACCGACACCACCCCCCCTGGGTGGGGGTGGAATGCTACTGACCCCAAGTGGAAATAACCTTGCAGGCCCCTATTTCTCAGGTGGGGACCCTTCGTGACGTCTTACATGATGCACCGAAACCACCCCCCTGGGTGGGGTGGGATACCACTGACTCCAAATGGAAATAGCCTAGCGGGGCCTCTCTTTCTCAGGTGGGGACACTTCGTGACCTCCTACATGATGCACCGAAACCACCCCCTGGGTTGGGGTGGGATACGACTGACCCCAAGTGGAAATAACCTTGCAGGCCCCTATTTCTCAGAGAGGGGAACCCTTCGTGACGTCTTACATGATGCACCGAAACCACCCCCTGGGTTGAGGTGGGATACGACTGACTGCAAGTGGAAATAACCTTGCAGGCCCTTGTTTTCCAGAGAGGGACACGTCGTGACGTCTTACATGATTCACCGACACCACCCCCTGGGTTGAGGTGGGATACCACTGACCAGATACCACTGACCCTACTGGAAAACGCATTCTCGCTACGGAAAACAATAGGCCTTTTTTCAGAGGCCTATTTTCCATTTGTCGCCGTAATCTCTCCGTAATCTAGCCTTTGTGCCACCCACGTGTGCGAGATGCCAAAGCACACGTGGGCGAGATGCCCAATCAGGACAAAGGAGTCGAGTGACTGCGTCACATCCACGCCATCGAAATATTACTTGCCAAGCACTTGAGATGCGGGACGCATTTAGTTTTTGGGCGGCGTGAAAGTTTGCAGCTTGATTTGATCCTCAGCGTAAAAAAAAAATTTTCACAGCTTGATTTCATCCACCGGTAACGTGACAAGATCTTTTCTGCAAGCTCTGTTTTTGTGTACAATCGAAAGAGGATCTTTACAAACGATTTTTCCTATTTCAAACGACCTTTGAAAAGAAACGCAAGCTCGAGGTAAGTTCTCTTCTTCTTCTTCGTTCCAACGTTTGTCGAACTCCAAACAAAAAAACCTTCCTTAAAATCACCATGACTCTTACCTAAGCGTTGCATAGGCTGGGTTTTGAAGTGGTTTTCAAGCTAATATACTTTTTTTGTTTTTCTTTGCAAAAACACTCGTTCGCAAATGCGGGAAGCGTTGGCGGCCACAATTTTTTTTTCCTTCAAAAGCTTACGTTCGGTCATCCGAGAAAAACAACACCCATTCTTATTTTTGTTTGTTTTTTTGTTTTCCAGAAGATTCAAAGGAGTCGGTGGTTCGAACAAAGCACATTCAAAGACCAGACTGATACGTTTTCCGAGAAAACCCTGACCGCTCTCGTGGATGTTTCCAGGAAAACGCAGAAATTGCTGAGTGGTTCAAATCCTTTCATGACCACGACTTGCTAAACCTCGATAAAAAAGAAAAGGCCTCCGAGCTCTGCCATTTATAATTTTTTTCCTTTGCAATAATCCTCAAACGGACTCGCTCAAACGACAGTTGAACATTTATGTTAGCTTTCTTTTGACGTACCGTTTTACCGTTCGCAGTGCTCACGTTTTCGTTTGTAGTTCAATGATGGATTTCTCCGTCGACAACGAGCTTAAACCATCGTGATTATTATTATTTTCTTCTGTTATTTTTTTTCGTTGTAAGTCGATGTCCATCTTATGTGTGTGTTCTTCAAAAAAAAAAAATTCAGAGCGGTGTGCTCGCTCGACCAAATTGGTTCCGTTGCGAAAATAACATGTTTTGCTAGCCGAGAGAAGCGATTCCCTTTGTTTTCTCGTTTCGCTTTTTTTTTTTTTTTCGCTTGTTTGCTTTTCCTTTGTTTTTTCTTTTTTCAGATCTCATGTTTTAACGCGTCCATTTTTACCCTGAGTGGCGCCACCGAACCTGCATGGGCTCGTATGCGTAGGTCAGTCTCAAATCTGCATCATTCCCTCATATTTTTTTTTTTCGCAGATCGATGGGTTCCCAAATTATCCCAGCACAAATGCACATGCCCCAGCGCCTACGGGTTCACCTACAAATGGGGTTTAATTCGATTGTACCAAAGGTATTCTCCAAAACCATTCTCTTTCAGTTAAATCCGTACCGTCTCATGCTGTGCGCTCTCTGCGGCACCATCCATCTATGCGTCGTTTGCCATGCGAACACATGCACAGGATCCTGAGCGTAAGTGTGTCTCTTTTTCAGATCCCCTCTCGCGTTTTAACGTGCGTGGTCGATCCGCGGAGCCACGTTGCATGCATGTGTATCCTGTCTCACGGATGGTCCATGCCCTAATCGTGAGTCGTGAGTTTTTTCTTGTCGTTTTCAGATATCCGCGCACATTTTGACGTGCATAGTCAATCCGTGGGACCACGCTGTGTGCATGTGTTACACGGATGATGGATGGTGGGGCCTGTCCAGTAAGTCTTTTTTCCATTTTTTTTTCAGATCCCCGGTCACGTATTGACGTGTAAATTCAAAATCAAATGGCCCCACCACCGAGAGTGCATGTGTTCGTATGCGTAAGTCTTTTCCCGTTTTTTTCAGATCCCAGGTCACGCGCTCGTTTGCCGCTTCAACCAACACCCCATGTGCATGTGTTCGCATCATACGTAAGTCATTCTTTTTTGCTAATCGCTGTTTTCTTTTTGTCTTCCTAGCGATTAGCGATCCCAGTTCTGCGTGACGCCATTCCAAATGATAAGATGTTTCACCTCCTCCTCCCCCTTCTCCGCAGTTGATGATGACGCCCAAGAAGAGGCTACCCCACACTACCTACGCGTCCCTCCTCGTTTGCATGCTCTTCCCGTACTGCACCATCATGGATCACACGGACCTTCTTCCAAGACCCCTGAGAGAGTTTGTCCCCCATCAAGCCACCATCCCCAATTTGACCATCTTCATTTCCAACATCGAGGCAGTGCAACACGAAAGGACAGCCCCCAGAGGAAGGCGGAGAAGGAGGCGGAGACGCACACGTTAAACATTTGATTTTTTTTCTTTTGTCAAGGCCCCGTGGCCCAACGGATAAGGCATCCGACCGCGGATCGGAAGATTCCAGGTTCGAATCCCGGTGGGGTCGCTTCTTTTTTCGCGTTCATTGATATTGTTAGACGTGGCGTTTTTTTGTTCCTCCTGTTTCCTTGTTTTTTTTCCGCCACTTTTTGTCGTCAAAAAAAAATTCAAGGAGCTGCTGTGATTAAAACCTGTTTTTTGCCATTTTATTCATGTGTGTGTCTTCTCATTTTTTTTTCGCCATTATGCGAATCAACCTCATTTGCATATATGCTAATTTTTTTAATTTTATGCACACTTATGCAAATGAGGCCGCCAGTCGTTTTTGGCGGATGGTTTGGGGATTATACGGCAGTAGGGATTTCCCATTGTATTGCCGTATCGCCAAATCCTGTCTCTAAAAGTACTGGCCTTTTTCATTGTTTGCCGTGGTCTGACGCATAATACTACTCCGAAACTATCCTTTTTCGCGGGAAAAGATAGTCTAAAAATCAATCGGTCTTTAAAAATGCCGTATGGTATGAGAGTTGTACGCTCCTAGTGATGGACTCCTGCTAAAATGGCCCATTGATATTCGTATAATCTAAGTACCCTGTCATGAGTACCATCTGCCATATATCTTATATATTTAGAATGTGATTTTAATCCAGGAGACTTATACCCGGTCCCCGCGCACAAGAGTTTGGCATTCAACGTGATGAGTCGAACTGATGTGACGCGAAAATCCTTTTCCAAATGAATGAACGAACAAACGAGTGAGTGATCTCGTGAATGACGAAGGGAGTGCACTGATCACTGAGTGGACCACAGGGATCTTCAGCAGCCAAACTAGCCATTTCAATCTTTAGTGGTGTCCAAACCAGCATCTTTTCCCTTCAAGCCCTCTTCCAAAAGAGGCACCCTCCAAAAAGAGGAAACAAAACGTAGAAGTTAAACTCACAAAAATACTATCACATTTCGGCGCTCATTAACGCCAAAATTTGGCCTTTGTGCGAATGCTTTGTCACCAATATTTTATTTCTTTACAGAACTAAAAAGGAAAGGAATGAAATTTCAATATTCTCCTTGGTTTTATGCTTTTTACTTTTGTTTTGAAAATTGACAAAGAGGTGACAGAACAACAAATGGCGGAACTGACGAGAGAATTTCAGTCAAACAAAATGTTGAGCGCCAATTTGATGAGCTGAAAGTACTCATTAGAGGTAAGAATGTAGATGTTTAGTCGTTCTGAGTACATTCATTAGTATCTAGGCTGTATCATCAAATTAATATCATTATCATCATCGTAGCGCTGCGCTAATTATGGCTTGTGCCTTCGACTACCTAGAAAGCGACTGCAAACACTTTTCACTGGTGCTAAGTTTTCTTCACCGTCTATATTTTGTTTACAAAAAGGCAAAATGGAACAGAGAGAAGAGCAGGAAGAAGCTGCTGAAGAACACCAAGAACTGCGATCGATTGACGATATTCAAGGTCAGGAGTAGAACTGCGCACCTACCCCTCCCCTAACCCAACATTAACACTAACTTATTAACTTATTATAACTTGTAGGGTTAGGGATCAATGTCAGTATCTGGGCAACTGCGCACCTACCCCTCCCCTAACCCAACATAAACACTAACTTATTAACTTATTATAACTAGTTAGGGGAGGGGTGGGTGCACAGTTGCCCGAATACTGACATTGGTCCTCTATAAGTTTGTTCATGTACAATTGGCGTCTCGGAAGATCACAGTTGTTTTAACAACAACAGTTCCCGTTCGGATGGTGATTTATTAGGGATTCCTGAGAAATACAAACAAAACTGGAAACAGAAATCAACACAACTAAGAAAACAGGTGAGGGTCGTTTCTCGAAGCTCCCGGTAATTACCGGGCCCATTAAGCAGTTTTGTTTTCCATTCCAGATGGGAGTTTCAAAAGTTTTGAAAAATATATAATAAAGTTATCAGCTTAAGAAACAAAATGGACTTCATTAGAGGTCAGAACACACCCTACTTTTATTGAAATTTTGAGTTCAAAATATGGTTTGATGCACGCCCGGTTCCCTTTGGAAATAATCAAGTACGGTAAGGCAGGGGGCTGTCGTATTAGCAACTGACTGCCGCCTTATTTACTATACTACATATATTTCAATCGATAAATTGATAATTCATAAGTTACCCAATTACTAGAGAAAAAGAAGACGTGTATAGAGAAGGAGAGAAAATAATAATAAAACATACTGCAGTTTTCTATAATTTGTGAGAAGAGGACGCCTCAACATAGGCGTACTCAGCATCAAATTAAAAATGCAAAAAGCATATCGTAGATTTCCTTTTAAAGGCAGTTTTTGGCAGTTTACGTACTGGAAGTGGGCGACAATTCCAAACTCTCACATTAATGTTGTATTGTAAGTGGACGGTGAGTTTATACAAAAACTGGGTTTAATAAGTACAAAATAAAAATTTCCTGGCTTCTCCATAATTTGACCTTTTCTTTGCAGTCGCTGAAGTGGTTGTCGTTCAGTCATAATTAAGACAATGTTAAATATTGTATAGCGCTATTGAAAAGGTAGGAGTTCGTTGATGGGCGCTGCTATTTTTAAATGAAGCTAAGACGTTTCGTGACTGTACCTTCATCGTTGAGATTAACTGAAGGGACCGAAGGGACGGTAGTCACGAAATGTCTGCCGAGCGGTCCTCCACAACTATCAGCACCGTTGTTACTTTGCTTTGAAAAACTCACCAAAAATGACTTTTAAACGGCCGTCAATGGAAAGAACAAACTGACTTTTTTTTATTCTTTCTTACAGCAGCTTCAACTGGTCACAAACGTCCAATATTCAAGAAAATTCGAGGTAGAAAGACCTTAACTCTTTATTGTCAAAGTTTTCTTGAGCCATTTCTGAAATTTTCTGAGTGTCAGCGATCGAGACGATCTGGTGATTCCTTATTTGGCGTTACCTTGGTGATTTTCGCTGATCTTGAGCACTGAAGGCTCTCTTGTTTTTGTCACGCTGGTCACGCTAGCTGTTGCTTGTTTTCAAGCGAGCACTCGGCGTGAAATTTGGTAAGTATGCGACGTATAAGTGTTTTTTCGAGCCATTTTCCGCTTCAGAAGCCCCTAGCCTGGCATCATCAAGCTGGTTTGGGGGTAGAGGCAATCCTCTGAAAGAAACCAGAGGTGAAAAACAATTTCACAGCGATTTAGCCGCCACGAGTGTGTCGCCGAGTCATGACGGTTGAAGAGTGAGGTTGTCTTTCTGGCCTTTCTGAGGATGGATTCCAGGACTTAGCGTGGCAAATTTGGCTTGTTTTGACTTCTAAATAATGCAATCAGTACAATATTTCGCCAGCAGGACTGGGTGGCTCGACACAAAAAGGAAACAACCCATGAAACAGAAATTGGCGGACTTCCATGTCGCCGTTATCAAGGAATTACCCAGAATTCATTTCGCTCGTGACGACGAACCTTTCGGATGAGTGGGGATAGCTCTTCTTCAACAGCTTTTCCTCGGCGTGCTAAACAAGTGAGCAGAAAAATGTGGCAGAGAATTAAAGTGCTGGAGCTGAACTTTACTGCAAATGTCGTTTTTGGGCACCAGGAGGAGTTTTTGTATCGGAAACTTAAAGACAAAAATCGTATATTTTGGTGTTGTCTGAGGGCGTTCACTTCGGACAGTTTGGGTTTTGTAGGGAACCAAACAGTCATGTTCAATGGAAATCGGCCATGGTAGCGCATTTAAGGGGTGTTAAAATTCAAAGCACTAACCATTTCAAAGTATCAATGCCTCATTTCAACTTTCCAATTCTTAAAGAGTAACCATGCATCTGTAGAATGTACTGGTCCATATGGGCCAATACATTAAACGGCCTGACAACAAAGGTTTAATCGAACATAGAACTTTACTGAAGAAAAGACTCGTTTGCTCATCAGTGTTCTTTCGCTACCCGTTTTGATCACCCAACTGTGTCACGTTCATACAATGCTCAATGTGTCTAGTTTTTATTGCAAAGTGAAATGCTTCCCGAATTGCAGCTTAAATCCGGCCCCATTTGTTGTTGTTGTTGTTGTTGCTTTTGTTCCTCACACTGTAGCTATAATTTCGTCGGTTCCAGTCTTCTAGACAAAGTCTGAAACAAGAATCTTCGCAGAAATTAGAAGTGAATTGTAAAATAGATAGATAGATAGATAGATAGATAGATAGATAGATAGATAGATAGATAGATAGATAGATAATCTTAATTTATCCACGGACAATTCATCAGCTATAGACAATTAAAAACATTCAAGTGTTTATCAGATACTATTACAAAAACTATACTTAAAACATAAACCTAATTAAAGCTACTTTCCACGAATGCCGTGCCTCAACATACTTCTTTAATTAAACGCTTGAATAACCCAAGGGACTCTGCTTGTCTTACGTCACGAGGAAGACTGTTCTAAAGAGTGGAGCCACTGTAGCTCAAGCTATTTTTACAATAGTTTGTGCGAGGCATTGGAGCATTAAGCTCAACATATTTATATGGCTATCTTTAAAATGAGGAACGGGGAATCGGGCAATGGGAATGGGGAACGGGGAACGTGGAACGGGGAATCTTTAAAATAGGGAATCTTTAAAAGCGGGAATCTTTAAAACAGGGAATCTTTAAAAGCGGGAATCTTTAAAATGGGGAATCTTTAAAAGTGGGAATCTTTAAAACGGGGAATCTTTAAAAGCGGGAATCTTTAAAACGGGGAATCTTTAAAAGCGGAAATCTTTAAGATGGGGAATCTTTAAAAGCGGGAATCTTTAAAACAGGGAATCTTTAAAAGCGGGAATCTTTAAAACAGGGAATCTTTAAAAGCGGGAATCTTTAAAACGGGGAATCTTTAAAAGCGGGAATCTTTAAAACGGGGAATCTTTAAAAGCGGGGAATCTTTAAAAGCGGGAAGCTTTGGCAATTATTGAATCAACTAAAATCAATTTATTCATTCTATTTGAACCGCACGCTAAAGCATACTTGTTTAGCGGGCTAGTGGAGCGGTTCAAATCTCGATTCTTACTCTTTGAGATCCGCTACACCGACAGAAAAATCGAACCGCCTGAATTCATCTCGACTCCGTACTGTCACGTTTTTAAATTGAGTTTGGCAGCGATAGATATTTGTCCTACCGTTATCAAGTACTAATGGAAAGACGTACTACTCAACGACAAATATATGGCACACACAGTGGGATAGACTACGTTGGAATTTTTAAGCTTTGCGTGACGCGACATTGACACGGCGGCCGAGAGAGCTGTACTGTTTGCTAAAAAGTGATTTATTTTATGGAATTTGGCTATCAGTATTAGAAAAAGTAATATTGTAATTTTTGTTGAGTTTCCCACGCTTGTGTGGCAAACTCAGGGGCAGATGTTTCTGTTGGTTTCCGGCGAGCATGGCGTCTCCAAGCAAATCTCAGCTTTAAATGTGGTCCGTATACCTAGCACAAGAAAAATTGCAGTGACCTGAATCTCGGGGGAAGTCTTTGCATATTTCCTTTCTTTCTTTTCCCAGATTCTGGACTCTATCTATTGAACGGTTTTGATTTTGATTTATTTTTATTTTGATCTATTTTGAGTGGCGGTCGCACCGTAGAGACAAACATCAGGGACATCAACGTAAAGTAAACATAAGACCTGTCACTTCTGGCGTTTCTTCTTCTTTTTTTTTTAATTTTACCGCATAAACTATTATTTCCCGCTCAATGTGTAGAATAGAACGACCGCAATGAATCCGCGCCAGTTCGCTCTGTTTCTAGGTTTTTATTTCTATGTTCTCAACGTAAATGCAGCTAACGTTGCCGTCGCTGGTGGAAAGGTGTTCTGCGGAATTTGCTGCCTCAAGAACAATTGCCCTGGGGCCGGTTCCTGACAGGTGTAATAACTCTATTCCAGGGATAAATGTGCCTTATTTAGTTATTTATCCGTTGAATAAGGCACATTTATCTCTGGAATAGAGGTATTACACCTTTCAGGAACCGGCCCTTGGGCCTATAGTGATCTTGCGCTTCATTTGGGTTCATCATTTGATCAGAATGGATGTCCCAAAAACCGGGAAAATTGTTTCGAAATCCTGGATTCATTATTAGCCGTGAACGATACGAAAGTCACAACAAAAAGTGAAATGTGAAGTTCACTGAATTGATTGACAGGTTTACTGCAAGAAAAACAATTTTTGTTTGTTGTTCGCAAAAAGTCGTGCTCCGAGGCAGGACGACGGCACTTCTGAAGATTTGTCTCCGTAGACAAGTTTTTGTCTGCGTCGAGACAAGTAGGTCGCACTTGGCGTGGTCAACTGATGACTGGTGTTGCGGCTGGGTTCCCTGTTTTTTGTTTTCGCGCCCTTTAGGGTCACGTGACTCAATCTAGCCTCGAGTTGTTTTTTTTGATGGCGATTCACTGTGAGTTACGAAGCGTTTTGCCAGTGTTTTTGGTTGTTGTAGGACGCATTTTCCCTTTTTGTTGGTTTGTGAAGCGGAAGCAGCGTAATAAACACAAGGCTTCGTCAACCGAGTGAGTTGTTCCTTACAGTAACTCACATTCGTCAGCGTTTTGGATTTTATTGTGGGAGTATTTGTCGTTGGACGTCACCAACTCGTCAAAATTTGGTTTAAGTATCGTTTCTTCACGTCGTTTGATGTCATTTGCCGGTGTGGAATGTAACATTCTTGCTTTGGGAGGACAAATGTACAACTGTTGAAGCTACGCGTACGGTATTTATCGAAGCGAAATGTCGGCGAGCGAAACTCGTCAAGATGAAGGAATGTTAAATCCGCTCGATCAAGCAGGGCTTTCAATAGGAACGCCACTTTGCGAGCCACAGGCTAATTCTACGGTTTTGGAAACTGTTCAACTGGATTCTGGCTTCGTGACTGAATCACACGGTGCGACGAATTTTGCTTTGGAGGAGAACGTGGAAATCTCCAAGAAAAATGGGAATGGACCCGGGATCGTGGAGTTGGAGGAAACTGTTGTTGAAAGTTCAAGCATCAAGGGTGCGCTTGCTAGTATTAAAGTAGTCAAAGAGAAGAGGCAACCCAAGCTAACTGAGAAAGGTAAAGCCTACCGACTCAGTCAAAATATCAGTGAACGAAAGAAACTCAAAAGAGAAATACAAACCCAGATTGCTAACATTGAAACTCTCATGGGTCTGGACAAAAATGTGGAACTGGTAAGTGCTGAAACTCTGAAACTTAATGAATGGTTTAAAGTGTTTGGTGATCTCCATGAAGGGATTCAAGAACTCTTAACTGAAGATGAGCAAGTGTTTGACCGTTACCTTTACAGTGACATGGAGCGAGAAGTATTTTTCCTTCGTGAAGGAGTTAAGGAGTGGATGACTAACGTTAGTAAACGAATTAGACAAGATGAAACTGACAAATTGTCTACCAAATTGAGTATCAAATCTAAGAGCTCAAAGTCTGCGCGTGTGTCAACTACCTCTTCAAAGGTAAGAGCCCTTGAAGCCAGAGCAAAGCATGCAGCGTTGGAAGCGAAAATTGCACAGCTTGATCGTGTTGAGACTGCTAGGAAAGAAGCAGAAAGAGCAAAATTGATGGCAGAATGTGCTGCTGCTGCTGTTGTGAGCAAAGTGTATGAAGATGCTGTTAAAGAAGACGATGAACAATATTTAGGTTCCGATGACCCTGACAATGATGATAAAGTTGTACATTGCTCCAGTGTAAAGAAGAAATTGCGGGGTTTTGAGATCCAAGATTCCCCCAAAAAGAAGGAAGAACTGAAAGTCCAAACAGCCGCAGCTGTGGACCTGACGAAACAAGCTGATTCCACTGGGAAACAGTCAACAGCTACCCTGAACCCTGATGCACGAGAATTTGTTGTCCCATTCTCGACTTCACAGCATGTTGTTAACAATGCTAGTGTGGGTGCCATGAATCCTGTAATTGCTGAAAGAGAAGTTGGTACCACTACAAGGTTTAAGCAAGAGCCTCAGCCGTCTTTCTGGGAACGGATGGAGTTGAGAATGTCCCGACCACCACCCACACCTGTTCCATTTGATGGTGATCCAGCCCAGTACATGCGGTTTAGAGCAAATTTCAAAGATCAAGTGGAGAGCAAATTGTCATTAAGTGACAGTGAGAAAATGAACTATTTGTTGACCTACACCACTGGAAGAGCACGGAAAGTTATTGAAACCTATCAAGGACTTCCAAATGGTTGCCAACTCGCTTTACAAGTTTTGAAGCAAAGGTTTGGTCAAAATGCCATGGTGGTAGAAGCTTTGAAATCGTCCGTCATTCGTGGGCCCAGGATAAAGGATGGTGACAGTGAAGGCCTCCTTGCTCTTTCTGATAAGATTCAAAATTGTTGCTGGGCAATGACTGAACTGCAATCAGGCGAGCTTGACTGCACAACAAATTTGAAGCAGATATATGACCGTTTACCAGACCATCTGCAAAGCAAGTGGCGAAAAACTGCAAGGTTATACCGTGATAGAAACGGTGGTAGAGAACCAACGTTGAGCGAGCTCAGCCGTTTCATAAGTACAGAGTCGCTAACTGAAAACGATCCAGTGTATGGTAAACATGGCAGCACAATTAAGTCTAAAGGTGACAATCTCAAGAAACCAGCATTTTGTCCCAGAACAGCAAACAGTACATCAATTGCTACCCTGACAACAGACGTAAACAAGCGAAATGAGGTCACAAGAAAGGCTCCTGATGTGGGAGAAGTTTGTAAAGTGTGCAAGCGACCACACGAGATTCCCAAGTGTTCTGTTTTCTTGTCTAAGAGTGTGAGTTGGCGGAGATGGTTTGCCAAGTTTAACACACTTTGTTACCGATGTCTTTCCTCTTCCCATTTGCAAAGAGAGTGTCCAGAAAGAAACGGATGTACGGAGAAGGACTGTACTCACCCTTTAAATCACCATTCGTTGTTACACGTACCCGTAGTGACACCGAACCAAATCAGTGAAGATGGCCGGAATGTTGAACAGAGTCCTCGAGGAACAGACTTGCCTGTCCATAAAGCAACTACTGCAGACTGTGAAAGAGGTTTTGTACTGCTAAAGGTTGTTCCACTTTGTGTTGTTTCTGAAAATGGAACAGTTGTGAGTACTTATGGTTTGTTGGACACAGCTGCTGTCAGTTCGATGATTACGTCTAACCTCGCAACAAGATTGCAACTTCAAGGAGTCCCAGAAAGAGTGAGCATTAACACTGTAACTAATAAGAGTCATGACTGTGAGCTGTCCAAGGTGAAATTCATGATTACTCCTATCAGTCAAGTCAGTCTTTGTTTACCTGTCCATCATGGTCTAACAGTTGAAGATTTAAATGTGTCGGATCGTTACTGCCCGAATCAGCTAGACCTTTCGGAGTGGCCACACCTGAAGGAATTAGAACTGCCTTGTGTTTCTGTAGATGTTGATGAAGTCTCAGTCCTTATTGGTCAGGATGTACCACAGGCACATATTGTCCTCGATTATTGTTGGGGGGACAATCCTCAGAGTCAACCATATGGAACAAAGACATCATTTGGATGGTGCGTGGCTGGGCCAACCAATCGAAAGGAGGACAGCTCCAAGCCAGTTGCACTCTCTGTATTTGAATTTGATTGGGCCAAGGACAAGCCAGTTATGAACCTCAACCAGCAAGTCGAGAAGTTCTGGGCTTCCGAGTCTTATGGATTTGGGAACTCCAATGATGGTTCCAACAGTATTGAAGATGATAGGGCTCAAGAAATCTTGCACGCCACAACTAGACTGAGGGATGGAAGATATGAAGTAGGGCTCCTGTGGCGAAACCGGAATGTTGCGCTGCCGAACAATAGACCACAAGCTGAGAGGAGACTGCAGCAACTAAAGAAACGGTTTCTGCGTGACCAAGGATTTGCTGATCGATACAGAGCAGTAATGAGTGACTACATTGACAAAGGATACGCTGTTAAGTTGTCTAACAAAGAAGCAGCTTCTACTTCTAACCATACCTGGTACCTCCCTCACAATGGTGTCATCAATCCAAACAAGTCCAAGGTTAGAGTTGTATGTGATGCAGCTGCAGAGTATAGTGGAACGTCATTAAATAAGGAACTGTTGCAAGGTCCACAACTTACCAATTCTCTCATCGGTGTTCTGTTCCGGTTTAGAAAGGAGGAAGTTGCTGTTGCGTCTGATATTGAAAGTATGTTTCACAGAGTTGCTTGTACTGCGGAGGATACAGATGCTCTCCGATTTCTCTGGTGGAGTGAAGGCATGGATGAGCCTCCGATTGACCACAAGATGACAGTGCATTTGTTTGGAAAGGCAGATTCTCCTTGCATTGCTGCTTGGGCCCTTAAGCGGACAGCCACTGATAATGCCATCGAATTTGGTAAAGTATGTGACATTGTTACCAAGAATTTCTATGTAGATGATTGCCTGTTCTCAGTTCCAACCACTGAACAAGCAGTAAGGACATCCCTGCAGTTGATGCAGTTGTTACAAAGAGGGAACTTTCGACTAACCAAGTTTGTTTCCAATGATAAAGGCGTTTTGGCTGCCATACCAGCAGAGGAAAGAACTGTCAAGGATCTCAATTTGGATAAGCTGCCCATTGAGAGGACTCTTGGACTTCAGTGGGACACTGAGACGGACTGCCTTGCAGTGAAGGTATCACTTTCCCAAAAACAACTCAGTGATGACACAAGGAGAGGATGTTTGTCTACCTTAAGCTCCACATTTGACCCTCTTGGCTTAATTGGTCCCGTCCTACTACCGGCCAAAAGAGTCAAACAGAAGACGTGGCAGTTAAAGCTCAGTTGGGACGAGCAATTGCCAGAAGATTTGTTGAAAGGCTGGCAAAAATGGAAGGAGGATTTGGCACTTCTCAGCCATGTCAGCATCCCTCGTTGCTATTTTCGTGGGGGCTGCTCCCTTGATGCATCCTTCCAACTACATCACTTCAGTGACGCATCTGAATATGGTTATGGAACTGTGTCTTATTTGAGAAAGGAGACAAAGGACGGAACTGTGAATTGTTCCTTCATCATGGCTAAGAGCCGTACTGCCCCTCTCCAGTATGTTTCCGTGCCAAGACTTGAGCTTCAGGCAGCCACGATTGCAGCACGAGTTCATCGCTTAGTGTTGAACGAACTTGACTTCGAAATTTCTTCCACCTTCTTCTGGACGAATTCTAAAGTCACATTGCAGTACATCAAGAATGAATCTCGGAGGTTTAAGACCTATGTTGCTAACAGGGTGTCTGAGATCCGTGATGTATCCCATCCAAGCCAATGGAGACATTGTCCAGGTTCTGTTAACCCAGCTGATGATGCTTCTCGCGGCCTCACTACACATCAATTGTTGAGTTCAGAAAGATGGTTTGGCGGTCCAGCGTTCCTGTTAAGTCCTGAGGAAGAATGGCCAAGGATCGCAGTTGAAACTTTGGCAGAGGATGACCTTGAAATCAAAACTGAGAAGCCTATATTTATGCTGACAGAACCAGACAAGTTGCAAGAGTTGCTTGAGAGGTACTCGAGTTGGACTGTGCTTCAACGAAAGGTAGCCTGGCTACTGAAGTTCAAAACTTACCTGAAGTGTCAAAGGGAGAGCGATATTCCCAGTGTGGCCAAGTACCTAACAACCGAAAGTCTATTCAGAAGAGATCAAGGACTTAGAGAAGCGAGGGAATGTCAAGAGCACAAGCAAATTAGTCAAGCTTAAGCCAGTATTGGATAATGGTGTGATGAGAGTTGGTGGGCGAACTTTAGAGGCTCCCATTGGACCTGAAGCAAAGTTTCCGATGATTGTTCCACCGAAACACCACGTTGCTCGGCTTCTGATCACAGCCTACCATCAAAAACTAGCGCATGCAGGTCAAAACCACATCCTGGCTCAATTGAGAGAGCAGTTCTGGATACCAAAGGGAAGGTCCGCTGTGCGTAGAGTGGTGCAATCATGTTTATTGTGCAAGGAGCAGAGAGCAGCGAAGATGGAGCAGATGATGGCGGCCCTACCAGCCTTTCGCACCACAGCTTATGAGCCATGTTTCACTCACACCGGGGTCGACTACTTTGGCCCGTTGAACGTTAAGAGAGGACGAGCAGTGGTCAAGAGATGGGGTGTAATATTCACCTGCCTGAACTCTCGAGCAGTACACTTAGAGTTAGCTTCCTCCCTGGAATCAGATTGCTTCATTAACGTCCTGAGAAGATTTATTAGTCGGAGAGGTCCACCCAGGTTCATTCACTCAGACAATGGGACCAACTTTGTTGGCGCTGAAAGAGAAATTAGAGAATCCATCCAGACTTGGAACCAGAAACAAATTCAAGACCAGCTCCTACAGAAAGGGTGCCAATGGGTTTTCCAACCTCCAAAGGCTTCACATGCCAGTGGAGTCTGGGAAAGGCTTATACGAAGTACCCGTGTGGCGTTGAGAGCCATTCTTGGAAA
This sequence comes from Galaxea fascicularis, assembly GCA_948470475.1. NCBI lineage: Eukaryota > Metazoa > Cnidaria > Anthozoa > Scleractinia > Euphylliidae > Galaxea > Galaxea fascicularis. Next base: position 26,704,639 of record OX419341.1, on the reverse strand, counting down.
TAGTTTGGTGGATGAAGAAGTTATGGCCACTGTCCTCACTGAAGTGGAGTCAATTCTGAACTCCAGACCTCTTTGTTCTGCGTCTGATGACCCAAACGATTTTGCGCCCTTGACACCTAATCACCTGTTGTTGCAGAGAGCGGTCCACACCCTACCACCTGGATCCTTTGTAAAGTAGGATATCTTCTCCAGGAGAAAGTGGAAACAGACGCAGATTTTAGCTGATCACTTTTGGAAACGGTGGCTCAAGGAGTACATCCCATCATTGCAGGAAAGGTAGAAATGGTACAGACCCCACCGAAATGCTGAAGTTGGAGACCTTGTGTTACTTGTTGATGAGTGTTTGCCGCGAGGCCAGTGGCGTATGGGCCGGATAGTGAAATTGTTTCCTAGCAGAGATGGACTAATCAGAACTGTGGAAGTCAAAACAGGAGCTCTGACGTCATTTGTGCGACCCTTTCAGAAGTTGTGCTTGCTAGAGGAATCGGGAAACCTCTATTGCTGAAACTCTGAGAGATTATTGACATTGTTTAAATTAGAGCGTCAATGCGTATAGCAGAGACATTGAAAGAAGTCAGTGACATTGATTCTGGACTTAAGTTTATTTGTAACTAGTTGTCACACAGGACCCAGGCCTTTCTTATTGTTATGCTTCACTAGTTTCGCATGGGGCGGGGTGTTGCGGCTGGGTTCCCTTTTTTTTTGTTTTCGCGCCCTTTGGGGTCACGTGACTCAATCTAGCCTCAAGTTGTTTTTTTGATGGCGATTCACTGTGAGTTACGAAACGTTTTGCCAGTGTTTTTGGTTGTTGTAGGACGCATTTTCCCTTTTTGTTGGTTTGTGAAGCGGAAGCAGCGTAATAAACACAAGGCTTCGTCAACCGAGTGAGTTGTTCCTTACAACTGGAATTTGACGGATTTTTTGGTTATCAAAACAAACTTGTCTAAGTTTTGTCTAAAGTGCGACCCATGCCTTATTCAACGGATAAATAACTAAATAAGGCACATTTATCCCTGGAATAGAGTTATTACACCTGTCAGGAACCGGCCCCAGGGCAATTGTTCTTGAGGCAGCAAATTCCGCAGAACACCTTTCCACCAGCGACGGCAACGTTAGCTGCATTTACGTTGAGAACATAGAAATAAAAACCTAGAAACAGAGCGAACTGGCGCGGATTCATTGCGGTCGTTCTATTCTACACATTGAGCGGGAAATAATAGTTTATGCGGTAAAATTAAAAAAAAAAGAAGAAGAAACGCCAGAAGTGACAGGTCTTATGTTTACTTTACGTTGATGTCCCTGATGTTTGTCTCTACGGTGCGACCGCCACTCAAAATAGATCAAAATAAAAATAAATCAAAATCAAAACCGTTCAATAGATAGAGTCCAGAATCTGGGAAAAGAAAGAAAGGAAATATGCAAAGACTTCCCCCGAGATTCAGGTCACTGCAATTTTTCTTGTGCTAGGTATACGGACCACATTTAAAGCTGAGATTTGCTTGGAGACGCCATGCTCGCCGGAAACCAACAGAAACATCTGCCCCTGAGTTTGCCACACAAGCGTGGGAAACTCAACAAAAATTACAATATTACTTTTTCTAATACTGATAGCCAAATTCCATAAAATAAATCACTTTTTAGCAAACAGTACAGCTCTCTCGGCCGCCGTGTCAATGTCGCGTCACGCAAAGCTTAAAAATTCCAACGTAGTCTATCCCACTGTGTGTGCCATATATTTGTCGTTGAGTAGTACGTCTTTCCATTAGTACTTGATAACGGTAGGACAAATATCTATCGCTGCCAAACTCAATTTAAAAACGTGA
>OX419341.1:26692816-26697816 GCA_948470475.1 Galaxea fascicularis | reverse complement strand
AGCTTAATCACAGCAAATTAAATGTAACCGTTAGGTATATACTACCCACCAAGGCACATTGCAGCTTAATGATGGCAAATTAAATGTAACCTTTAGGTATATACTACCCACCAAGGCACATTGCAGCTTAATGGCAGGACATTAAATGTAACCTTTAGGTATATACTACCCAACTAGGCACATCGCAGGTTTATGACAGAAACTTAAAATGTAACCCTAAGGTAAATGCCACTCATAAAGGCACACTGCAGATTAGAAATTTAAGCTAGAACATTGGTTGGACTGGACCTTGTAATCACCATGTTTCTTTATTTTATGCTTTTGGACATCTAACCTGGAAATCAAAGGAGTAAGGTGTTCTCTGAGAAAAAAATACACAATACATTTTACTTTTTTTATACATAAGTTTGTACGATAACCAAACGAATATCTGAATGAAACAGTTTATTTGCTAGGTGACTAATTTGAAAGGTTGAGCTCATGAATACAGACTTAAGAAAGTTACATGTATCAGCCACTGACTGTTCCTAACACTATGACCCCTGAACTCTAGTAGGATATTACAAACAGCAAGAACAGTCATGGTGAAATAATATGTCAGCAACCTGACCTGTTGCAAAATGTTATACAAACAGTTTAATAATGTTCAGTAGTATGGTAAGACTTTCCAAACGTTATTCGATGTGAAATACCAGTATGCCAGTGTCTTCAATCTTTTGCCTCAGCCTAATTTAGCTGAAAAGGTACTATCTTTATGTAATTACTTGACCAATTCACTTTTGGGTTCATTTTGTTGATTTTTCTTGCAAGCAACCACTTTGTCATTCATCAAGGGTGGTATATACAGCATACATAAACAAGTAGGTACACCACTTTGTCATTCATCAAGGGTGGTATATACAGTATACATAAACAAGTAGGTAAACCTTGCAACATGATTCAGTATGGTTTTGTCTAAGGATGATAAAGCCAATATTTGGCAAAAACTTCATGCTAGCCCACATTTAGAGCACATATAAAAGAAGACAATAAAGTACATTTACAGGACAATAGATCAGGACAATAGAGGAATACGGATTTACATATTTGGCTTACCATGACGTCCTTGCCCAATATTTGCACAATAACCCTGTACTGGCCCAACCCCCTCCCTTGACACATACACTGTACACTTCCCTACCACTACCACAACAACAACAACAACAGCAATTTTTTTCAGAAAAAGTAATGCCTCTAAGATTGTTAGATATGATTAATAGTTGCTTGTATTACACAAAAATTATAATTACCCCATTCCGTCCTGGCTGTGTATTAAGATTAAGCAAAGTCTGCCAAGCAGCAACTGGGAGTCTGGCTCAGATCTTGCACAAGTCGCTGGTGGGTTTCCGCCAGGAGAAGATAGGGTGAAGTTCTTTTTCAGTTTTAGTGTTACAATTTGTCGTTCTTAGCTTCAGCAGTTCATGATCGCCTACTTCGAACATCCACAGCCTGCATTGAATATTCAAATCACGCGCGCCAAAATTTGAATTTTTCCCGCCTAATCTTGTGGCCGAGTCGAGGATGACACAGTCATGGCCTTTTGAACAGAACTGATTGAATTCTGAAGATCAGATAAATTCGTTTGGGGGAAGTCTCGGCGTTATCTCAGTGAAGTCAGTTAGAGCAAAGAGCAAGCGTGCTAGCGACACTCTCCGGTTTCCACAAGTTGAATTTCGCCTGAACTCGACAAGAAAAGTTGTTCTTGGCCAAATTCTTTTGGTCTCCTGCCACATAGACTCCTTGTCAGGACGTACGAATGCTTCTTGGTGTCCAGCGCTGGGCTGTAATTCTGCAGCTAAGAGTTCCCACATCTTCGGGGACATTGAGGACGAAACAACATGGGTCACAGCCCATTTCGCGGATAGAACGAGCGCATTGCACTGTGGGATGAACGCATTGCACTATGGGCTTGTTTGGGGGCAGTCGAGATCCAAAATGGCGGATGATGCTGAGCGCGGGTTTGAAAACTGGAAAGTTTCAGACCTAAGAGGTTTTCTTCTTGCGAGAGATCTTCCCGTGTGTGACCAAGCAAAAGCTGTGCTCGTCCAGAATTGTTATTTGGCCGTTTCTCTTGGACTGTAACCCAAGAAACCACTCGATGAGTATGCTCAGGACATTTGTCAAACTTAACAGGGAAAACTGATGCTGGATGGCGGTGTGATTCGTTTACCAGATCCCTATACACTAACTGAGGGTTGGGAAGACTCATACATACATACATTTATTTGATAAGTAGGTTTAAAATATGCAGCTTTACAGCTGATGTGGACCTACTACTACTAAATCTAAATGAGAAAAATGAGAAATTTAACAGTACAATCATCATAAAGTAGGAAATAGTAAAACAATAAAGACAAAAAGGAGATCCAATAATTTAAAAATAATGAAAATCAGGGTCCTTATTATAATTAACAGAGCATTCCTTTTGAAAACTGATGTCCCTGACAAAGGTCTTGATCGATTTTATCTTTCTTTTAAAACAGAAAGGATTTTCAAGTTGCTTAATATTGTCAGGTAAGGAATTCAAGGCAATTGCAGCCCTGTGTTTAAATGAACAACGGCCTTGTTCGGTTCTTGGCCTTGATACAATAATATTTAACGATTTCCTAAGACTATAAGAAGAAGCATTCTTAACAACTAGCCTATTTATATCATCTAATTCAATATCGTAGAAAGCTCTATGCATTATATTTAGAATGCGAGAACAATAAAAATACTTCAATGGCATCCAATTTGCATTTGTGAGTACTGTTTCATCATCCATGTCCCTTGGTAGTTTGTGGATGAGTCTTGCTGCTCTAAGGTGGATTAATTCAAGATCTTTTATCAGATAATCAGAACAAGAGCCCCACACAACTATGGCATATAATACGCTTGGGATTACTGTTTTGTAATAAATTGTTTCAAGTATGGCCTTTGGTAAGAAACTTATGCGTCTCAACATTTTTACTTTAGAACTGTATGAGGTAGAGACTGATTTTACATGCTTGGCCCAGGAGAGTCTTTCATCGTTGGCTATGCCAAGACATACTGAAAAAGATCTGTATTCAATGGTTTTGTCTCCCCAAACCAAAGGTTTCAAGGGGCCAGTAAACGGTTTTGTATCCAGGAGTACTGCATCACATTTCCCTTCATGGATAATTAATCTATTCTTTTGGCACCAGGTTTGTAACTCATCTAATATCTCTTGAAGGGCTATAGCAACCTCATCAATAGTATTACCAATAGTATAAATAGTAGTGTCATCAGCATACATGTAAACTTCACCACTTCTAATGCTGTCTGGAAGATCATTTACATAAGTAATAAAAAGCCTAGGTCCCAATAAGGAACCCTGAGGAACCCCAATTTTCACAGGTTTAGATTCCGAAAAAATGCCATCTATTTGTGTCAATTGGCTTCTATTTGCTAAGTAATCCATCAGCCAAATCCACATATCTTCTGACACTCCCAAAGCCTTTAGTTTCTCACCCAGAATGACATGGTCGACACAATCAAAGGCTTTCCTAAAGTCAATGAACAATACACCTACTTTAAGCCCATTATCTAAGGCTTCTTTCCACACTTCGGTAAGGTGCAACAAAAGACTTTCTGTAGAATGACCCTTCCTAAATCCCCACTGCCTATCAGACAAGAGACTGTGAGAGGTCAAATGATTATCAAAAGATCTACAGACCACCCTTTCCAAGATTTTGCTAGGAACACTTAGGAGTGAAATAGGTCTATAGTTATTTACATCTAGCCTGTTACCCTTTTTAAAAACTGCAGCTACCCGGGATTTCTTCCAACTGTTAGGAAATTGACAATCTGCTCTACTTTTCATACAAATTTCAAAGAGCCCTTGTACAACAGAGGACTCACATAACTTAAGATCCCTTGAGGAAATATTATCCAGACCCATTGCTTTATTTGGGTTGAGGGATTTCTGTACAATCTCCTGAACTATGTTCCACTCTACAGAGAAACTAGACATAGTTGGGCAGACTTTATAAATAAAGTTAGTAGTGTCAGGGGGAAGTGGGCTTAAATCCCTGGTTAGATCGCCATCCAGCCTACCCAACATTGTTCAGAATGCAACGGAAAACTATTTTGACAAAAGTAAGTGGAAAAACATCCTGCTTGGAAGTACTATGTAAGAGATGTTCCCTGACCAAGAAAATGTGTTTGCCACTCTTGTCTTTCACTCCTCGGAGGTATTAGCGCTTACGCGTTACTCTTCAATCCGAGTTGAAATAAAGTTTACTACTACTACTACTACTACTCCACCTGTCTTGATGCCAATTGCCTGATTCCCTGAAAGACAAGAGTGCCAAACACATTTTCTTGGTCAGGGAACATCTCTTACATAGTACTTCCAAGCAGGATGTTTTTCCACTTACTTTTGTCAAAATAGTTTTCCGTTGCATTCTGAACAATGTTGGGTAGGCTGGATGGCGAGTCTTCCCAACCCTCAGTTAGTGTATAGGGATCTGGTAAACGAATCACACCGCCATCCAGCATCAGTTTTCCCTGTTTAGTTTGACAAATGTCCTGAGCATACTCATCGAGTGGTTTCTTGGGTTACAGTCCAAGAGAAACGGCCAAATAACAATTCTGGACGAGCACAGCTTTTGCTTGGTCACACACGGGAAGATCTCTCGCAAGAAGAAAACCTCTTAGGTCTGAAACTTTCCAGTTTTCAACCCCGCACTCAGCATCATCCGCCATTTTGGATCTCGACTGCCCCCAAACAAGCCCATAGTGCAATGCGTTCACCCCACAGTGCAATGCGCTCGTTCTATCCGCGAAATGGGCTATGGCAGCAGATGTTTGCGTGACGATCTCGTGAAACACGTCGCGTTCTTAGTTGAAAGTCCGCTCGAGTAAAAACATTTAAGTTAAGAAACATTTAGCCTTTTCAAGATTATTATTTTCGACGTACATATTGAACTCCAGCTGCAGGAAATCAAGAGTCAAGAAGA
>OX419341.1:26612816-26677816 GCA_948470475.1 Galaxea fascicularis | reverse complement strand
GTACAGGTTGTTAATTGTTTTATCACTTCTCGCTTGTACTTCTATTGAGCGACGGTTTTGGACACTGACACGAAGTAGTCAATGGTTTGAGATAGTGGAGACAGCTTTTACAGAAAAAGAGTGGTATGACAACTTCCGCGTTTCAAGGTCAACGTTCGACTACATTGTTAGAGAGATTCAGGGCGAAATTGTTCGACAGGACACTGCAATGCGTAAAGCCGTCTCTCCGAAGAAGAGGACAGCAATAACCCTCTATTACATGAGTTCTACTGCGGAATACAGAACAATAGCTAACTTATTCGGTGTCTCCACGTCCTTCGTTTGTCTTTGTATTAGAGATGTTTGTAAAGCTGTAACAAAAAAGTTGAAAAACGATTTCCTAAAAGTACCTAAAGGGGAAGACTTGAGGGAAGTCATGAGGCTGTACAAAGAGAAATGGGGATTTCCATCATGTGTAGGTGCTATCGATGGTACCCATATTCCCATACAAGCTCCCCTGGAAAACCGTACTGATTACATAAACAGGAAATCTTATCACAGTATAGTGATGCAGGCACTGGTGGATTCAAAGTATTTATTTCGAGATGTCGTCATTGGTTGGCCAGGCAGTGTCCATGATGCCCGAGTGCTGTCCAACTCAGAGCTTTATAATCGTGGATGTAATGGGCAACTTTTTGATCCCGGCATCAAAGAATCAATACTCGGTGTTGATATGGGCCCTTTGATTCTTGGGGACCCAGCCTACCCTCTCTTGGACTGGCTAATAAAGGCTTATCCAGAAAACCAAAACACACCCAATTGGCAACGGAATTTCAATTACCGGCTCAGCAGAGCACGTATGACTGCGGAGGACACCTTAGGTAGATGGAAGGGACGTTTCCGTTGTGTTCTTAAGCGTATAGATATGGCTGTTAGGTCCACATGCTACTTGGTGGCTGCTTCATGCATACTTCATAACATCTGTGAATTAAGGAAGGATGACTTTTTAGAAGAATGGCTTGAGGACGTCCATAATGGTGTTGAACAGCCTGACAACATCCCATTGGCAAATCAGAGGGAAAGAGATGCCTCCAACATTCGAGATGCACTGGCAGTATTTTTCACGACACCTCAGGGCCGGTCACTTGGTAGTGGCAGTGAATAAATTCAATTTTTTCCTCATTTCACCATTTTCACGTAGGCCATAATGCACCTTGTTTACCCCCCCCCCCCCCCCTCAAATTGTGTTCGATTTGCCTTGGAATGACTGTAATACCCAGAAGAAATTGGAAACCATGGTTATGGAATAATTGGGGCCGAGGAGCGGGGGGGGGGGGTGGTTGGGGGGGAGGTGCATTGTGTCTATGTGAAAATGGTGAATGGACTATTACGAACCTTCTCTTTTCTTAAGGGTGTTTGCAAATAGATCTTGAACTTACACTGCTGTAGCCAATCTACCTTTGTAAATGAGAAGCTGTATCAGTGAAAGTCTTGTAATATTTTGCCCAGAGTCTTTACAGTATATATATTTAACGTTCGAAAAAGAATAGTTGTGTGTGCAAGGTTTCCCTTCGATTAGCAGTGGAATGCGATTCCTTTTTTCAGTTGGATCAAATCTGTATTTGAAATTAAAACGGGATGTAAAGTACATTAGTACATTTGTAGTAGCCAGTTAAAACACTGTGGTTCAATAGCAACTTTATTTGAAATATTTTGCGGGGAAAAATATCAAGATCGTGATATAACTTTATAAGCAACATGCAAGCTTTCATATTTGTCACTCTTTACTGTTCAACATTTTTGTTATACAAAATTGACTCCTTAAAAAGATAAACAGTGTAACTAGGAAATTATATCAGCTTTGTCACAGCTTATAATTAAAACAACGTTCTTTAACAGTTCAATGGAATTAATAATACCACTGATTCATATTCTTAGCTGAACAGGAAACAACAACTTGTTTTAAGAGGAAAAATCTTTCTACAGTACAGGCCACAACATGCTACCTTTGAGAGCTTTGGTTTTAAAGCTCAAAATAACTGCTTTCACTGCCACTGGGGCCGGAATTGTTTCCTTTATAGCAATCCATCATTTGGGGTGGATATGGATTTCTATTGTTATTTAAAAGATTTAGCACCATCAGTTCATGTTGTCGTTCCTCTCTGCGACGTTCATTATCCAGTTCCTTCAACCGTATCTCATGTTCCAACATTTCTTTGTGTCGCATCTGTTCAAGCTTCATCAGCATATCCATTTCCCGTTCAGCAGCATCCTTAAAGCTGTCACTTAATACTGCAATAGATTTCTCAAGCTTGGTCTTCCTTTCTTTTTTGGAAACCTTGCTTTTCTTGACAAAAGGTTTTAATTCTTCCTCTTCTAGCTCCAGTTTGCGTTTAGCAAGTTCACTGCATACCTCTGCAGACACGTCATTTGTATCTCTGCTTTGCTCTTCATCATGCACACTTGCCACTTCATCATCAGAGCCAATTTTGCTATCATCACCTGTTTCACTTTCCAAATCTGAACAGAGAGAAAGAAATAATATTACACTAACATCAAAAACGAGATAAATACAATACAAATTTTCTGCTCTCCCTCAGTTCCTTGTGCTAACCTTTTTTGACACAGAAAGATAATATGCCACCACTTTTGCCAGTATGACAGTGTGGTTTCTAATAATAATAATAATAATAGTAGTAATAATAACTTTTAAAGCACAGACTTCCATGCAATGTTCAGTTGCACAAAAAATTTAAAGGTATACATGAGCTTACATAAAAATGTAAAAGCTTGAAATGGAGTCACTCACAAACGGCTAAGCTTAGCATAATGGAGGTCATTATCCTGATATTTACATATACCATGTAGGCCCTTCCCCACCAGATAGACATAAGAAACACTTTACCTGCACCTTCATCAGGTAGACCTGAATCAATAAGACATGCGGGTGAAGATGTATCCCTGTGACCACATATTTGATCCATGCCATCAAAGAATTTCCATTTCTTCCGACGTTCAGTCCCACTTCGTTTTTGTTTATCATGATGTTGTTTATATTGCTGTTTCAGCTTTTTCCAATTGTTAATGATACTTTCTAATTTAAAATGTATCCCTATATAAAAAAGCGAATTTTGTCAACAGATACAAAAACAAAACAAATACGCCGGTTATCATGTAACAGTGTTAACACGTTTTTTTTTTCCAAAAAAACGGCAAGCAAAAATCTAATTACTCATTCAGTCCGTAAGATTAAACCAGCAGCTAAATTGAACGTGTAAAATCAGTCTACCCGAAAAAGTTAACAGAAGATGAATTATTTTCTTCCTAACCTTATTATTTCAAGGAACTCGCAATAAATCTTGAAGTGAATACTAGTTTCAGTGTGCAATATTTGCCACATGCTGAACGTTACCTTTGTTTTCCAGTTGCACTTGAACACTTTTGTAAACAGCACGTTTTTCCTTCGGCATTTTAGCGTTTTCTAAACTGTAAATAATTGTTTCTTCTTTCATCAGTTCTATTAACTCCTCTACATCTTTGTCCTTCCACGCTATCCCGCGAGATTTTCCTGGCGACTTTTGCCGCGTCTCCGGCTTCCCGCTAAGCGCCATGTTGAGGACAGTGAATCGCGGGTCGATTTGCACATGCTCTTCCAAATCGGTGCTGACCAAAGGCGCGAAGGCTCATCAGAGAAAAGTTGGTTCGGCACGTCTAATCGTTTACACTGCACACTTTAGCCGAGCTGGGCTAGATTTTCTGGATCGCGTACCAATTTTATCCGTGCTCGGACTACCTCGCGAGTAGGTCCGAGCACGGGTAAAATTTTGGCTCGGTACGGATAAGGCAAAATCGTTTACACGACAAAATCTATCCGTGCCGAACCAATTTTTTTGGTACGCGTACTTTTTTCATCCGAGCCGTGCCAAAATTTTTCGGCAGTGTAAATGGGGCTTTACTGACACATCAAAAGATATCACCAGTACAATGTTACCTAATTCTCGGCATGAACAAAGGCCATCGGATCAGTGAAGGAATTGTGCAATCCTTTGCTGTTATTTTACTTTATTGGATCCGTTGTATGATATAAATATTTTTGTTTGGAAAGGTGACTTTGAGATGTTGCACGAACCTCGCAATAACAACAATAGCAACAATGACCGCGTACCGCCATGGTTGGCTGAAAAAATCTTGAAATGGAAACCTTTTAGTTCTCTTTAAAAATACAAATAGTTGACTCATACCCCAGAGGTATCGCTATCTTAGGAAATTAGGCTACACATATGGAAAGCTATCACGGAATGTCGCACGATAAGGCCTTGACTGATTTCGAAGAATTGTTTTCATCTAAAAAAATGTTAAATATACTTGAGGCATCAGGATCAGGAGCACAAGCGGAACTTGTCTCACGGACCGGGGGGGAGCCGGGGGGTACTCTTCGAAATTCTTGGTAGGGGTGTACTGACCCGTTCTCCAAATCTTGACCCTATTTCAGACCAAAATATGCTATTTTCCACACCCATTTTCAGATCTGGCTTCTATAATTTACCCGTTCTCAGACCTGACGTTGTGGTTACAAATTTTCGAAGTGTAATTAAGTTTGCATCAGTGCCGAAGCCAATTCAGCTGAAATGATATATTTTAGTTACTTCTCTTTTCCTATTATTCATCTGGAGTTAAAAAGACAAATACGTTTATACGATCTCGCTGTTCCCTTGAAAGCAATACCCGTTTTCAGACCAAACTGGCTCAAAAACCATACCCTTTGGAGCGGCATACAACTATATGGTTTATATAAGGGGCTACTCCCCCCCCCCCCCGGGTCTCACCGATTTGCCCTTAGCGATCTTTAAATGGCACTAAAGTTATGTATTTATTTATTATATTCTGTGAATCTATTTTCTGCGTGAATGGTTTGTGTGACCATGCCTCGGAAAAGGGAGGTTCAAGGTCATTTATTGCCGGAACCAGTGACCTCCATGTACGTCAGCTTTGGGTCCCAGTCTAGAGGTTACACAATAAAAATGCCGCAATTTCCCTTACTTTTAAGTGGGCTAGGCGCTCTCAACGAAAAGATTTAAATAATCCTATCGGAATGAATTTATGCGGAACAATAACCTGATAATCCCTCTTAAAAGTCTTACAATTTCCGATTTGAATGTTCACTTCATGCCTTGACTACCATTCTCTCCGGCTTCTTAAGCACTTGACATATAAAGGCGAGATCTTTGGTTCGTTCTCACTAATTTATTCCATAGCCAAAAACCATAAAAAGTATTATATCAAAGACAACAGAAGAAAAACACACGGAGCTAAAAAATTATCAGAAGAGGCTGTCGTATTACAGGGGCCAATGATCTCCATGAATAGTTCCGCTGTTACTAGGTTAGTATCGAAAGGAACGCAGAGTCTTCTTCCGTTACGAATGAAGGCCTTACTAGGTAATACATTTTTCCCGTTACAATCGAATGGACCAGTAATTACCAAACCGGCCTCTTCACAAACAATTGTTCGCTCAAAAACATTTTTTAATTGCTATTGACAAAAGAGCGACACGTCCAATGAGATCGAAGGATCATCAGGTAAAGATTCATCTCCAGTTGTTTCACCCAGTTTCCGATTATTTTCGTCAAGTGTGCACAAATTCTCCCGGAATACTCAGCACAATTTTTCTTCGTAGGCTTCTCACGCCCGAGAGATGTCGTATGAAACTGAAAAGAAGTATTACTCTGTCAGGACGACTAAAAATCCTTTCTTTTTGACGAAAAGGTTTCTGAGGTTTTAAACAGGAAATTTGAGCAAAATGAAAAGCTTTACGAAGCTTGACAACACAAACACAGGCCCAAGAATTTTTTTGTAAAGGGTTGAGAACCTCGCTCTGGGAGGTCTTGTAAATCGGAAATAACCCGCACAGATAAGCCATGTTCACGGTTGAGCAAAGTTTGCGGGAAAACAGATCCTTTTGTTTTACATAGAACATTTGTGTTTTAAGGTCCTCCAAATTTCGTCTCGCATACCTGTGAAGGTTCCGCTAGAAATACCCTGTTATTATAAACTATCAGTCCTTGCAATGTTACGTTCTTGAAAACCCTCAACAGTAGCTGTTCTCTGCGCCCGGGGGGGGGGGGTACTCCCCTAAATGGGCTATATAGGTACGTGCCGCGGAATAGGGTATGGTTTTTGGAGGTTCTCGATCCTTAAATAGGGTATCCTTTTCGCCTATGTTGGCATAGTGTCCCGGTGTGATCCTTAGATAGGGTGCCTAAATTTGTATCAGCAAAAATAGCAGGGTGTAAACACCCAGTTAAGCGGAAAACAAATGATCTGTCAAAGTTAAAGTATTGCCAAAGCGATTTTAAACTTTGAGTTTTTGTTCTTCCCTAGCATAGGGTGTCATTTTTCGGGTTTGGGCCTTAAATAGGGTATCAATTTTCGTTGGATTGTTCCTTAAATAGGGTCAGGGTTTAAGACCCTTCGCGGCACACACCTATCCGGACTTTAAGGGAGTACCCCCCCGGGTCTCTGCGACAGTACTTCGTGCGCTCTGCCGTTAACGAATCTTCAGAAGCATGTAGGTTCGAAAGTGTCAACTTCTTTCCCAGGGTCTCTCCTCTTCCTGTCTCGCTCCAGGGGACGGGAAGAGGAGAGGCCCTGGGAACGAGGTTGCAAAAGTGTAAGCTGTCAGCTATTTTTATTTTTACGCCCGACACAAAAAGTTAAAAACACCTGCACACATATTTTAAATAACGTAGCGTACGCATCCAACAAAGGCGCGGACTCGCATGTATATTCCTATAAAGAGATTGAAGACCGTTTCCGATGCTGAATTTATTCAGTTACTGGTTCATTTTGATTTCGTAGGTCTGTGGGGCCTAATCAACAACGCTGGAATCGCCAAAGTTGGTCCGGTTGAATGGCAGACACTAGCTGACTACAAGCGAGTGGCAGATGTTAACCTATGGGGGCTAATTGACGTCACAAAGGTGTTCTTACCACTGATCAAAAAAGAACGCGGGCGCATTGTAAATATTGCGAGCATAGGAGGTGAGTAGTTCCTCCACACCCGAACCTACCTCTACCCCTGCTTTTATTCTCTGTTATTTCGGGGATTACGATATCTGCGAATATTAGACAGACGAATATTAGACTTTCGCTCTTAATTTCAGGTCGATGTTCATTACCGCACGCATCAGCATATTCCATCTCCAAATACGGAGTAGAAGCATTCTCGGACGCTCTGCGCCGGGAACTGAGTCCCACTGGTGTAAAGGTCAGCATCGTAGAGCCGGGTTTCTTCCACACAAACATCACAAACAAGAAAAACCTGCGGGCGCTGTGGGAAGGGGTCTGGACAGAGCTTGATCTTGGTTTAAAGGAAGACTATGGTGAAACGTTTTACCAAACAAGTAAGTAGCAATTCAGAGATCGTGCCTTTCAGACGTTTAACATCTTGGGTCGTAGTTCTCAGAACTCAGTGTGATTCTCAGTTTCTTATCATACTCCTGAAGTGTGCTTATTTGAATAACACGTCTCGCAAATACCTATCTATAGGGCTGCTTAGCACGTTATATACCCGTTGGGTATGGTTTATTAGTCTGCGTCTGTGAACGGTGTGTCGTGGAGGGTGATTCAGTATCGAAATGATATTACTTTGCAGCTCTTTCTGCTGTTGTTTAACTTGTAGTCATCATTACAACCATTGTTTCGAAGGAATTTGTGCCTCAACACCACTTGTAAGGAGACGGGCGGTGGTATGTTGTTAAGATTTGGAGGTCGGTAGATCGCAAGTCTAGCCTTGACTGGCTCCCTTTCCTGTTGAGTGTCACATGGACGCATACATTGATAAATGGGTAACGAAGACCATTAGTTAAAGAAACATAATGATGGCTCTCAATGTAACACCTTGTTCCGTTGAACCAAGAAGTGTTAATCTGTCGATTGAGACACAAATTGATTAAGTCTAAGTCAAGTCTTATAATGATGATACTTTAGAGATAACAACTTATGTCTGATATGTTACATGTAAACTCTCACAAATATTGGGGAGAAGACGTGAGTATATTCTTAACGGCCGCACAATTATGTCGCTTCTATTTAATACCAAATGATAAAACTCATGAGAGGATCTGGAGGATTTGGCGATGAATCGTAACGCTACTATGACTGAGGACGTCAGGACCAGCTGTGTTAGGCGGCGCAGCGGAGAAAAGTCACGAAGAAGTTTCGGTTGGTTGAGTTGTCCGACACGAATAGTGTTCTTCGGCTAGGCATTTGGCATTTTGAACAGTATTCTCTTAGCTTTGTTTTGTTAGCAAAATATCCTTCGGTTTTTGCTCTTTCTTCTTACTAAACTTGACTAATTAAACACGTTTGTTTTGAATAGCAATCAACTGCCTGTAAACGAAACATTGTATATCTCCGATCATTTGTTCTCCTCTGCCGATAGCTCGAGCTTCCGTTAACTCGAACATTTTCTAGCTTCCCTTGAAAGTTCGAGTTATCGGAAGTCAACTGTACTAAGAAAAATGTATTTAAATACTTGAGGTCTATGTAGTTGACAAAATTTGTCGATTACATTATCACTCGTGTTTGTGCTATATGGCTAAAGAAAGTCCAACTGATATCTTTGTCGGGGCAATATAGAAATTTTGACCTCGTTCTTTGGTTTGAGCACTTATCACTTGCTCAAAAATTAAGAAACATCGGTTAAAAATCGACTCATTCATTACATATTTTCCCAAAATTACTGCCGAAATTTTCGAAAAAAAAATTACAAAATTATAAGTTACTTACGGGACGAAACACGAATAATTCAATGTGGTTGGATGGTAACGGCGATCTCTTTTACTGTACGTCCTGTTTTATTTACTTCTGGACGCAACGCATGGTAAAGATAAAGTTCTTTTTCTCGCAAATTTAAAGATGAAAAGTTCTGTTACTTTTACTAGATGCAGAAGAGTCCCGGCCAGGCAAGCGCGATGTCATTTCAGTTACATTTAGGTTTTACATGATACCCTGCTACCCTTACATGCCAGGTCCAAGATGAGCAAGGTGCAAAACGTGCTTTGTAATTTATCTTTCTCCCTTTTAAAGTGAAAAACTCATAAAAATGTTTTTAAGCCATTTTCCTGTGAATTTGAATGTGCGTATTAAAATTCACAAAGAGTGTATGTTTACATCCGTACCTCATGCTTGGCGAAAGACAGCCATGTCTGGTTCTTTAATTTAGACATCAAAATTTCTGTTATTTCTACTAGATATAGAAGAGGACAGGAGGGACAGACGTGATGTTAGACGAAACGAAAGCACAAGGTCACAATTCAGCTTTGGTCAGTTAAGTGTTCATTTCAGTTACGTTTCAGTTTTACATAATACCCTGCTACCCTTACATGGCAGGTCCAAGATGAGCAAGGTGCAAAACGTGCTTTGTAATTTATCTTTCTCCCTTGTAAAGTGAAAAAATCATAAAAATGTTTTTGAGCCATTTACCTGTGAATTGGAATGTGGGTATTGAGCAACTTACAAAACGTGCTTGTAATTGGTTGCCTGACCGGTCAACATAGAGCTGTGTTGCCGACCACTTTCTGTTGCCGCTGGGTTTTAAAAATTTTTCAACCTCTCCTCTTTGTTTCTTCAGTGATTTTAAAAGACCGATCAGGAAGGAATTATGCGTCCAGGAAACAGCATTTTCGGTTTTGCGTCTCTCATCATTTCCTACGGAAGACGGCCTTCACCATTGTTTATCCTGAGCTTGTCTGGATACCATCGCGATGGATAACCTGATGAACTAAAACTGACTATTATCGGGAGCCCATTGCTATTATTTAAAATACGTTTCGGATGAATCGTATGTCTGTAAAACGGCCAATTTCGTTCTTTAAACTGAAGATGGAACTAGAACTTTTTGTTTACCGAGTATCCTGTTTTGAAATTTCGTCTCAACGTTTTCCTCCGTGTGAAGGGTGAACTGTCTTTCTTCTTTTGTTTTGATGACTGGGCGTGGTCTCCACACATAAGCAAACATCCGTGCGCCTCACGCTTGGGGACAACTATATTTGCTTCTTTAGACATTAAAATACTCTGCTATTTCTACTAGATGCAAAGGACGCTAGGGCAGGCACGCGTGGTGTTAAACGGAGCGACAGCACAAAGTCACAAATCAGCGTCGGTCAGTTAAGTGGTCATTTCAGTTTCATTTCAGTTTCACATTGGCAGCTAGGTACCCTGCAGTCTACTCTCGGTACCAGAGGTTTTCTGCGCGCGCGTGGGTACTCGGGACAGCAACAGTTAACATAAGCCGACCAGGTAACCGCGCAATACTGAAACACTTCTGGCACCCAGGGTACCTGCAGACACACTTATTACATTACAGTTCTATATCTCTATCATAAGCAAGGTGCAACTTATGCCTGATCGGGTAAGATAGAGCTGTCTTGCTCACACAGCATTGCCCATTTCCCGGTCGGCGCTGGGTGAGTACATGAATACTTAATTTAGTTGCAAGTTTGGCTTCACACTGTCAGCTAGGTGCCAAGGAGTCTTAGTTATTATATGGCGGCTCCATAAAGCACATCTTGCTCTGTAACCGGTCATCCACAGTTTACAGCTTGTGTTCAGGCAAATTTAAATACGAGGAACTCGAATATATTTAAACTGTTTTATTGTAAATCATGGTGACAGGCTGATACTCGAATACACGTGTGTACTTTCGGTAATTTTCCTTAATTTTCCATGTCCTAATGATGTACGCAATCATGAGGCGTTCACGAGACAGATTGCTCACTTGCTGTTCTAACGGTTCTCGACTTCGCATTGATTTATAGGTCGCATCCCAGCCATTGTGATACTGCAGAGCAGTATTGCGTTACGGGTTGCCGTCTGAAGTCCAACGTCGTTACTAGAGTCTCTCTTCTTCCCGTCTCCTGGAGCGAAAGAGTGAGATGGGTACGGGAAGAAGCGAGACCCTGGGAACGAGGTAGGCTCAAGCTTAGTTGGGTAAAATGTCGTATGCGGCAAAGTGGTCAAGGGCAAAAAGCTAAAGCGCGCGCCTGCGGTTCTTTCTTTCCAAGAATTATATAGCTTGTTCGATGCTCTCAGCGATATTGGGGTCGAGCGAGAACGAGTTTCCCCCGCCACCCCCCACCCAATTTCCGCTGGAGTCTTCCCAAATATCTGGGAGACTGGAACAGACTAACAATTGCCTGGCACGTGTTTCACACAACCAATGTATGGTTTCTGAGAACGCGACAGATCTCAATGAGGCGGCCTACCAAGAGTGGAATTTCTGGTTTTCTACCACGCATCATGGAAAGGCCAGAAATAGTCATTATGGCTATTCGTTAGTTTAGTTAAGTTGTTTTTCGCACTGTTTATGTAAAACAGACACAAACACCCATTCCTAATAAGTACCACTTAATCAAATTAACGCAAAGGTAGTTAAATCCAACCATAATGCTCATTTTATATTCAATGTTATCTTTGTTTAACTTCAGAATATTGTAGACAATAGCGTTAATCCAGTTGTGCACATTCTCATGGTTGAATTTTAATTTTTTAACACTTTTTTTTAAATACTTTTAACATTGTAGAGATCACTGCATTCTCTTCACCGCGCACCTCTTCCATCCAAAGCTTACCAGTTTTCAGTTGCCAGGAAGAAGAAATTGAGGTGAAACCAAGGAATACATTATTACCCCTTATTTTCTCGATTAAAAGGCCCCGGCCGCCTTGAATTCCCTTTTACTGTTCAATGAACAATATCTTCCCAGACTGAAGGAAACCTCATGAGTGCGATAACTGGTAAACAAACAAACGGCCAAAATACGCCGGTTTCAAAGACAGTGATCACTATAATACGAGGAAGAAAGTTCGTAACCAACGAAAATATTGCTAGTATTTCCTGTTTTGTTGTACAGCATCCCGGTCTCAGTTTTGTAACTCCGGTACTTTTCCTCTAAACGTTTACTAAAATCACCAAAACATTATACGGTACAACTATGGCGCAGCAGTGCTATCCAAGGGATTGTTTTTACTTGTATGGTGATCGACCAGAAATAAACACCGGGACCTCGATCAAAAGCCCCCGTTGTTTATTTAAAGGAGGCCGGCGTGCAATCGGGTTCCGCAGTTTAGTTGAGAAATTACGGTATCCTATATGTAAAACGCGTGCACGCCAACGTACTTTTCGCTACATCTAGCCACAAATTAAGTTTCAATTCAGTCTTTTTGATGGCAACAGTCGACATTTCTTCTGCAAGACACAGGCTTTGTGAAATTTATGATAATAGTTGGTTTTCGGTAATGTTTACTGTCGTATTGTCAAGATGAGGATGATCAAAAACACCTTGAATCTAGTAGAAGAGAAGCCTGCTCAAAACCTGGCCTTGGCCCCGCAAAAATCCAGCGGCTATGCTCGCAAAAATATCTGTTGCGAAGCAACTTGATTACCGTAGCGATATATCTTCCACGAAACTCTAAGTGTGGTTTCAAGTCAAGTTCGTTGTAATCGGGGTTTTTTGCGCTTTGAAGAAACTCACTTACCATCGCGCATTTAAACTTTTTTTCTTTTCACCGGTGTAGCTGTTTCCACATTTATTTATTTGCTTGTTTATTTATCTATTTGAATATTTTTAAAGTGCACCGAAACCCAAAACATTTTTTCGCTGAAATAAATCTTTGCACCTGTTGGAAAAGTATTACGCCATTTGTTGTTCTTTTGATTTGACGTCATTAACGGATTTTTAACGTCAAATCAAGAATAGACGCACACCCCTTCTGACTCAGTCGTGTACCAAATAATACTTACTTCTTCGTAGCGAAAAAAATGTTTTGGGTTTAGGTGCACTTTAATAGAAAATACTCTAATGGATTGGCTTAGGTTAATTTAGGACAACAGGTTCATCAGACGTTGCCATTCGATAAACTCGCTGTCATCAGTTCCGTGTTAGTGTTAGTGGTAGCGGCAGTAACAACCGATTGTTCCTTTATTGGCAGGTGTAGTGTTAAGAGAAGTAGGGCTAGGGATATTGGTAATGGTAGCACGTGATTTGGAATTGGTTTTGGAGTGGGCCTAGTAGTGGTATAAACATTTATTGTGATGGTGATGGTAGTTGTATTAGTGGCGCTGCATTTGTACCTGTTTTGGTAGTGATAGGTGCTTGTACTAATGAGATGTACGACCTGGTTAACATGATAGCCCAGTGGCCATGTAGACAGCATCATGTTATCAGGCTTCAACTTTAGTAACACCATGACTTATATGACATATGATATTATAACTCTTTATTTATCTTGTAGGATTATGAATACGACCCATGGCTGGCAGGTAAATGTTACTTTATCTTGACCGCAGCCGCTCAAACCTATTAAAATAACACTGACTTAGCGAAGAGCAGGGCTAAAGGAAATATGTCAGTGAAATAGGTATTTCACTTGAACAGTTGTACATGATTGAATTAATTGCATCATCTTTGTTTTGCCTTCAGGCCGGCACTAAACAAAATACTGTGGGGAGTGAAACATAATTTTAGTAGTTATGATCAGAAAGATGGAGTTGATCATAGTACTTATTGACTTCTGAGGTTAATCGGGTGCGTAGGAAAGGCAAATATCAAATTTAGCTGACCGTAGAGTAGAACACGGCCTGCAAAATTAACCAATCACAGTCCACGTACTAACTGAGAGATATCGTAATTACTACGATGGCGTAAGAAAGGAAGGACAAAGGAAACGCTAATACTGGCAAAAATAACTTTGAATTGTTTGTCAGTTTGTGTGTTACAACTAAAATGAATGGTTCTTTGCAGAGTCTATAATAAAGGAACATCCATTAGACCAAGCTCAAGAAGAAGGTCTCAGAGTGGAATTCAAGTGCCTAGGCCAGGATAGAAACATGGCGTATCAGTGGTATAAAGATAGACTCCCCCTGAGAGGAAAACAAAGCTCCCTGCTGGTTCTTGATCCTGTAAAGCTAGTTGACTTTGGTTATTATGTATGCCAAGTAAGGAGTCGTGATGGACGGGAAGATTCACGTCCCGCAGCACTTGATGTCATCCCTCGGGATGGAATGAGTGAGTTCAGAATTGTATCTGTAATAAAGTTTAGTTTAGTCTCAAAAGAGGACGCATGCATGTAGGTTTGGGATTCTAATTTCTCATCTCTTCTGTTGGAGGCATGCATGGTTATCAGCCAGTTTTCTAATGTTCTTTGAGCTTGAACTAGCTCCCAAAAGCTCATAAATTTCCTTCCTTCTCTTTCCTTTTCTGTTTCCTCGACAGGACCGCTCTCCTGCTTCATTCAACTGTATTGTCTTTTAACTGTTTGAGAAGAAAAATCAACTTGTATGTCCCAATAATGTTATCCTCCAATTGTGGAATTCAGCCACGTTGGAAACCGGCTATATAAGTTAAATATTGCAAATTTACAAAAAAGAAGCAAATTTGCAAACTATAGAGCACTCACACAAGGGGCAAGTGCGTCCAAACTGACATATAAACGTTTATGCTGTTGATTTGGCAGTCGAGAAAATTGCACCCGCTGCTGTCATCTACGCAGTTAGCGTCATGTTTGCCATGTAATAATGCCCTATCTTTTTGTTTTCCAGGACTTCAACTTCTCAATGAAGTTTTTGAGGATTTTCTCGAGACTCGCGAGACAGTTGAAAAACTTCTGATGACTGAGGTTACAGGCCTTGGAGGATGGAAGCAGGTTGCACACAAGTACAAAATGAGGGAGGTCGATATAGGTGTTCTTAAAGGGCGCCAAGACGCAGGGGAAATGGTAATTGCGTACATTAGAGCGCATAATCCAGAATTAACTGTCTATGACTTTTGTAAAACGCTTAAGGGACCTAATGTTAGGCGACTTGATATCGTCAAAGAGTTGCGGGATCATCTTTCGGTTCCCAAAGAATGACCAACATAATAGAATAGAAAACAAGCAGCCCTAATTTTGTTTAATATTGTGATGTCGAGGTGGCCTCTTCTATAAGCCTGGTGGTTTCCTGAGGTCTCCTCGCCTAACAACTTGCTGTATGTTTTTTGTTGTACACATAAAGGCAAATAAACGATGATGATGATGAACAATGCCAATTTTGTACGCGACTTGTCCATTATTTGAAAATGGTTTTAGCATGATCTTTGGAGTGAGTGTAGTCAAGTGAGCTATCTATCATCAGGCTTGTATAACTTGTGTCACTGAGTAAATTAGGTCAAAGTCGCTCCAAAAAATGTGGTCCAAAGTTGCCAAAAAGCGGAAAAGATGCTACCAAAATTTAAAATGTTGCTTGCCAAGGTAAACCATTTTATTCTGCATAACATTTTGAAACAACATGCAGACATTGCTTGATATGGACTGCTTACATTATATCTTTCGACGGCTTCCATGAGTGATATAACAATGTGGCGGATTCGGTTATCAATCAGTGAACAACCGTTATTCGTGGGCTTCATACAGCAACCGAAAAAACTGCACAATTTTAGTTTCATTTTTACGTGTTTATACCTCAGATAGTGGCTCGTTTGTTGTATTTGTTGCCCAAAAGTTGCAAGCGGAAGTAAACGTTGCTTGAAGCACAAAAATTAAAGTTACTAAAAACTCTAAAAGTTGCCATAAAGTTGCCGAGCACAATCTATACAGGCCCATCTATCATCGGTCGATGATGTTGATCTGACTGGTCGATCAAATCGACTAGTATTAAAGAAGCGATAGGTTATTGGCTGCAAAAATATACTTTTTAGGTAACTTATCATCATATACTATTTAAAGAAAATTCAAAAGCTATTTATTGTTCAAAATAACATTTCATCCGTGAACTACCAACCAACCATCGACAAAATATGGTCTCAGCAGATTTGAGTGATGCACTAAAAGACTGTGCGCGCCATGCCTAGGTCGCCCCTGGACAGTTACGCCTGCTTTAAATGGGAGTTTACGGCCTGAATGGATTCTTTTCTGCTTTATCTCGCAAGTAAAGCTATATTTGCCAAGTTTTCAAAAAGATTTCCTACCAATTGTGCTTCAGTGAATTTGTTATATGGAAAAATTATTTCGTAACTCGGGAGTTTGCGTTACGTATACGGTTCGCTAAAGTGCAGAAAGTGCGGACCAAATTGGACTTGACTATATTCCTTTTTAACTGCCATCAGATGCACCTAATGGTATGACCAAAAAATTACCGCACTCAGGTAATTAGAACACTCAGCGCAAAAATGGTCATTCATTCTCCTCAAGAGAGCAAAGTAAAGGGGGTTCAAAATGCATCAAAGGATCTACAACGAGGAAAAACGTTTTCAAGGCTTGAATTCATGAGAAATTACACGTACAGAGCAGTGTGATCAATCGAAGTGTATTAGGCGGTGAAGTTAATGCAGCGAATCCATCTTCATGACTCATTTGTAGTGACTGGAATGTCAGAAACCATCACATCGTCGTTTGCTGATAAACGTTTGCTATCTTCGCTTTAAAATTCGTGTTTATCGTGGTATTTTGAAGAAGAATGTGTATTTATAGTTGAGACTGGCACTACGCTGGCCGTGTTTATTTGTGTGAAATTAAAACGAGCGGTGCCTACCGTCATTTGACTTTAAGGTAGTTTCTCGCAAACAAATTTACTCTCTGTCAGCTTTTAAAAGGGCATGTTAAGATCGGCAATATGTTGAGGTATGTTGGAGACAAAAAATATATTTATGTGAGAGGTGAGAGCTTGTTCGGCCGACAGTGTTTCCCGTCACACTTTACTGAACTCAACTGGCAATAAACAGACACCATGTCATACATTTTGGCTTCTTTCACATTTCTTGAACTCCAAATATTCGTTTAAAGCCGATAACTATACATTCTATTAGCCTCAAAAAGGCCTATTTAATGTAAACGTCTAAAGAAAAACAACTTTCCAACACTATCAGGAAAATCTCTCCGTATAAGAAATACTGCGCATGTCAACCCGTGACGTACAGTGTCTCTTTAAAACTGAGGACACGCTTTGGAATCTAAGTAGAATAGTCTTTCCAACCTCGTTCCCAGGGCATATCTCCGCCGAGGGGAAAGCGGACGGACAAAAGCCCTAGGAACGAGATTGGGGTCTTTCACGATAGCCTATCGTGAAAGACCCCAATCTCGTTCCCAGAGTATTCTACACTGCTTCCATTATCACATCGCAATAAGATTGGGAATAAATTTACTCCCGACCCATCAGGTTACCTGTTACTCGTTTATTGTACCACACCCTCGATGGGAGCCTTTCTCACACACAGACACAATCTATTTTTCTTGAATGGTCTACGGGAAAAGCGCGCACAAAGCGTCTGAGCTCATTTATATCATGCCAAGCTACTACAGGTTCTTTTTTAGCTCCCAATGTTCCTTCAGGGTTAAGGACCTTTTCCAGCTGGAGGTAATAAAGAGCCGTATGTCGGCAAGACCAGCCCACCTCAGATCCATTTCTGTTTAATCTGCACGTTTCAAAGCCAATGTGATCGCACAACCCGAGCGAAACCCTGGTGTAGAGTTTCCCCCTCATCAGTGTTCATTTCCTGTAGGTAAACGTTAAGACGTGCTTTGGCTGCGGAGGAAGTCAGTGGGCCGGAATTCTGAATACCAAGGTCTGGGGTAGTCGGTCGAAACAGATAACCCTGTGTTAAATCAACATTCATGTGTCGAGCTAGTAATATCCATGTAACGTTCAATACCATGGATTGGACATACCTCAATCTGGGAGTTCCTCCTAATCCCAAAAACATTCTGATCACCATCCCTCAAGGTCCTACCCCAAATATGATTAAAGAACAATCCATCATTATTGGGAAATCTCAAGATTTCGGCTACCTAAGTTGTGCTAGATCCCCCGGTCGATCACCACTAAACTGACGCCAACTTAAAATACGCCTGATCTCGCGCTATCACAAATCGGTCCACTGGTGCCTTGGTTACTAGTAGTTTTCTATCCAAATAACAACATACCTGGGTAAGCTTATCTACGAAAAACGGCGTGGCTTGTTTGGGGGTTACCCTGGCCTGGAGCTGTTCTGCAGTGACTAACTTTAATTAATCCTTCACTATTTTGTCAGCGGCTGGATTACCGAAACCTAAGCGCTTATCCCATTCACCATCCCTCCCAATTGAAAGGAATATAGATCGTAACTTGCCAATGTAGGAGTCAACTGTGTTGTAAGACAAATGGAGTGGACAACCGCAAACAAATTTTCCTTTCCGTCCTAAGTGAGGGCAAAAATTGCTGTGGACTTCGGTTTTTCCATTTCTACCTTTGAAAATGAGAAAACGAACGCGGTCACAAGGTGTGATGGTTGCTAAAGTAATATAGCCTGGTAGGGCAGACAAGAATTTCTCCAGTTCTTGCTTCAAGGAGTCCTTTTGTCGCTTGATGAAAATTCAACAGTTGCTAAAGACGCTGATCAATCCCTTCCAGATCTACGTCCAAGCCTTCCACGTGTTGACGATACTGAACTTTCTTTTTATAACCATGCTGCTGGCAGTATCGAAACGTAAGAACGTTGGCGTAAGCATGACATACCGGACACCTGACTGACGACGTAAACAATTTGGCAATTATCGGAAGTTCCTAGAAATAAAGTAAGCTACCACTGAATATAGAAAGTGAAAACAAATAAACACAAAGGAAGATGCCATCACATACTAACGCATTTAGTCACAAGCACACCCGCCCGTTTTAAATATGCCGCTTACATTGGCCTTTATGAACACTATTTGAAATAATTCAAGATCACGCACACTTCTGTCCATGGATTTGAATTCTTGACACCATTTGGAATCAATTATTGAAAGACTATCAGAAATCCCCACAGGTCCTCCTGAATTCCATTCTCAAAACTCCAACCGTTTTTGGAGGGCCAAAGTCGGGCACTGGAATCACCAAAACTCGCAAGTTTGCACTTCTTAACGTAACGGTGAAGTATGGGCCACTAGTATTCACGTAAGGGAGCTGGTACTTAACCAAAAACCGCAGCACTGGGTCAACCAACAACCTGGGTGGGAAGACATACGGGCGCTCAACCATATCGGTAAATTTCGCCAAATCTTGCGCAAAAAGGTTGACCCCAGCTAATCCAAGAGACGACTGGAGCGTGAAATGAAGAAGAGGATTGCCCATCCGAAGAGAAACTTGCTCAGTAAACGTGCACTTGCTCAAAAACCGTTGACTTGATTTGGAAGTGAAGGAAAATGATTCTTCCAAAATGGAAAGTCATTTAAATCTAGGTACCTTTATTTTATTTCCTTGACATTTAAGTCGCGATCTAAGGTGTGAGGAGCCATGTTGAGCGTATCCGCTCTCCTCTTTGTTTTTACTACCAAATGGAATTACAGCATCATTATTAGTCTTAGGAAATGTGGACGTCTTCTCAAACCTTTCGGCCAGAATTATGCGATGGAGGGCTTTTTTGTGGCCTTCCGAAAGCTGTAAACTTCATCGTGATAGGCAACCGGTGGCTGTGGAGCCTGTACTGAAGCTAGCCAGCGAATTATTGATACCCTCCAAAATGTTTTTATAACAAGTGCTGAGTTACACCATGGGAAATCGTGTATACGCACATCAGTCTTTGACGTAACGAATTGGATAATGAAAAAAAATCAGAAACTTACGTAGGCTGTTTGCAGTCGTATACTTTTCGGTCTGATTGAACTTCACCATCTTGGTTTTTAATAGACACAGTCCCTTATTTTTCCGTGAGAATTGATGCCTCGACTGTCCGGCCGCCGTCTTGCTTTGTCGTGTCGGGCGCGGTCTGGGGAGAGTGCCAAATCTACTAAGGGAGGCGGGAACTACCTATTTCTCTTTTTTATTCATTTTTTATTTTATTTAACATATTTTTGTCATAATTATCAAATTTTTTTATGTTCTGGAATGTTCCGTGTTCCAGGTTTTATCGACGGTCTGACTTAACTTGTGGCTAGTCACACTAAAGTGGCATTTGAACTGCATTCCGTTGTCAGCCATTTGTGCGCGTTATATTAGTTTAATTTACGCCCGACTGAACGCGGTGAATCAATTAGCACTGCCGACATCAATGGGAATAATCGAATCAAGAAGGAACCGAAGTGATTTTGGTAAGTGTTCGGCTTTCAGCTATCTTAATTGATAGGATTCTTAACATACAGAAAGATGGACTGAAGTCGATAGTTTGTCATTTCTCGTGGTATATGCCGCGTTGTAAATGGTTACGGTCAGCTCGCATTGAACAGTTCTCAGGCAGATTGATATGTCTCCCGATTCAGACGCCGTACTTTACATGAGCCGAACCTAATTCATAGAATTAAGAACATGAAAAGTTCGGCGTCTAAATCAATTAGAAACGGCTGTTTTGATTTGGAACGGCTCAGCCGTTCTTCCCGCCTTGCTTGGCCGGGAATTTCTACTTTAGAACTTCTTTGATTCAGACGCCGAACTTTTCAGGTGCCGAGGAACTTAATGCATAAATTATTATTAAGTATATATTTTGAAAACCACTGACAATATTGATTAGTCTTCCTGCAACTATATTAGGAACGGCGGTGGAACGGCTACGTCTGGATCAACAGACGTACGTTTGATCAAATTGAATTTGGGTCGGTCCAAATTCCAATCTAGTTCGGCTCATGAAAAGTACGACGTCTGAGCCGGGCCTGATTGTAGCAATATATTTATTCGTGTGATAGTTGCATGTGATCGGTCTCTGTCAACAAGCTTAAAGAACCTCAAAAGGGAGACTAACATGACGTACAATAAGTATAAAGTGGAAGTTTACAATATCCCATACGAATTAGGTCCAGGTCAAACGCCGTACTTCACATGAGCCGAACTAAACTCAGTCATTAAGTTCATGTGAAGTACGGCGTTCGACCCAATTAAGTTCGACTGATTTCATTTGGATCGGCTGAGGCGTTCTTCAGTTCGGTCCCGGGGGAATACCAGAAAAATTGGATGGGGGTGTGCGGCACGCTTCTTGAAACCCTTACCCCTATTTCAGACCAAAATCTGTGATTTTCCCTACCCTATTTCAGAACTGATCAAAAATTTGATACCCCATCTGAGACTTGCCTTATAATCAGTTCTCTAGGCCAGACCAAGGTTAGAGACGGTGTTTATACGCTTTTATTAAGTAGGATACAAAACTGTACAAAGATTGAGCTTAAAATTCCACACTATAAAGTAGGTTTCATCATGCGCCGCCAATTCAAGACTGGAGTGCACAAACCATACCCTATTTCGGACCAAAATGGACTAAAAAAATCATACCCCTTGGCGACGCATATACCTATCATATGTAGCCCATGCAAGGGAGTAACCCCCCCCCCCCCACCCCTCGGGAAGTTCGGCTCAGGTGAATGACGGCGTTTGACCTGGTCCTTAGCTGGTTGTCACGCTCTTGAAGGTTGAATGGTTTTGAAAAATATGCCAACGCGACTGTTGTTTATTGACTGCACAATTGCAAACGGAGTTAGAGCTTCCTCACTAAAACTTTGTATTTCGCTGGGACAAGAATCCTTTGAGTGTATGTTTACTGAAAAAAATTTAGACAGCGAATGAACGTCACACGTACGTTGCCAGAGCACATATACACGCACTGCCAAATGGAACCTATTCAGTACTTAATCAGTGTCTTAATGGGCAGTGTTGCGGTCTCATCTGACAACGGTACTTTTTTAGGTATGACATCCTTTGGAATTTGAATATATCTGTCTGTCTGTCTGTCTGTCTGTCTGTCTGTCTGTCTGTCTAGTCCTGGTACCAGATGTGGAAAACAAGCTTTTATAAGGAAATGAAGTTGTCAGTTTAACATAGTTGACAAAAATCTAGTCATTTTAAAAACCTATTTTCACGATCGCGCGCAGGATCTCAGAAACTTGCTCGATCACAGTTAATCGTAAAAAAATGGAAATACCCAACGAACTTTGTTTTTTTTTTTGGTTTTTGGACAAAAGTTAAGCTTTGCTAGGGAAATGGGGCTTACAGCGAGCCAAACTGACCATATTACCTTCGAGTTTACTCGTGTTAACAATAATCTGGGAAAAAAAACAAAGCTCGAAATAAATATAACATTAAAACTTAGAAAACATAAAACTTAAAATTCCATAATCACAACATTGATAGTGCAGTAGTGTAGTACTATATATGTTGGTTAAGTGGAGTGATAACCATACTGAGGTTTTACATGTATGTGTGGTTATACACATTTTACCATGTTCAGAGAGATGCAGATGTCAATAAGACAATAAAGGATTTTGTCCAGCCCCTAATTGTAGTTGTTGTCGCCCTATGTAAGGAAATCCGGATTCCAGAATCCAAGAAATCTTCGCTTGTGAAATCCGGAATCCTGGGCTCTAGAATCTGGAATCCAACTCTCGGAATCCGGAATCCAAGTTGCTGAAAATTCACTCCAAATCGGGCTGATTGGAATCCGGAATCCAGTACCTGGAATCCGAAATCCACAGCATGGAATCCAGAATCCACGACTGTCTCGGATTACCTTACATGGGGCGATTGTTGGCAATTTATACGATATTGATATAATGTGCATAGTGACTGAAGGGAGCATTATTTCCCAACTCCCACCGGAGAAGATTGTAGATGCTATCATAAGTTTGCTTGGCTGTTTTTACATCTTAAATGTATCCTACACCCAATGTAAAGTAATCTTGACTTTTTTAGAGCAGGCATTGCTTGAAATTGGACGGGGGCAGACACTTGTCACCATTTTCTCCTTTTTAATGACTATGCAAATGTCCAAGTCAGTTCTTGCTTAATGTTTATTTTTAGCCTTTCACCTCCAGACAAAGATTTGGTGACTTGATTTGTCACTCTAACTTCTTAACCAGTCTTGTAATTCACTATTGTAATTCAGTTGACTGTTGCGGTTAAAAGAGTGCGTATGGCAGCTTATTTAAAACCCAATAAATGAGTGTTGGAAAGCTGACAGTCTAGTTTAGTTTCATTATTTGCAAATAACTATAATTATTATGGGAAGAAATCTGAAGGCACAGAAAAGACCCTTCGATTTTTGTAATGACCCGACATGGAGCTGAATGGGCTCTTTTTTGAGGGGTCATTTGCAAGAGGGCAAAATTTGAGGGGGCTGTTTCCGCCACTTAAAATTCCAAAATGGCACTAGTATTGTCCGTGTTGACTCTTAACATGGTCTAATTTAGCCCCAGTACAAGGGTAAATTTGGCCCCCAAAATTGGTACCGAAACAGCCCTATTTCAGTGAGGCTGAATTGGCCCTAAAACAGTACCATTCTGGGCTCAACTGTTTCGGCCCAATTTTTGGAGTTAAATTGGCTCTTTTCATTTTACAGTGTAGATTAATAACTGTGTTGTGCGATTTTGTTGTTTTTAGAATTTATTTAGCTGCGCTTAACGAGAGGATAAACAGAAATGCCTGTCAGCTTTCACTTTCAAGCTGTGACGGAGCGAAAGTTCGAAGAATTGAACAGCTTTAAAGGTATGTGTAATACTACATAACTCCAGGGGCCTTACCATTTACACGGAAAACTCGGAAAATTCTGGTTGGAAAATCAAATGGTACATACCACTCCCCTTGGAACGTTTCCAAAATTATGGGTCATCGGCTTAATCAATGCACTCTTCCTGTCAGTTTTTAGCTTTCCAACTGATACCAGCACATTTTGTGATTTACCGATTTTGCGTGTGGACAAGCTGCGGCATTGAATATTCATCGCCAGAAATTCGAGACATTTGAACCTGCACAGTACAGCGGATATCTTTCGAAAACAAGATGGCGGCAATGACTCGCAAGAGAGCGAATTCTGCGGTGGAATACAGGAATTTACACATGTTATCCTCTGTAGTGTTGTACAACAGAAATATATATTTTCACCCACAAGAGATTAAAAAACCCGCGGTTTTGGTATCAACCGCTGTCGCTTTGCCTTGCTTCAGGCTCATGGCGGGCTCATATTCTACTTGCCGAAACAGCGAGGAAACAGCGGTAAATCGACTCGGCTTGTGCCGTAAAAAAACCACTGACCAAAATGATTTCTACACAGATAGAAAGGAAAAGAAACAAGCTTTTCAAAGATGGCTCTGGAAGCGAACTTGGTGCATGCTTCGCTGAGATATGGCCTTTTAAATTCGGCATATTTTAAGGAATTTATCGAAGAATCAACAAGGAAATTTCGCCGTTTCTTCTTTTGTGGGATTTTCAAACGGAGAAAATATACATGAAAGTGAATCTACGAGGACTCTACGAACGAAGGCAAGTAAGTTGAAGATGTGTTTTCACAACATCCACTTGCACATTTTTTCCATCAAGCTTATTTCGCCAGTAATCGCGGTTTATGAACAAACGGTTTTCCCGATTTCGATAAGTGTCATAGGATTCCTTACAAAAATTTTGGCGACTACCGTTGGAAGAAAATCGATCAAAATATACATGAAAGTCGTTTTCTTTGTTGTAATCTTTACATATTTAGCACTATAATACAACAACCTATTATGGTTCAGTTGCACATTTTTACTTTGTTTGAGTCTTAAAGAGATATTTGCTATTTTTCTCGAATGCCCATACAAATCTCTATACACTTCGGCGTCCCGATCAGTGTTCAGGTTGCCGCGCGTAACCGCGCGTGGAGTCTCGTGTCCTAAATTTCTGGCGATGTACACCTAATATTTCCACCCGGATGGATCGTGTAAATGGTAAGCGCCCCAGCTATCGAAAAAGGAAGATACGTGAAACTAATTTCACAACAGAAGACAGAGCGCAGAGCTGATGTTGATCATAGCACTAAAACATTCCCCCCTCCCTGAATAAATGAAGAAACCGAGAAAAAAATGACAGAAGCAAAAATGCTGCTCTCAAATCTGTCAAACTGAAGATAAAGAAAATCCAAAAGTTGAAACCTTTCATTTGTTCTTTCCTTCAGTTGTTATTGCGCATACGTTCTGCGCATCTCGGGGTTACCAGAGAAAAGTCCTCTGTAGATGTATGTGTTAACTTGCAGTGACGGATCCAAGGGAGAAACCCGGGGACCTCCTTCCTCTCCTCCCTCTTACCCTCCCTTCCCTTTTTATTGTTGGACCGAAAAATCGTGAATGAGCCAAACATTTTTAGAGTGCCCCCATTCCCCCCCCCCCCCAAAAAAAACATCTTGCATTAAGGCTGTTTGTTGTATACCAATTTTAGCCACAGCTGAGGAGGAACTGCACTCTCTGCGAACAGAATTGAGAGACGTTCGGGGTAAGCTAATCGCATAATCTAAGTACGCTGTCATGAGTAATATCTGCCATATATCCTATATATTTGGGACGTGTTTTGAAGTCCAGGGGCCTCGAAACCGGTCCCCGCCCACAAGAGTTTGTAGCATTAAACGTGATGAGTCGAACCGGATGTGACGCGAAAAATCCTTTTTCCGGCTAATGAACGAACGAACGAACGAGCAAACGAATGGTCCTGGGAATGAGGAAGGGAGTGCATTAATGACTGACTGGACCACAGGGATCCTCAACAGCCAAACTAGCCATTTCAATCTTTAGTGGTATCCAAACCAGCACCTTAACCATCCAAGCCTTCGCCCTTTTCCAAAAGAAGCACCCTCTGCTGTAGGTACTCCGAACCATCTGGTGATGTTATCTACCCATTGTCTTGTCATTCTTCCTCTCTTCCTTTTACAGTGATACACACTTGTCACTTGCTTCAGCAGTTTTTACAACAAAGAAGCGAAAATCCATGACCTGATACTTAACGTTAGGAACCACGGAGCAGCCTTTAAAGTGCTGAGACCGCTTCCGCCTCTTCAATGGAGGGAGTGGGGGGGGGGGGGGAGCTGAATCTAAAAGTGATTACACCGCATCTAACTCAGTGTAATTCAGAAGCTTTGTCCAGCAGTCAACGTATATTCAGTTATTAATGAAGTGACATTCTAGCCGTAAAATGCGGTTAACCTGGTGCCGACACGGTACTATTCAACACTTTACAACTCAGTTCAAGCATTTAGTTTAACGTTTAACAAACAAGAAAATAAATTTTGTGCTTTGTAAACGAAGGTCGCTTCATAACTTTGACAACTTTGGCTCAAGAAATCGGATTCTTTGAACGATCAACAAATTTATTTGCCACGTCAGCAAGACAACGTTTGTCTGTTCTCTTTTTGTGATTTTTCAGTAGTGTAAGATTACGAAACCTTTCTTGACAACTACAACTACAACTACAACTTTTATTTATAAAATGATTATCCAGCGTAGAAAGGACTGTTCTGCAAATAGCATTGCTAGTCTGGGCGGAACAGTCATACAAAACAATTACAATGAATAATAAATTTACAAGAGGAGACTTACATAATTTTTAAACAGATTGTACCAAATCATTAAATCGTCAAATCGTTAACATAAATTACAAGTTCAATGACTCTTACAAGGTTTGTTTGAATGAAAAACTCAAGTTCAATTGTACGTTTTTAGGGCAGAGGTAATTTGGGAAAAATCAATATAGTCATTATGCTTCTTAAGAATATCGAGAAGGAAAGAGTGGACGGTTTTGTTTGGAAGTGTTTCTTGGGGAGCTCTCTCAATGATGCTGGCATCTCATTCCAAATTTTAGCTCCTACTCTTGAGAAAGCTCTTTTTTGGATTTTTCACCTAGTTTCTCAATATAGAATTTATTTGCTGACGAGGACCGAGTGTTATAAGAATGAATACTGGTAGTGTCGCTGAATAGGTTTAAAATGTTACTAGGTACCGTCCGGTTTCGTATATCATGCATTAAGCAACAGACGGATTTGAAATAAAGAAAATTTAGAGGTAAAATATCGGCATGAATAAACAAAGGCACTGCATGTTCACATCTCTCTACGGAAAATATAAATCTAAGTGCTCTTTTTTGAAGAACTAAGATTTTTGTCAAGTAGGATTTACTAGCAAGACCCCATGCAGTCAGGCCATAAGATATGTAGGGCAATATTAAAGATTGATAGATGCGCAGTAGAGTATTTCGTGGCACAAAATGTCTAAGTTTCGCTATATTCCCAACTAATCTACTTATTTTGACTACAATGTGTTCAATATGAATTTCCAGCTTAAACTGCAGTATATTAAAACCCCAAGGTATTTTACATAATCTTTGCATTCAAGGTGAACGGATTTGCTCAGTACATTATCATATATCACAATTTTCGGTTTAAGCGTTAGTCGCTTTTGGTACGGTCGAAAAATAACATAATTAGATTTATCAATGTTGAGGGTTAACCTGTTTGCTGTGAGCCAGTTACATACCTTACGAAGTTCGCAGTTTACAAGAGTTTCAAGAGATTTAATGTCTTTATCGGCATAGAGGATATTTGTATCATCAGCAAAAAGGTAGAAATTGAATTTATCAGAGGAGTTGTATATCATTTGCATGCATGTAATAGAAAAAGGAGCGGTCCCAAGACAGACCCTTGAGGAACGCCACAGGTGATTGTAGGCTTGTTAGAAATATGACATTTGAGTTCTGTTGTTTGCGTTCGGTTAGTTAAATAGGAAGTAAACCAATCATTAATTATTCCTCGGAAACCATAATGTTCCAATTTGTTTAATGATATATCGTGATTAACTGTATCAAATGCTTTCTTCAAATCAATAAAGATACCACATGAAAAGAGGCGTTTATCCATATTAGTTTGTATTGTATTAATAATATCCAAAATTACATGTTGTGTAGAATGTGCTTTACGAAAGTCGTATTGTGCCTGATAGAGTAATCCCCTTTCTGCGATAAAAGAGATCATCTTAGAATACATTAACTTTTCAAAAATTCTGTTAAAATTGGATAAAAGTGATATTGGTCTATAATTATTCGCAGCAAGCTCGTCGCCAGATTTAAACACTGGCACTATTTTTGATAATTTTAGCTTGGCCGGGTATACTCCTTGGGAAACAGAAACATTTAAAAGTGTCGCAGGTGGCTGGCTTATAATGTCACTTACATATTTTAATAATAGCTTCGGACATGAATAAAGACCACATGCTTTCTTATTAGGAATACTAAGAATTTCAGTTTCCACTTCTGGAGCTGTTACTGGTCGAAAATAAAACGACGACTGGGGTGATTTTGATTTAGCAAGAAAATCAACATAACTATGTTGCGTCGAGGGGAGCCTGCTAGCTAAATTATTGCCCACCGATGAAAAATGCTTGTTAAATATGTCTGGTATACGCGATGGGTCCCTGATCACACTGTTATTTTTTGTGGGGTCTTTAACTGCGCTTATGCATTTTGAAGGCTTAGTTTTTCGATGCAGTAGGTTATTAATTCCTTCCCAAGTTTTCTTCATATTTGCAATATTATCATTAAAATAGTCAAAATAGTAGTTCTTTTTACTTAATCTGACCAGGCTACACATTTTGTTTCTATAGAGCTTATATCTAGCATTGTCCCCGGTAGTAAATAATCTATTTTTAACCTTAATTGAAGTTTTTATTCCCTTTGTTATCCAAGGTTTAGCGGAGGTTTGTTGAGCGGAGCAATACAATACAATACATTTTTATTAGCCTTCCCCTGCGCGGTGGCTGAACTTTTAAACGAAGGGAATCAGCGTTCAGTTTGGGCAACAAAACGTAGAAGCGACACTCACAAAAACAATATCACATTTAGGCTCTCATTAACGTCAATATTTGGCCTGTCTGTGAATGCTTTCTCGCCAATATTTTATCTCCAACATTTTTCTTAGTTTTATACTTTTTACTCTTGTTTTGCAAATTGAAGAGGTGACAGAGCAACTGACGAGAGAATTTCAGAATTTCAAACAAAATGTAGAGCGCCAATTGGATGAGCTGGAAGGACTCATAAGAGGTAAGAATGTAGATATTTAGTCGTTCTGAATTCATTCAATAGTATCTACGTACTATTCATTGGTATCTACACTGTATCATCAAGTTAATATCGTCCTGATCATCATCATTATCGTAATGCTGCGTTATTAGGGAGCTTAAAACAATCGCTCTGCACGTGTCGCGTTTCCATTTAGGTCCTCTTCAAAACAACAACGTAAAATGGCCAAATTTCTTGTTTTCTCGAGAACGTGAACGCATGACGGCAAATTTGTTTTTCTTCTTCCTTACTCTGATGCTGTTCATTGCAATTTAGTCCCTGGATAGTTTGCCAGCATTTTCCAAGTTAAACAAATTGGGATATTCGCGAAAAAGTTACAA
Source organism: Galaxea fascicularis (assembly GCA_948470475.1). Lineage (NCBI taxonomy): Eukaryota > Metazoa > Cnidaria > Anthozoa > Scleractinia > Euphylliidae > Galaxea > Galaxea fascicularis. The sequence continues at coordinate 26,648,683 of OX419341.1, read as the reverse complement.
AAACGAGAAGTTACATTTTGAAATGACGTTTTCATCGCCGTCGCCGTCGTCGTTGCTTAAGCTTGCGCCTAGACATATCTAGAAAGTGACTGCAATCACTTTACACTCTTGTACTAATTTTTTTTCTTCACCCTCCATATTTTGCTTGCAAAAAGGCAAATTAGAACAGAAGGAAGAGCAGGAAGAAGCTGCTGGAAAAGACCAAGAATTGCAATGGGTGGACGATATTCAAGGTAAGGTGTAGACAGAAAGGGGGGGGGGAGGGGGGCAACAATAGGCCATTTCTGAATCAACTTAAGCCTCTTTTTCAAAGCGAGTCTAGGTGCTCATCCTTTCATATGCAAATCAAGTTTCATTCAATTTCATGTGAATGACGGAGGCTACTGAGGTCCAAGGAGACAATTTCACACATTTTCTACAATCAGGATCACCGGCGTCACTACTCCCCGTTCGATCGGTGATGCACGGCCTGCCCTCTGGGAATAATTAAGTACAATAAGGCAGGGAGCTGTCGTATTAGCAACTGATTGCCGCCGTATTTGCTACACTACACATATTTGAATCGAAAAAATTGCTAAATTCATAAGTTACTCAAGTATTAGAGAAAAAGAAAAAGAATAGAAAGAAGGAGATAAAACAAATGCTGCAAAAATGACAATATAAGTTGTGACCAGAGGATGCCTCAACATAAGCGTACTCAGCATCAAAAATTGCAAAAAGCATATCATGGATTTTCGTTTTGAAAGCAGTTTTCGGCAGTTTACGTAGAAGTAATAGTTACGCTGTTGATTTAGTCGCGAGTGTTCAATGTACAAGTTCCGTATACAAGTGAATTGAGCTTGATTTTTCGAAGATATACTACAGATTCATTCATTCATTCATTCATTCATTCATTCATTCATTCGTTCGTTCGTTCGTTCATTTATTTATTTATTCATTCTTCGATCAACATGGCATTTGGTGTCAATAGTCACAACACGATTAGCTCTCTGATTCCTCTATAGCTCGCCTAATAGACAACAGTATCACGGAATCATGGTGTACAATTTAATCCCGATATTCCTCTCGTGTGTGCTTAATGCACTGAGCCGATGTCTAAGCCTTGAAGGTCGGCACACACGACAGGAATATTCGCGGGGAATGGTCACAGGGATTATTTCCACATACCGTGGGCAGTTCACTCGAAGGAAACAAGAATTTCTCAGTTTAATCAACGGCCGATAGACACAAGGAGTTTTGCTCCCGGGTTTTGCCCCAGGGGCACGCTCCTGGAACAAAGCTCTTCCGTGTGTACCAACGATTTCATGGACATAATTCATTCTCTCGAGCAGAATTTCCACCCTGCAAAATGCTCCAGAATATTAAACCGGTTAAATATTTAGGACGAAGATCCCGGGGCACATTCAACAACCTTGAAAACACTCCCTCATGTGTACTCACATTTTTTTTTCTTTTTTGCGCGTGAATTGAAACGGTTAATTAACCAATCAAATTAGCCAGCCGATGTTTTCATCCACAACTCCTTTGGAACCCTTGACTGGTGCTCAAACTTCAAAATGGCGTCTGCCCGCTGAAAGGTCTGAAAGTGATTTTGAGCTTGAAATGAAAGCTGATAAAGCAAGCTGATGGTCGAAAAAAAACTATGACACAACTTGGAGTGTCACCAGTTCACAAATGGCGATTAACTGTATAGAGAATTAACGAAAAATGAAATGGTTATATGACGTTTCGACAACCTCATGTCATCATTGCCGAATGTGACGGGAAAATTAACATAAATGACAACATAAACATAAACATAAACATCATAAACGTCATGTAAAAAACTTTATCGTTAAATTCTCTTTAAAAATGTCTTTCAAAATCGATCTTTGACACAACTAAGTTTTTTATGATAAAACCACAAAGATGCGAAATTCCGTTCTCGTTAACACAGATCGTAATCCATAGAACGGTGCCTCTGTAAGCCAGCAATCCTTCATTAATCTAGTTTCCAATCTTGGTACTGATATAAGCAGTCTCCACCCCGTAGTGAATACCATTTACGCCTTTGTATGTAGATACTATTAGACAACAATTCAGGCAGGCCGCCCTCATTGTGTGCTTTTAAAAGGATCTTAAGAATATCTATTTTATGACATATGAAAATGGCCGTCAATGCAAAGAACAAACTGACGTTTTTTTCTTTTCTTTCTTACAGCTTCAACTAGTCACAAACGTCCATTATTCAAGAAAATTCGAGGTAGAAAGACCTTAATCGATCAGAAAACTTTAAGAAAAGACTCGTTTGCTCAAATATTTTTTCGCGACCCGTTTTGATCTCCCAACTGAGTTACGTTCACATAATGCTTAATGTGTCTAGTTTTTACTGCAAAGTAAAATGAAAAACTTCCTAAATTGCAACTCGAATCCATTTGTTGTTGTTGTGTTGCTTTTCTTTCTCGCACTGTAGCTTTAATTTCCTCGGTATTCAATCGGTATTCAGTCGGTATTCAGTCGAAGTCTGAAACAAGAGTCTTCGCAGAAGTTAGAAAATGTGTTTGTAATTTGTTTACCCACGGAACACCAAAGAGCTCAAGAGAACTCGTTCAAACATGTCCCTGCATCCCAGATCGAATTGGAATTTGGAAATGTTAATATAATGTATTTATATTGCTACCCCTTAGGCATTTTCCGATCAACCAGGAGGAAGAAACGCTTTTATAAACCGTCCACGCAGGAAGAGTCAAGTCCAAGAAACGGTAATGATGGTATTTTAAGGATAAGTACTAAATATAATGTCTGTGATGGTACATGTCAACTCTCACAAATTTTGGGGACGAGAAGAGTATACTCTTAACGGCCGCATAATTGTGTCGCTTCTATTTAATACCAAATGATGAAAAACTTAAGAAGCATAAAGTAAGTAACCTTATTAAATTAGCTTGTTATGTGGTATTATTTTATGAAAAGGTGTTCTAATAATCAGCACTTTTTGGCTTCAACAACAAAAACATCTTATAGCGTTAGTAGTTAAACCAGAATGAATAAGTTCAGTTCTTCCAATCCTTGGAACTTCATGAGAGAATTCTGCGTCACTACAGGTATGGACAGGGCTCGTACAGGTCATGGAAATTTATCAAATACTTAAAATTTCAAACCCGCCCCAGTACCCTGCGCAACTCCGAAATGGCCAATATGTATGAGCTACTCTCAAAGCTGTGTCGCCCTCTATTTTAAGTGAGCGGTCACTTACCAATCTCCCCGAAATCGTCTACCTAAATCACTGTAAAACTGTCCTGTATTAAGCGGTCGCGGTCAACTATAGACCTAATAGTCTGAAATGTCAGCCGTCTCCTCCCCCTAACTGGGTTAGGGGGAGGAGACGGCTGACATTTCAGACTATTAGGTCTATAGTTGACAAAATTTGTCGATTAATTATCGGTCCGCGTGCTTGTGTTATGGCTAAAAAAGTCCAACTAATATCTTTGTTGGGGCATTATAGAAATTCTGACCTCGTTCTTTGCTTTAAGTATTTATCACTTGCTCAAATCAAAAATCGAATCATTCATCACATATTTTCCCAGAATTACTTCCGGAATTTAAAATTACAAAATTATAAGTTCCTTACGGGACGAAACAAGCAAAATTCCAAATCTTTTTACTGTACGCCCTGTTTTATGTACGCCTGAACGCAACGCATGGTTAAGATAAACGTAACTCTTTCTTGCAATTTTAAGACGAAAAATACTGCCCTTTTTACTAGGAGTAGAGGAGTTCTGGACACCCAAGCGCAAAGATAAGCGCCACGACAGCTCAAGTTCACAATTCAGCTTTGGTCAGTTAAGTTGTCATTTCAGTTTTACATTGTCAGTTAGGAACGTTAGAGATTAACCTGTTACATGGTAGCTCCTTGGCAAGCAAAAAACAAATCACGCCTTTTAATTGGGTACTCATGAGGGTAATAGTACGAGTGATTTGATTGGCTGATGAGCGAACCGCAACGCCGGCGGGCATTGCAAGACTTTTTTTTTCGCCCGGGGATCAGTTCTCGCAAACACAATTGGCAAGACTCATAGAAAAACCTTTTCCCTCGATAATTGCTGCATGGGTAAAGTTGCAGCTTTAATTTGTTTTAAACTGTAAGCTAGGTGCCAAGGAGTCCCAGTTATTACATGGCGGTCCCATAAAGCACATCTCGCTCTGTAACCGGTTGCTCACAGTAAACAGCTTGTGTTGAAGCAAATACGAGGAACTCGAATATATTTTAACTGCTTTATTAAAAATCATCATGACAGGCTGAGACTCGGATACACGTGTGTAATCTCGGTAAGTTTCTTTAATTTTCCATTTCCTATTGATGTTCGCGATCACGAGGCGCTCATCGTTCATTTTACTATTCTAAGCCGAGGGGAGGGAGGAGGAGAGAATAAAGGCCTGGGACCGAGAAACGATGTTCTCACAACTTGCAAAGCGCTCATTGTCGTCAGCGGCGTATTTTGAGCGGGCGCTCTTTTTTTTGCGCGGTAAATTTGACAGCTGGCCTGTTTTAAGGTGTTTTCGAAAGTTAAAAAATATGGCGATCTGTGTAAAAACAATGTGTCTGTTGGCTTTTTTGTTGGTGCTATTATCGCGAAGTGAAATCAAGAAAACGTTCAGAGCTGACTCGTTTCCTAATGGCTCTGAAGCTTCCGTCTAGGCACAACTCGCAACTCGCACAATTTTCAGGCACGAGTTGAACGCGTAGTCCGCGTAGCTGGTTTGCTCGATACCCCGTTTATTCACAGTAACCCAAATATGTCAAGTTGTTTCCGATGCACCGTCGGATATCCGAGTTTTAGGATTCAGACGATAATCAGTGTAATTTATTCGCCTAAGGACCTCTTTCTGTTGCCAATAAAATGCCGGTTCGATGGCTCCAAAACATCACGACAAACATCGCCTCTTCAACCGACCACGTTCAATTTTAAATGTCTCACAGTACAACACTCAATGAAAGCAGGTTTTCACAAAATTTCGTTTTCGCGAAAGTATTTCTTTTTATAGGCGGTAATAAATGCTGGCACAAAAAACTACAAAGTAAACCGTAGGTTTAGTTATCAAATAGCACAAACGAATGTCCGTATCTCTGAGTAAGTGTTTCTACTACAAATACCATAAATCGAACGCCCGATTGACATTTTACAAAGACAAAAAAATTAGTGGAACTTGAAAAATTGCGAGTTATACAGCGGGGATATACTACCGTTTGCTCACCACCCTGTTTTACCCAGCACCAAGCCAATAAGCTTACTAGCTCAAGAGGCTTTTTTAATGCGAAGAAATATACATTTACAAAATGTTGCCTTACCTTGATCTTAGAGAAACTACTGTGCGTTAAAAACGACGATCGAGAAGAAGTAAATTTTCCAAATTGAAGGGCTTTGAAATAAAAAAAAATGATTGAATAAACCAGGGCGCAGAAAAAAATGGGCGGTGAAACGCCCACTCGGCTCTTGAGCGAAGTGTGATGCGGAGAAAGACTGGGTCGAGAGCGCCCGGGTGTGGTAGTGTTCAAAAAATAGAGGAAAAAATAGTATGAAAGCTGATGAGAAAAAGAGATTGCTGCGAGAGAACAGTAAAATATTTCAACTCTCTTTTAGGGTGCAGAGCATCGCAATAAGCTATTGAAGCTGTGGGCAATACAGAATAGTTTTTAGATACAAAGTCAGAAACAATGTACAGGGGAGAGAACAATAGGACACGTAGTCCCCTACTTGCGATTTTGCTTGAAATAAATCTCGCTTCTTCAAAACTCGTTACTTTTCATGTCAGCGCGTGACAATAAAAATGTTCATTTCCAACGACCTAATGCAGCTGAAAGCGTGCATTCTTGACTATGTGTAGGACAAATTAATCTCTTTCACTTGAGTAAATTTTATTCTGACCTTTTTTGACCTTTTCGAGTTTGAGGTGGTCACTTTCGCGCCAGCCAGAGTTTCAAAGCAATGACCTACACTAAATCGAGTCGAAGACAGTTTATTTCATACAGTCTATCACAAACAGTGTTAAAGTTTTCGAACTGATTTTCGTTTTTCAAGTGTTTTCGTCGGCAAGTGGCTTCGGGAGCGAAACGAATTCTCTTATCACCTGCCAGCCCAGTACAATCCGCAAACAAAAGAATGGCAGTTTTTCCATCTCCACAGCGAGTTGCTGGCGGACCAAAATCACCATCTTGCTTAACGCCAACGGGACTTAGAAGTGTATTTGCGGTTACTATTAAGAAAATATTTGCCCAATGAGACGAAAAGCCAAGCAGATCGAGAAAAAAGCTGTTTGATTTTCCCCGAGTGGATATCCCGTTGACAACTAATCAGCTGATCGATACTTCTTCACCTGTGTCCCATATTCCTTGCACTGCCTCGTGCTACACCCAACGAAGCCAGTTCACTTGACGTAGATGATAAAAGAGAACATGAAGCATCGTCTGCGAGACTAAGGTTCATTCGCAGATCTTCTAACTCGCCCGAATCTTCTGTCTCACCGCCGTGAGCCTCCATCTTTGTTTATGTTTCCGACTGATTCCCAGTCTCTCTCTGCATCACACATCGCTCAAGAGCCGAAAGGACGTTTCACGGCCCATTCTTGTCTGCGCCCTGAAAAAAGAAGCCACCGCCTTTCGCACTGGCATCTCCCGCCATGTTTCTTGTTTTGTTTACACTTCGGCATGACAAACTCTGCTCGTGCGCAGTACACGAATCCGCTGACTGATGCCTCAATGATTGCTTTGCAAGTTGTGACAATATTATTGTCACAATAGCGTTCATCTATTTGTGCACATACTCATGGTTGAATTTTTACTTTTAACATTGTAGAGATCACTGCATTCTCTTCACCGCTGGTGCGCACCTATTCCAACCAAAGCTTACCAATTCTCAGTTGCCGCTTTTATCAGGACGAAATTGAGGTGAAACCAAAGAATATTTTATAATACCGTATTTTCTCGATTAAAAGGCCTCGGCTGCCTTGGGGAACAGGGATACATGGCTCATTGGTAAGCACTCGCCTCCCACCAATTTGGCCCGGGTTCAATTCCCGGCCTTGGCGCGATATGTGGGTTGAGTTTGTTGTTGGTTCTCTACTCTGCTCCGAGAGGTTTTTCTCCGGGTACTTCGATTTTCCCCTCTCCTCAAAAACAAAATTTTAAATTCTAATTCGATCTGCGATGCATGGGCATCTTTGAACGAGTTTCCTCGAGCTCTTTTGTGTTCCGTGGGTAACCAAATTAAATACATTTACTTTTTTTTACTGTTCAATGAGCAATATCCTCCCGGAAAGGACATCTCCGGAAGCAACAACTAATAAACAAGCAAACTCCGGTTTCAAAGACACAGTCTCTATAATACAAGGAAGAAAGTTCAGTCGTAACTCAGTAATGCAACGACAATATTGCTAGTCTGTCCTGTTTTGTTGTACAGCATCTCAGTCCCAGTTTTGTTACTCCGGTACTTTTCCTTTAAACGTTTACTAAAATCACCAAAGCAGTATACCGTACAACTATGTCGCGACAGTGCTATCCAAGAGATTACCTTATTTCATGAAAGTTTTGCGATTCGTTTTTCTCGCGATTTCATGGTGAGCGAATTTCTCCTAACGGATCTGAATTTTCTGTTACCTGGTTTAACCATCTCACAAAGCACAACAAGCAAAAATGAGAAAATCATCCGACTTCACCTCTCTCGAAGCATTCGCAAAAATCAAAGCAGCGAGTGGTGCCGACTCCCAGTACATCATGATGACGCAAATGAAAATCAGAACTGGACTCTGTGGAAATTGGCTTTCAAGGACTGTGGAAACGGCTTTACAAGGTGGGGGGGGGAGCCTCGTGACAACCATAGTAAACAAAGTGTAAACAGGTGATTGCTATGGATAATTAATTGCCCACTTTCTAATTAATCGGCCGTTTCAGGCGGGATTTTCAAATTTTTCAAAATATGAAGAAAGCGGATTTTAAAATTGAATAAACAGGAGTTTTAAAGGGCCCAAGTGAAGAATTTATGAAATTGTCGATTTTTTCTCAAAATAAGGGGTAACTATCATCTTAAACTTCGCGCTTTTGCCCAATTTTTGTAGTTTGAAATACCATAGTTTCGCGTTCTTTAAGTCACTATATATTTAACTTATCCTTGAATCAAATGGAACGACCTCGTGTTGATCGAAAATGAAGGATGCAAGAACTGTAGTTTATGCACAAGCTGACAATATATTTATGTTCTTAGGATATGAATAGACTTTTCTCTAGATTTCATTCGCAAATACTATAGGAATTTTAGTCGTTTTTAAATTTCAATTTGTGTATAGATGTATTTTTGTTTTTAACTTTTAAATTGTGTCACTAATTAGCCAAAGCTAGAACGACTGACACATGAATAAAGTTACTTACTTACTTACTTACTTACTTACTTACTTACTTACTTACTTACTTACGTACTTACTTACTTACTCAGTACTTACTTACTTACTTACTTACCTACCTACCTCATTTATAACAACGTCAAAGTTAACACTAAAAAGATGCAGCAGCGGGTCTATATGACAACCGTAACAACAAAGAAGTCCTCACAATGTCCACAAGAAGTGCATGCTTGTGCATGAATTACTGAGTACAATGGAATACATGGGCTTTTCAGAATTAATTTACAAGGACTAAATTACGTTTACTAAAACAATATTACTATTAAACAGTCTCACGAGTCATTTGTGTAAACGTCCTCCCCCGGGCGTTTATTTAGAATATAGCGGTTTTGACCAGCGTTTAAAGGAGGCCGGCGTGTATCCTGTACAGTAAAACCCCGCATAAAGTTTCAGTTTCAGGCTGATGCCTGTGTTGGTGACTTAGTGAAAAATCAATGGGTCCCACGTTCTTCTTAAAAATGTTCTTAAATTCTGTCTGAAAATTTTACACTGTATTGTATAACTAACATTGCTTTAGCAATTGACTCCATCCTCTTAAATCAAGTGACTGGTCATTAATTACAAGGGAGTTGCTGGCACAGATAAATGAGAGGTAGTAGCTTTGGAATAAGTGCTTGAACCAAATAACCAACACAGCAACACAAAAATTACCCTAAGAAATATGCTGGTACCCAGTATCCTTATATATAAGAACCAGTTGAAGTTATCAGGCTGAATTGGTTCTTATGTATATGGTGTTCTTTTTACTAAAATTCAGCCTGGAGGTTCTTAATCCCGTTTTAAGCGGTTTTTACTGTATCAGTAATAAGCGTCCATGCCAACGTGGTTTTTGCTACATCTGGCCAAAACTTGAGTTTCGATTCAATCTTTATGATGGCCACATTCGACATTTTTTCTGCTAGACAGGCTTTCTGATATTTATGATAATAGTTAGTTTTCGGTGATGTTTACTTTGGTGTTGTCAAGATGAGGATCATCAAAAACACCGTGAATTTAGTAGAAGAGAAGACCGCTCAAACCTGGCCTTCGCCCCACAAAAATCAAGCTATGCTCACAAAAAAATCTGTATCGAAGCACCTTGATTACTGTAACAACGATATGGGTTCCACGCAACTATAAAGTGTGATCTCAAGTTAAATTACGTTTAAGCTGGGCTGTTTTGAGCTTTGAAGAAACTCAGCTACCTGGAAACCATTGCGCATTTAAACCTTTTTAATTTTCACGCAGCTTAGTTTCATTTAGGACAACAGGTTTATCAGACTTTCGACATTCGATAAACTCGCTCTCATGATTTCCCACAAGTTATGAGGCATTTTTATCGCCAGTAAGTCGCCGATTATTGATTATTTTACTTTCCTTTTCAGCATCCCGATGAAATACGAGGCAAGTAGTATAATTCTCATTATCACTGTCGTCTATATTGATTGATTGGTTGATTGTTTGGTTGATTGTTTGATTGTTTGATTGTTTGGTTGATTGATTGATTGATTGATTGATTGATTGATTGATTGATTAATTAATTGGTTGATTGGATGGTTGGTTAGTTAATTGGTTGGTTGACTGATTGATTGATTGATTCAACTTTCATTTAGGTCGTTTAAGAAAGACGAAAAGCCTCTACGACCTGGTAATATCAAGTATAATTATTCGATTGCCATTATAAGTGTTGGTATTGGAGTTGTTTTCAATTGCGAGTTATCGAGCCAAAACCAAAACAAATAATCAGACAATGGCAACACGTACAAAAGACACAATAAACCAATCAGAGTTGAAAGCAGACACAAATAGTCAGTAAATTGCTCGCTATTTAATTTAATTCCATCCTCAGGGCGCAGGAAAGTGAAACAAAAGGAAACATAAACTGCTTTCAACAGTTGGTTAAAGTTTACTGTGGTTTTTGCTTTAGCTTTGGCTTTGGATTTAGCTTAAGTGGTAGCGCTAGCATAACTATTGGCATTATGTTTGGTATGTCATAGGTATAGTAATGGCAATAAATAGGGAGCTTAAGAAACGACGACGGCGACGGCAACGAAAACGTCATTTCAAAATACGACTTCTCGTTTGTGTAACTCTTTCGCTATTATTCCAATTTCATTAACATGAAAAATGCTGGCGAGCTGTCCGCAAGGGTCTAGAAATTACTGTGAACGATTTTAAAGAAAAGAAAAAGAAAGAAAAACTTGTCGTCATACGCTCACGTTGTCGAGAAAACCTAAAATTTGGTCATTTCACGTTGTTGTTGTACAGAGGACGGCAAAGAAATGTACCAAAATGTAATTCCTTTGTTTTAACAAAGTTCACAATGATTAAGACCCTTGACAGCTCGCTAGCATTTTCCAAGTTAAACAAATTGGAATACTAAATAGCGAAAGAGTTACAAAAACGAGAAGTTGTATTTTGAAATGACGTTTTCGTTTCTTAATATAAGCTCCCTAAAAGTGGTAGTGGCAATAACAACCGATTGTTCGTTTATTGGCATTGGTAGTGTTAGTAGTGGTAGGGTTAGGGACATTGGTAATGGTAGCACGTGATTTTGGAAATGGTTTTGGAGTGGGCCAGTAGTGGTGTACATAGTTATTGTCATGGTGATGGTAGTTGTATTATTGGCGCTGTATTGGTACCAGTGTTGGTAGTGAAAATGATGTATATGAAATAAATCATATATGATTGGAGTGTTGAAAGTGATGGATGCTTTTAGATGTATCACCTGGCTAGCAGGATAGCCCAGTGGCCATGTAGACAGCAACATGTTATCAAGCTTCAACTTTCGTAACACCATAATTAATGTGACACATGATATTGTAACTATCTATTTGTCTCATAGGATTCAGATGAACCACCAGGTAAATGTTACTTTATCTTGACCGCAGCTAGCTGTTCTACCGTATTAAAATAGCACCCTACGGAGAGTAGTGCTACATGAAATATGTCAGTGAAACAGGCGAAAAGCCGACATTTCTACTTCAACTGTTGTACATGATCGAATTAAGATAATCATCTCTGTTTTGCCTTCCGAGACACTAAACAAAATACTGTGAGGCGAAACATAAGTTAAAGAGTAGTTAATATCAGAAGGATGGAGTTGATGATAGTACTATGTGATTATGACTTGAATGGTAAAAGTAAAGGGATACATACCTCTTACTAATCGAGTTCGAGGTCCGTAATGTAAGTTACGGACCTTGAACTTGGTGAGTAAGAGGCATTTGTTATATCTCTGAGGTTAATCGGGCGCGCGGGAAAGGAAACTTTCAAATTTAGCTGGTCGTGGAGTGGAACACGGCCCACACAATTCACCAATCACAGCCCACGTACTAACTGAGAGATAGTAAACTACGATGGCTATGAAAGGGAGGACAAAGGAAACGCTAATGCTGGTGTTTTGAACTTGGACGTGTTTTGCTGAGATGACCTTCAACAAAGAACTTGTTTGGGATTTTAGAACTTTATTCTTACACTATATATTTATATTTAGTATCACCCAACTAGTGGACTAATGCAAATCCTGCATTTTGATTGGCTACGCTACTAGAGGACTATTAGGTATAGTCCTCGAGTAGCAATCGAGCGTGACGCTTTCTTTCGTTTTATTCCCAAATAAATATCTTTTCAACTTGCATTTGCTAACTTTATTATTGCCTTTTCTGTCCGACTAGTTGGGTGATACTAAAACAATTAGACCCTTCGCCCTCAAGGGCCACGGGTCTAATTGTTAAATAGTCAAACTAAAATAAATGAGGAAGAAACAACTAAGTTAAATTACAAAACGCCAGAACGGGCGCTAAAACGCCAAAGGAAACGAACACTTACAATTCTTATTGTTCAGAATGATGTAATATGCCCGTGAGAATGACGATATGCTAGTTACTTGGCAACGGGCGAAAGGACAACTCTCCCAGGCAGAAATCGAACCTACAACCTCTGTAACACCGGTCGGATGCTCTAACCACTGAGCTACAGGAACTCGTGACTAGCTTGCAATTCTAGTCGATCCCTTTGTTGGACAGCATGTCCATGAAGGGCCTGACCACCTAATTTATAGGTTTGCAAAATTCTCCAGGGGATGTTCAATCATGTGCCAATCAGCTGGCAAAAATAACTTTAAATTGACGTTTGTCAGTTTGTGTGTTATAACTAAAGTGAATGGTTTTTTGCAGAGTCTATAATAATGGAACATCCATCAGACCAAGCTCAGGAAGAAGGTCTCAGAGTGGAATTCAAGTGCCTAGGCCAGGATAGAAACATGACGTATCAGTGGTATAAAGATGGAATCCCTCTGAGAGGAAAACAAAGCCCCTTGCTGGTTCTCGATCCTGTAAAGCTGATTGACTTTGGTTATTATGTATGTCAAGTAAGCAGTCGTGATGTACTGGAAGATTCACGTCCTGCAACACTTGATGTCATCCCTCACGATGGAATGAGTGAGTTGAGGATTGTACTCTGTAATAAAGTTTAGTTTAGTCTCAGAAGAGGGCACATGCATATAGGCTTGGGATTTTGATCTCTCTCTCTCTCTCTCTAATGTTCTTTGAACTTGAACTAGCTCCCAAAAACTTGTAAATTTGGTCCCTTTTCTTTCCTTTTCTGGTTCCTGGACAGGACCGCTCCCCTGCTTAATTCAACTTTATTGTCTTTTAAGCTGTTTGAGAAGGAAAATCAACTTGTATGTCCCAATAAAGTTGTCTTCCAAATGTTGGGTTTAGCAACGTTGGAAGCCGGCTATATATTGCAGATTTACAAAAATGAAGCAAATTTGCAAAACTATCAGATAGAGAGCATTCACACAAGGGGCAAGTGTGTTCAAACTGATAAAACGTTTATACTTGTGATGATTTGACAGTGGAGAAAATTTGCACCTGCTGCTGTCATCTACGTTAGCGTCCTGTTTGCCCGGCATGCATTAATGCCCTATCTTTTTGCTTTCCAGGACTTCAACTTCTCAATGAAGTTTTTGACCATTTTCTCGAGACTCGCGAGACAGTTGAAAAACTTCTGGTGACTGAGGTTCCAGGCCTCGGCGGATGGAGGCAGGTTGCACATAAGTACAAAATGAGGAAGATCGACATAGATGTCCTTAAAGGGCGCCAAGACGCAGGGGCAACTGTGATCTCTTCAATAATAGCACATAATCCAGAATTAACTGTCTATGACTTTTGTAAAACGTTAAAGAAATCTAAGATTAGGCGACTTGATATCGTCAAAGAGTTGCGGGGTCATCTTTTGGTTCCCAAAGAATGACCAACATAATAGAAAAGAAAACAATGCCAATTTTGAACGCGACTTGTCCATTATTTGAAAATGGTTTTAGCATGATCTTTCGGGTGAGTGTAGTCAAGTGAGCTATCTATCATTAGGCTTGTATAAATTGTGCCAGTAAATTGGGTCAAAGTTTCTCCGAAAAATATGGTCAAAAGATGCTACCAAAATTGAATATGTCGCTTGCCAAGGTTAACTAGTTTATTCTGCATAACATTTTGAAACAATATGAAAACATTGTTTGATATGGACTGGTTCCATTATATCTTTTCACGGCTGCCATGAGTGATATAACAATGTGGAGGATCAAGTTATCAATGAACAACCGTTGGTGGGCAACATACAAAAAAACTGCACAATTTTAGTTTCATTTTTATGTGTTTATACCTCAGATGGCTTATTTGTTGTCTTTGTTGCCCAAAGGTTGCCAGGGGAGGTAAAAATTGCTTGAAGCACAAAAAGTTACTTAAAACTCTAAAAGTTGCCATAAAGTTACCGAGCACAATCTATACGGGCCTATCTATCATCGGTCGATGATGTTGACCTGATTGGTCGATCAAGTCGCAATTTATTGGTCAACTGTAAAGAAGCGATAGTTTATTGGCTGTAAAAATATACCTTTTAGGTAAGTTACCATTATTTAAAAAAAAAACAACTATAAGAACTTTGAAAAGCTATTTATTGTTCAAAATAGCATTTTAGACCAGACATTTTTACAGCCAGAAAAATTCATCCGTGAACCACCAACCAATCGATCGACAAAATATGGTTTCCTTACCTAATACTTACGAACAGTAATCGATTATCAGCAGATTTGAGTTATGCATTAATAAGATTGTGCGCGCCACGCCTAGGTCACCCCTGGACGGTTAAGCCTGCGTTAAATGGGAGTTTTCGGCCTGAATGGATTCTTTTCTGCTTTATCTTGCAAGTTAAGCTATATTTACCAAGTTTTCAAAACGTTTTCTACCAATTATGCTTTAAATTGTTATATGGAAAAATTAATTTGTAACTCGGGAGTTTGTGTTCCGGTTCGCTTAAAATATCGAAAGTTTCCTGAACTTGGAAGCCAGAAATTATGTACCTATACAAATATATACTAAGTGTGCTTCAAATTTGCGAAAACTGCGCAGCCGTGTCCGTACTTCAAAACTTGTAGATAGGTGCATTTCTTTTTCACTTACAAAGAAATTGACTCAGTATTGTAAAGATTATTTTACAGTTGAGTGCTTTTTGATAACTATAGTCCGCCTTTTGATTATCTTCCTGCATTGACGTAATTTTGCTGCAAGATACTACTTATAATTTTGTGACAATTAAAATAAGTAATGGTAAGAGGACTTAGTGGAGTCCAATTCGGTCTGTAATACGAGTGATAACAAAATCGAGACCGAATTGGACGACACGAAGTCTTATTACCAATTAATCATAAAAATTACAATTTCCGAGAAAAGAAGATGGAACTCGTCTGGATTGTTGGCAAACATTTGTGCCATAGGATAAACAAAATCATTACTGTCTTCTAAAATACTGTCATCGTTCAAGGGGAAAAGAAAGCTTCAATTCAGGAGTCTGTACACTGTTACTATGGTGATTGAAACCAAGGTTGTGATTGGTTGATTTAAACTACAACTTTGAATGTGCTTGCCTTATTGAACTGTCCGATAACAAACGGTCCGATAACAACTTGGCAAGTGAATTAGTGGAAAATAGGAATTTTTTAAACCAATAACAATCGAGGAAATTGTAATTTTTTGTGATTAAAACTATAAACTCTCATTGGTTACTTCTTGGTCTTCCTGGTCTTGATTACGCTAAATTGAAATGTAGCACGCGTAAACCACAACTAAATTCCTTGCCCGCTTCAAACTGAAAGGGATGCAGTTTGCTACTCTTCTTCTGTTTTTTGTATGTCTGTTTTGAAGTTGTTTACGTCGTGAAGCAAAGTGGCATGAATACAAGCCGAAACTGATTTACGGTGGGTAAAAGGGGCAAAACCATTTGTCGTCCGCTCATTTGCGCTGTTTTTTTAAAGTTTACGTCCGCCAGTGCTCAATTTACGTTTTGCCGTTGGTCAAGTTAGAGTTTAGATCTGTGCGCGCCGTCGTCACTTCCTCACGCTGTCTTCACTAAAGCTGCCTATTTCTTTAAAATACACCCTTTGCAATCTGAGTAGATTAGAGTCTTTCCAACCTCGTTCCCAGGGCTTTTCTCCGCCGAGAGGAGGGCGGACGGATAAAAGCCCTGGGAGCGAGATTGGGGTCGTAGGTCACTATTCGGATATGACCACCTGCTTTAAAAGGAGATCTACAACATCCAGGCGTTTAAGGCCAGGCTCCTTGAACGTTTTACAAAGATAGTATACAGTCAGATTAGGCGCTAGACACGCGAGTCTCTCAAACATGGCACCAGCAGGGATTTTTTCCATCTCTAATAAGGAAATTTCTGTTTCCCTCACAGCGTACCTCCTCGCTACTTGTTTCCATGTAGCGAGCCCTGGAAGGCGTTTCTTACTCAGCAAGTCAACAATGGCTTGTTTGGTTTTTGTGTCCATTTCATGTAAACCTCGAAATCCTAAAGACATGAACAAGGGGAAGAAAGTAAGAGTGGCAAAAAAAAAAAATTGAAACTGAAAATCTGGTAAAATTCCTATGTTACTTCAAGGACCAATCAACTTTGTTTAATGAGGGTGACACTTAACAGTCCATGTGACTGACAAACCTGTGGCACTCGAACTCCAGATTGAATTGGAATTTAGAATTGTTGATTTTTGAGGAGAGGGGAAAACCGGAGTAGCCGGAGGAAAACCTCTTGGAGAAAGGACGAGAACCAACAACAAACTCAACCTACATATGATGCCGAGATCGGGACTTGATCATGAACCCGGGTCACATTGGTGGGAGGCGAGTGTTCTCACCACTGCGCCTTCCTTGATCCCCTGGCAGCAGCTCTCCTGCCGACCTCGGAGGAGATATCTCGGAGAATCAGTTCTACATTGTAATTGGTAAGGCTTGACGATGAGACCAGCATAATACAGTCACACCCCTTACTAAGCGGCCACCCTCCATTATAGGAATCATTTTCCTTAATTACTGTAAAACTGTCCTGTATTACCCGTCACCTCTATTAAGCGATCACGGTCACCTTTCCTGAGGTCCCAAAGAATTATTTTATAGTTTCTTCAAATATATCAAGGCTAACCGCCTAATACAGGTCTGACCGTTTCACTAACTCGAACACTACGATCCAACTCCTAAAAATCCTAACCTTAACATACAGACGGAAAGTTTTCTTATGAATCTTCAATTCATTGCTCAAAAAAGGAACTTAGGTTCCTTCGGTAACCGAAAAACTTACTGTAGTTAGGAGCTGGGAATACATCGATTTCCGCGGCCTCCGAAGTTGCTGAACCACTCTTATCCCACACACGACAAAAAAAGCGTCCGAAATCCTGAACTCGCACCGGCTCAAGAACCAGGTCAGGACTTTTTGCCCCAGGGATTTCAACATCGTCTTTGAACCACCGGTACCGGACATCCGGTAGTCCCCTGGTGCGGCAGCTCAGCATTAACTTCTTTCCTTCTTGTATCGCCTGGGAACGAGGCATTTTAATAATTTCCAGGCCTGACAGGAAAAACGTCACTTAAAGCACTGGATTAAATTGTTAGACCTAAAAGAGCGTAAGATCTGCTCCTCTGAATATAGAACTCAATTTTCAGTGATTTAAAATACGTAACAATGTGTGAATAACCTGTAAAACGCGTTTTTCTCTTCAATTTTCCTTATGGATTCCAAATACACTTCACTAGTCTTCCCGTACAGTTCTAAACTTCGCAAAAATTCTTTCCCATTAGAGTCGTTCTCGGGCAATCCCGAGATGCGCACATCATATGCGTGCGCAATGTTAATAGCAGGCAATTTTCAAAACAAACAAAAAATAACAAAAGAAACAGAAGCAAAAACTCACGGGACTCATCGGGGTCTTCTTCAGACTGGTACCCAGAGCTCGCTCCTAATGATGTCCCGGAAGAGGCCCTTGACCGAGATTCTGGAACGATATCATCTAGAGTGGGAAAAAAGTCGCGTTACTCTTATACATTAAAGCGAATGATACACGGTTCAACATTTGCTGAGCAACAAATTTTGTGGCAACTTGTTGAACGGAATAGAGCCAAGCTCTATTTTCGTTCAACAACGTTCAACAACTTTCGACATGTCGAACGGCATATTTCAAAGTTCAACATTACATGAAACATTGTTCAACATTTGTTGAACAGCAGCTGCAACATTTGATGCTCAACAAATGTTGAACAGTGTATCATTCGCTTAATACCTTGAACATGCTGGTCATAAGGGTATGGTTGGTTTTCAGGAAGGAACAGGGTTGGCGCAGTGGTGAGATCGCTCGCGTTCCACAAATGTGTCACGGGTTGAATTCCCGCATTCGGCGTCATAAGTGGGCTGAGCTTTGTTGTCTCCGGGTATTCCAGTTTTCCCCTCTCCTCAAAAACCAAAGTTTGATTTGATTTGTTTGATTTAGAGTTTATTTGATTTACAGTCTCCCCAATTAGTAGAGCACCCGTGCTCGGCTAGAACGATTTGAGACTTTGAATAAAGTTATTATAATGACATGTCTCTGACAAAATTGAAAAATACGAGTGTTCCAAATATTTTACCTGTGTCCGTAGACTGGATGCGTTCAAGTTCCTTATCCTTCTTTTTCAACTTCTGCTGCAATGATTCAATTTCCTTTTCCAGTTCGTGCACCTTTTCGCGAAGTTCAAAAACATCACCTTGCTCCATTCTCCTTGTCTTTTCGCTTGTATTTATTTGGTCTTCAAGTTCCATCCCGCCGCCCTTCACGCGCTCTGAATTGCCTTCCAGTCTCTTATTTTCCCCTTGTAGCCTTTCAATAGTACTGCGCAGGCCCATGGATATTGCCATTTCTCGTCTCAGTTTTTCCCGTACATAATCCAGCTCCGCTTTCATATCGGCTGGTCCTTGCCGTTCTGTCTCGCCATGCATAGCTTTCCTACTGAAGTATGTTTCAAGATGTTGTCATGACTCGGTTTAAAGTTCCGTCTGCCCTCGCTAAGGTCTGCGTGTCACCAGCTCGAGGTGCCAGTGTAAGGTTCTCGTATACGAATATTCTGTTCGCTATTTCTGAAAGCTCTTAACATTTTTGTTTCCAAACTATTGCACCTATCACTTCTCGCTGCGCTCCAGTTTTGAAAAGTTTTGCACCTCATAAAAAGCAATTTTCGAAAATTTAGAGGACTGAACGAACGACACCTCCAAACGCTTTGATTTTTAAATAGTTACTTTGCATAGTCACTGTTTAAGAATCCATTACCACAACAATCGCACAGCCACATTTTCATTTGTCATGCAAAAGCCGAAGTAACCATAATTGACAGGGAAAGGTTTTGTTTGAATGTAATGGTCTGTAAACGTACACTGAATCTTATGTTCATTGAAATTAGTTAAGAGCAGTGGAATAGCAAAGCAGTGGATACAGAGTCGTGAAATAGACTTACTTCCAGAGGGTTTTTAGTCTGACTCATTCTCAGTCTCGAAAAGTAAAAGTGACATAAAACCTCCGAAATTGAGCTAATATTTTAGCTTGCTCAACAGAGAAAAGAAAACGTATCTAACAAAGAAGCATTTGAAGTGCACCTAACCCCAAAATATTTTTTCGCTTAAATATATCTTTGCACCTGTTCGAAACACATTGAGCCTTTTTGCGCCTTTTTAAACCAAATCTTGACTATTTATAGGCTATAAAAGTTACGAGTCATCTGTCCAACGACCGAGCTAGTAAAGGGCCTGGGTCTATTCCTTACATGACGTCACAAACTGCCGTCTTTGCTTAATGCAATGCAAATCAGTTTGTGACGTCAAGTAAGGAATAGGCCCTCAATTAATGCCTCTTTTAGCTCCGTCGTGGGACACATGATGGCTAGATTTCGTAACTTTTACAGCCTAGAAAAAGTCAATATTTGGTTTAAATAGGCGCAAAACGGCGCAATATGTTTCGGAAAGGTACAAAGATTTATTTAAGCGAAAAAATATTTTGAAGTTAAATGCACTTTAAAAAGATTAGTTGTTAAGTTCGTGAGGAAATCCAACTAAGAAAGGCTGCAAGATTAAAACAGAAACATTACTTCATACCTTATCTCGGTGACTTCCTTGTGCACTGTTTCCGCATTTCGGATGGTGATATCCAGGTCTGATCTGAAACCGATCTTCTTGAACTCTTTTTCCAGTCTAAACTTAGCTGATTTCGTCTCCAAATCTTCCAAGAACACTAAGAAGCTCGTTTCTGTGCTGCAACGTAGTTCAATCAGAATCGAATGACCGTCCGTAATGTTCGTGACCTTAGGATCCTCCACGCCGAACAATCTCCTCTCCAAGGCTCTTCTTATGGCACTCTCAGTAGGCCCCTTACAGGCCAAATAAAACGCACCTAATGATAATGCGCCAACACTCACAGCTCCCGCTAACCAAACGTTATCAATCTTAAGTGAGATGGAAAATGTACCCGCGGAAAGTGACAAGTCCATGACAGGCTTTGAGCCGGCTTCAACTGCTGCCTTGGCGATATCTTCCGCCATGTAATTATGTCAAGTGATAGTCTTGCTGATCAATGTGTAGCTTGTATTGTCAATCAGGTTGTTGATTTTCTCACGGCGAACTGGGAAGACGCACGATAAAATAAACTGAATGAGTGCTGTGTGGATCACACAGCTTCAACAGCA
Source organism: Galaxea fascicularis (assembly GCA_948470475.1). Classification (NCBI taxonomy): domain Eukaryota; kingdom Metazoa; phylum Cnidaria; class Anthozoa; order Scleractinia; family Euphylliidae; genus Galaxea; species Galaxea fascicularis. Next base: position 26,628,236 of record OX419341.1, on the reverse strand, counting down.
ATGTAACTATAGTCAAATAACGCATTCTATGTCACCTAATGGACGTCCTCCCCTCCCATTCACTCCTGCACTTGCCACTTTCTTTCCCACCTTCTTCGACTTGGTCCCAGGATCTCCCTTCCTCGATGATTGTCGCGTGACAATCAGACTATTATTTCAAATATTCAAGACTATTATCTTGTCATAATGTGATTTTATTCCCAAGGAATTATCTGATTTCTCACCTCCATGGTTTCCTTTGCAACTTTTAACCTGTAAATTTCAGCCTTATTTCACGAACTTAAGGCGAGTTGTGGTTGGGCGATGGTAATAATTTATAAATTCACCAACAGACAAATCCACCACATTCAGATGCCTACTCGATAACAGCTATTGCCCCATTAGTCACATTGGATCATCATAAAGCTTTATCCACGACAAAAAACCTTATTCTGGTTAAAGGTCTTTAAATTTCAAAAAAGAAATTCGCGACAAACCTGAATAACTTCCCCACCTTGCAGTTTGTTGACGTTACTGTGATTTTGGTGGTTTCTAATTGCATCGACAATTTACGTAATCGAGGGACTTACTGAGGCTCCAATGAATTGTGATTTCCTCTTTCTTTTGTCTCCTCCCTCCACTTAACACCGAGAATATATATTAATATTTTCGGAATATATATTGTATGTTTTCGGTAATTGAACGCTTAGGCGTTTTAATCTGGATTGGTCTCCTTACCGAACGAAGGGTCACTTGTCTCCGCTTACCGTAATTTGACCCACTGGCCACAGTGTCTATCAGGGGAGGGGAAAGGGACAAAACCGTATACGACTGGGAAAGGTCCTGGGAACGATGCTGAATTGGGGCGAGAGGTGGTGGGGCGCATTGCGAATGTGCGTGCTGGGATCGCGAACTCGAGTGATTTCAAGAAGGAGGAGGGGGGCTACAAGCAGTCTAAGGTACCCTCTTCTCGAACATAGCAGACCTGGGGGTTCCTAAGGGGCCGCAGCGTTCGCCAGGATAGCCGTTGCTTTCGGGTAGCTAACATACAGGAGTAACTGGAAAACACAACCGCTAAATGACTGTAATGCCACTTTAACTCTCCAGCATTCTTGATATATTATTGTTCAGCTAAGCTGTTGCGTCTACACCGGAGAGTCTCCCATTTCGGGTGGTCCGTTACTTTTGTGAATTACTAGAAAGGCTCGCAAATTAAAGTTTCTTCCGCGGATGACTTTCAGACCTCTCTGGCACTGAAACCTGCACTGATATCGTCGAACCCCGTACTTGCAATGCCCACATGGCTCCGGCATAGTTTGAAATCATACAGCCACCTTCATTAAGTTGTCTTCCCCGAGAAGGTATCTGTGTCGCGAGGCTAAAAGCCACTCGCATTTTTTGTACTGTTATCAGTACCTTGTGTTGATGATCAGTGAGGCGAGGGATGTTTTCCTTTACAAAAGGGCAAGCCCTAGGCCTTGCAGTGTCGCAAGTAGTAGCCTGTGACTGCCTTTATAGAGTTCGGTTGCCGAGAGTCAGTAACGGGTGCCCTCAGACTGCCCAAAATTTCAGGTTACAGCCGAGAGAAAAAAAAAACAGAAAGACGATATATAGATAGGATCAGCTAAAAACCAAAAGCTAATTCCTTTCTGCATTCAGTCAGTGGACAAAGATTGTCATGCCTATATTGAGATTTATTAAAGGCGCGCTTATGGTGCCTCGTCCAAACAGACTGTTTCCTCCCCCCCCTCCCCACGCCCACCCCCACGGCCAAAATAGTAAATGAGGATACCCCCTTGAATAAACACCCACTACCCTCATTCACTTTCCGCAAAACAGTAAGGAAGCCAGCATTCTATAATCACTTTTACATTACTTTTCACCTCAACGATTTAATACTGAACAAGTTCAAAAACGGAAAAACGTTAAAGCGTTAATGTTTAGTTTATTTACGCTTTATAATGATTTATGGGCTCTGAGCCGGCGAAAAGAGAAATTACAGCTCATTGGAAAAAAAACTCAAATAAGTACCCTGTTTTCAATAAGCGCCATCCCCTTAAGCCAAAATTTTAAATCACGGCATCGTGCGCACATCAAATCAGTAAGCCTACAATCTATTGTAGCTGGTAAAAACTTTGCGTCGATCTGATCTTTTCCACCTACCCGAGTAGAAAACCGTCACGTTCGTCTGTAAGATTCCCGGTTACTGATTCGCGGCCAGAGTAAATACCATGGGATATGTTAGATATTTCCTGTAGCTAATTAACATTGTCACAATTTGTCGAGAGTAGGTGTCCAGAAAATATCAAGGGTGGATGACGTGTTATAGCTATTGCGGTAAAAAGGCGACAGGAAGTAGGAAGGACGTGAGGCTGATCAATGCGTGAGTTAGCGCGAAGGTATCAGTAAGAATTTTTATTCTGTCTCAGTTAAGAGGGTCGTACGGAGGAGTAGGAGGTGCTCCGAATGATTCACACAACTACTAAATATAATGAACCATATTCACAGTTCCCAGCTTTAAACATTTTGCAATCATGAGTGATGGCAAATAAGAACAGCAGATCACGTTTCAAGCCACGAAACCCTCTTCCGTCTTTTCAATTGAATCTGGAAGAACACTTGCGAATTTTAGAAAGTTTGCTTCCCTGTGACGACTCATTAGCTCTCTCGTTTCTCTCACATTTCGCCCTGACTCCAATTTTCTCTTGGGAGCGGTTAACTCGCTAAAATGTTCTTCAATCCAGCATCACAGCATGAGCTCACACGTTTTCCTTTGTTTGTGTCGGTAAGTTGTGGTTGTCCCGTTGAACTAGAAACCGCGAACGATCTAATCCTTTCAAAATTTGGAAATTACGCACTTTTCACGTCCAAATGAAAAGCATGCACGTTTTACTATTACGTCAACGAAGTCACAATGTGTGCCGCGCCCTTCCCATGAAATAAATACGGTTGGGATCATCTTTCACGCCATATTACAGTGGTGTTCACATCGTTCATCTCAAGTTGGGACAGTGTGCTCATTTTATTAGTATATTCAGCGTTTTCCCCGGGACGAGATGGCTAGATCCTGTGGCATAATTTTAGTAGCAATTCTGGTATCTTTCTTTACCGACGGGGCACAATCAAATGGTGAGTCTTTGAAGCTTTTCAATGCCGAGACGCGCAGAGAAATTTGCGACGTGGCGGCAGGGCGAGACAAGCGGAGTAAATCTTAAGTTTTTTCGTCGTTCTTATTAAACCAGTTTAGACATAACGTACACAATGACACGCTTTATCTTCACGTCGCCGTTGAATAACATAAATAGATGAGATAAACATTTGAGCAAGCTAGCAAACTTTCAAAATTGAAACCAAGAAAGACAGCCATGTTATACGATATTCCTACTCTCTATGACGTTGAGGTCATCTTTATTGTCCAACTGATCTTTATGGCCATAAAATAGTTCAACGATAACATAACGTAATCGTTATTAGATCTTCGATTTTCGTTTATTTTATGTTGTATGGAATTGTCCTGTGTCAAGCTGGATAGGCGCCTGAGCATCAAAAGGCTGGTTCATCATAGAAACGTGCATCTGCGCATCATTTAGACAGTGGCTCTTATAAAAAGAATTTTGATCAGAGACATCGACAATCTGTATTGCTTTCCTCAATGAAATTACATGAAATTCCGTCCCAATTTCATGCTGTTTTTGAATTAAACTGGCTCATGAAAGACTCGCTCGTTAGGCTCGTTAAATCTAAATTTAAGTGTCATTTTAACTCTAAACGTAGATTGACGGGTTTAGGTCCAAGATGTGTTGAAGTAACTACGAATATTCTGATCTTCCAGCAGCTCGAGGTTCTTCAGATAAAAATTTTGCCTGTTTGGAATTCAAACAGTTTTAAAAGTATTAACTCCGGCTGTCAGCAGTTTGTTTATTTTAACATAACTCTCCGAAACCCCGGGGCGTTTTAATAGGTGAGCCTACTGACATCTTTCAATCTTTTTTAACTGAATCCTGTCTGATTAATCTAAACATCGTAAATGATGTTTAATTCATGCCTCACAGATCTCGTCAAAGAAATCGACCTTTTCAAGGAAGTGGGTTTACTGAGCGGCCCCTTACCCGCGGGAGTGACTGCCACCACGGGACAAAACGGGAAAGGACAAGCGTTTCATTTTACGCTTCAAACGTCTCACCTCAAGGCGAATCAAGCAGCATATGACGAAGCTAACAAGCTTATCCACGACAGTCGTGACTTTTGGATCTCTGCATGGTTTAAACTTTATGCCGGCCACATATATAACAACCCGATTCTTTCAATTTCTTCCAGCAAAGGCGAACAGTCATATTTATCTGTGATGGTATCGTAAGTACTCACTTTATATTTGTCCTACTTTCCTCCAATTCATGGTATTTTGTATTACGAGTTAATTGGGAGAACTTGTCTACATACAAGTCGATGTATTTCGTATGGGTGGTCATTTGTTGGCGCAACGTTATCGGGGAGAGAAATTACAATACATGTTGGTCAGTTTTGCCATGCTCTTTTGTTCAGTCTGATGTCTGATAAGTCCTTGATTTAGCGCACGGGGATTTGGCGACAGGAATATTTTTATCTATCATCGAATACCGAAAATTAACTGAAATATACTTGTTCGAGTCAGTGACGTCATTAACAGTTCGCTACTTAATATCAAACAGTTTTCGTTATCACGGACGTGAGAAACAACCATTCCTAATGATTGAGACTTTTTTTTCCTGGCGTAATCACCCGTTGCATTCCCTTCCCCTCGATCCTGAGTATCTGTCACTTATATCGGTATTAATTTTGCGTTTAGGCATCTGGATTTTGTACATTATTACGGGTTTTCTGATCTTCAGTCCGTTATATCGTGATTTCGTTTCTCAAATCATGGGACCAGATGAAGAATGTCGGGTGTCGACATGTGGAGATTCAGTTTCATTTGTATTCAATACTTCCTTTTTTATTAACTCATTCGAGAATTCATCCGTCTATCGTCTTTTTAAACACTCGGCATTCGTTCATATATTTAAGCGTTCATTCATTCGTCTGTTTATATTAATTTGTTTGTTTGTTTTGTCCTTGTTTTAGTGGTAATTCTCGTGGCAGAGGCCTCGACATCCGCGTTTCAGTCCAAAACAAAGCAGGATTTGTCGAGACCTACTCTGTTCCCAGCATTTCTACTCGAAGCGTGGATTATACCAAATGGAACTTGATAAGAGTGCGATTTGAAGACTCAGCGCTCTCAAGTACTATCAAAATTTTCCTAAATGACAAAATGTTAAAAGTTGATTCGTTCTCTTGGTTCGATGACTTCGTTGCTGGCTCCAACCTTCGCCTCGCGCAAATTTACGAGATATATCAGGAAGATTCTGGCACCATCAAGTACAAATTTAAGGTGAGTTGTGGTCCTCTTCAGAGAAGAATCTGGTTTGTTCGCGCAATTTTTTGGTTTGGTGAGTTATCAGTTCATCAAATAAATAAATAAAAATTATCGTTTTCCCCTTTCCAAGATATAAGATTTCTAGAACTAGGGTAGCACTCGAGACAAAAGCGCCAGTTTTACACGATCTTTCAGGTAAAAGGTCGAAGTCCTCAGTCATTTCACCATTTCAATTCCAATAGGGTTATCCCAAATGTCGTCCGTTTTTGTCCGCAGGGTGATCTTCAAGAAGTCAAGTTCATCAAGGGATCGTATGCAGATGACTGCCCTCCCCCCAACTCGGTAGGTATAATAAGGAGCATGCGTGGTGGATGAAATAATCATTCAAATAGAAGATACTGGGCAGTACTTTCCCGTTGGGCCATATAAGGTAGCTCTTACCTTTTAGGTCTCGAATTCGAAAGCGTGACCATTCAGATAAAACTAAGAGAGTAGTACCTTGCAGTTCTGTTCTATTCTTTTCCATTCATTTCAATTCCGCGATTTATTTTATTTTGTTTTGAGTGATTCTGGCCAGCCGGACTGGTCATTTTGAAAATGAAATAGGCTTCTTTCGGTAGTTTTCGCTAAAAACCCATCACTGATATGCATACTCATTACAAAGGAAGTGATCTGGATGGACAGTTCTGATTAATAGTGGAACTTTCTTTACAAATGGACTGGTCTGGCCGGCCAGTTCTGACTCATGGTAAGCCCCCATATTAAAACAAAACCGTTCATGTGATTTATTCGGTGTTGGTGGCGACCAGTTTGGTTGTGCCAGCTTCATTAGTTTATTTCATCTGCTCAGAAGTTAAATGTAGTGCTGTCTTCTGTTATAGTGTAAGTGTTCGGACGCTGCTGGAGAAAAAAAGTGTGTAATGGACGGAATGAAGTATGAAGACGGAAGCCGCTGGACAAAGGACAAGTGTACAGTTTGTGACTGCAAAGTGAGTACGGAAAATGACTCGCTGCGGAATATGCTCTCAAAAATGTTTGAATCATAGGCAGCGAAGAGAAACATCCGGAGAGAGTTTATACAAGTACTCACAATTTAACCAGAGATCATTAGCACTTACCCAAATTCATTCTAGACAACGTTTTCGTTTTTAATCATCAGTCGTCACGGGCCGAAGTAAAAAACAATGTAAAAATAATTAGATTCCATTTGGCAGTACGTGTGTACTCTAACATGACATCGTAAGGAGAAATTCAAAACGTGGTATGAACATCAGTCACGCTAATCACCCGAGGTTCCGTAGCCTACTTCTTTGTTCCTACAACCGGCGTTATTTGTAAACAACACAAGCGCTGAGTTTTATGCTTGACTTTGCGGCTAGTAACAACACACGGCTTTAATAGTGTTTTTTATTGTTTCATTTCAACCAGTCGGCACAGGTTATCTGCACTCATATATGCCAAGTCTGCAAGGATAATGACAAGGTCTATCTACACGGAGAAACCTGGAAATCATCCAATAACAGCTGCCTTACCTGCCGTTGTGACGTAAGTGTATGAAAGTTAAAACGCAAGAAAGAAATTGGAACGGGTAAAGATATTTCTTTCTTAGCCCAATCGCGTAGTCGGTTTCTTGTTCCTTTTGATCAGCGCTTAGCAGTCCGGCGGAAAACGTCTGAAAATATCAGACTTCCGGTTAAATTGCGCATGCACTGAGAACATCACTTGTTAAACTTTCAGCCAGGTTGAATTCTCCTTTACTTTCGATTTTTAAAAGATCAATACAAACCGCTGACCCAACGGATGTTTCGAGGCTCACCTGCTTCTTTACGCTGTTGCAGTAAAGAGAGGGAGTCACTTGAGACTTCATAAAATTTTCCAAATATTTCCTTGGGCTGATCCTGGCTTTTTTGAAAACAACATTTATCCACGCTGTTTGGACCAAGACACTGTTGCTTTGAACTTTCATTGAAAAGTGGTCGATAATACAGACGTGAAAAATGTAAGTTTACTACTCGACTAAGGTCCCTTTTATATGGAGAAAAGCTGTCCCGGGTAGAATGGTCATCCGCCTACCCGAGCTACCCTGGGGCGAGCCAACTTTTCATACATTTCCTTACAAAACTTGGCGAACAGTTTACATGACAAACAAAAAGTTGGCTCGGCTAGAAGGGTGACCTGCCTAGCCGGGTCATCCTCTTTCGATGGTAGGGTCGCCCTCCTAGTCGAGCCAAATTTTCTCCATAAAAACACTTTGGCTGGCCTACCAGGGTCAACTCGGTCAAGGCGAGACAATCAGAGCATGCGCGAGCGCTGTTGTCAGCCCTTGGCTCGGGCAAAGGGGTCAACCTTTTTCTCATATAAACGCTCGCTAAAGTTGACTCGGCTTGGAAGGTGACCCTCTCCGGACAACTTTTCTCCATATAAACGGGGCCTAATTTTGTCTTGTCTTTGTCTTTGCTGTTTTAGGAAGGAAATATCACTTGTACGCCTCCGTCTTGCCCAACACCTGACTGCAGCGGGAAATCCGGCGACAAAGTCGTCCCCCAAGGCAAATGCTGTCCAGTCTGCAAAGGTATCATTCACTCGTTCATTCCTTCGTTATCTGAATTCCGTTTTATGTTCTGACTCATAAATAAAACAGTAACTCATTCACACTTCAACCCTTTAAGCCCTGACATCAACATGCATATTCTCTTAACTGGTCTTTTCGTATTTCTTATATTACTAGTTCAGAGAATATGGTTCAACATCAAGACATTTCATATTAATGATCATTTTCTTTTTCTCTTAACCTGTGGGTTAGCTGAAATGGTGATTACTGTAAGGAGAAAGTAGGCTGTGGTCACTGTTAGGGCTGATAGGGTTGACAAATTAAATATTACTTTTTGTACAAGTAGAACGAAGAATGCCCAAATTTCACGAAAGATTTTAACAGATCTACACCAAAAATGAGACATTCAATGCAATAATAACCATCGAATCTCAGACTTCAGTACTTGATTCTAACCCGTTTGTGAACGACGGGACTGAATTAGGGGCAGATTGCTCATGAGTGCCTCTCAGAGTTAGTATTACGATAATTAATTAGCACGCCTTCTGTTGTTGTTTGCAGAGGACCAGTGTCAGGGGACTGGTAAGGAATACAAATCATGCGGTTTTAACAGGACCTGTGATAACTGGAGCCAGGATACCAAGGGCCAATCGTGTTCTGAAGGATGCTTCTGCCCAAACAATCAAGCATTGAATGAACACGGACAGTGTGTCGACACTGTTAAATGTCCCTGTCTCTACAACCGAAAAACATATGCGGTATGTGTGCCCCAAAACTGTTACTAACATTCTTTCGCAAAATCTGCGATTTAAAAAGTCGGCCCAACAGATGTCCTCTCAAGGGAAAAGAATTGCTTCGATAGAAAAAAAAATTGCACGGCAACGAAACCTTCTTGTGAATGTAGGCTTTCTAAAACAAATTGATCTTGGTGTGGGTGAATTTTTATGCCGGGTCAGGAAAGCCACAAGTTAAAAACATACTTGTGTTTTCAAATCGAACTCGCGCATTTTGATTCACGTTAAAGTGCATTCCACCCAGTTCAATTACCACTTCATTCTTTTATGAGAACGTCTAATTTTAGACCTGAAACTGAACGGTCTTTTTCTTTTTTTTTTTTTGGTGATTTTGAGTCTAAAAATATGGTATGGTATTTCAATAAATCAATGCGAATTTGACCAGGAAACCTGAAGTTGCTTGTGCGGCTTTCTCTGATACCGCGAACAAGATGTCGCGACAACCAACTCTGCACTGAATACGGAGGTTTCCAACGCAACAAAAACAAATTAGCAAAATAGAGACGTTATTACTGACTCTCAACCTGGGTATGTTCTTAGCACGTTCTTAAAATTTTGGCAAATCTCAGCCTCAATGTTCTTATATAAAAAAGGTTCTTATAAAAGAGTGTATAAATGTTTGTAGATTGAAATTTAATTTGGAATCTACAGTTAATCTTTGTACTGACAAAATACTGTTTCCTTTATCTCTAACAGGATGGGGAAACTCTCCAACTTCATTGTCAGTATTGTATTTGTGCTGCTGGTGAAATGACTTGTTTTCCAATGTGCTGAGGATGAGAAATCAAACAGAATGTACCGTCAAGCAAGATCTCCGAATGATGAAGGCGCAATTTCTGCAAATAATTACTATGTCCCTCGTGTTTTAGATGTAAAATTGGTTTTGTAGTTAGATCACAGAAACCACGTAATTAAAATTCATAGCGCATTTGTACATACCTACCGGTAAATAAATCTCAAGTTCACCACTGGTCAAGTAAGGGGAAGTTGAGTGGATTTTAAAGGAATCTACTTTTATTTTTAACAAGCTCGGTTTTTTTATTATCAAATTTCTAAAAGTTTCTTATCATTTATTGTTTTGAATTCAACACATGATTGAAAGAAGTAAATTTAGTTTTATTAAAATGCTATAGTTTATTCAACAATGTTTGGTATTCTATATAGATTAATTTCTTTTACCGTCGTCTTGAAGTAAAAGATGCTGAACTGTGGATAGTCATAAAGTTAAGGTATTAAAATGTATTGAACGCACCACAGTGTTTGATAACTGCTAATAAAGGTAACCATTTTACGCCTTTTGGTTTCTTCTTCTAATAAAACGCTCGGGGTAGTTTGATGGGAGTTGTGTGAATCGTTGGGGAAGCCGACAACCTTCATCAGTTTAAGGCGTCGTGATGTTTTTATGTGTAGAGACTAAGCCAGATAGTTGTTAAGTTACCCCATTAATTCTGAACATGAACCCTACTTTCCCATGACGCTTGTTACTCATTCCGAATCAACTTCAAAAACTTGAATGCTAAGTCACTAACTTGTCACGCACCCTTGTCCCACAATCCTGTTGCACTGACACATCCACACCAGCATACATCAATCTTATTTCCACACTGATAAGCAGCCCGTGAAGAAGAGACAGACGGTTCTAGGGAGGCGATTGGCCATTCAGCAAACTACTGTAGCATGCTCTAACTAACGGGATCAACGTGTGTACTTTCCGTCATGACAATAAAGCCGACAATGTCTTCGGTGTTTCATGTTTTCCCGCACGGAAATTACAATCTTAAGCGACTTTTAATGTTATCATCTTCAGAAAGAACAAAACAGCAACAACAAACAACAACGACTTTATGAAAAAACACACCTAAAGTAATACAAGAACATTCGCCCTTCAAATTAGCATGAAATGCTATTCGAGGCAGGAACAGATTGTTTGATTAAGTTAATGAATTAAAGAATCGCAAAACAATACAGAAGCTGATCTGTAGAGTTACAGAAATACACATACTAAAACTAAAAGATACGATTGACAGGTTAAAGGCAAACTGGAAATTAAAATATGAATTAAGTATATTTCATCACATTTTTATTTGCTTGATATTGGAAAGTATTTGGGGAACCTCAATGTAATCGTGGTTCTTCGAAACAATCTTTGTTAAGTCTTGTAAATCCCTCAATCTCAGAGGGCACGCTGAATTCTGACTTCCTTGGCCATATGTCAACTCGGGGCCACTGGAACAAACTAAATCATTTTTGGATATTTACTCGAGCAGAAAACAATGAGACCGTCTGCTAAACAAGTAAGCTAAATCAACTAGTCTCACCAAAAAGGAGCAGGTAAAGGAAGGAATCTTGTGAGTGACAAGCAGCTACCACGTTTTTTTCAACTCAGTAGTGAAGTCTTGTCCCTGGCATGTGTTAGTACAGTCAAACGTCGATTATCCAGACTTCTTGGGACACACAAAAAAAAGTCCGGATAATCGAGAGTCCAGATAATGGAAATTATGAATATTAATGAAGTCGCTTGTGTATTTGCGTACCACGCTCGAATAACTAGTCAGCAAAGAAAGTACACCAGGTACAACCAGTCACAAACCAGCTGAATTTACACTTTGCAATGCGGCAAATGCTCATCAGGCTCAAAAGTAAGACAAACTCGTGGAATAAATAATTTTAGTACGGTTTCTGCTATGGGGACCGAAGAGAAAAATCCGGGCAATCGAAGTCCAGAATGGCCGAGTGGTTTAGGGCGCTGGTTTTCAAAGCGGTGACCCGGGTGCAAATCCCGCTCTGGCCTCTAGCTGGTGATGTTCTGGGTTCGTGCCTGGTTCAACTCCTTGGCCATCCGCTTGTAAATAGCCAACTGGTCTGCCTCCCGCCAGTTGGGATTCTTAACTCTGTTGTTTTCATTTGTATTATTTGTTTCATTGACCCTGAAAAGCCCCTCCAGGGGAGTGGTCAATTAAGTTTTTATTTATTTATTTACTTACTTATTTATTTAGGTCCGTATTATCTGTAAGAGCGGCCAAGCGCTAAACTACACAGTAAAATGTTATTAGTGGTCCTTCGTTTTCAAATATTGAGCTTGTTGAAATTTCCTACTTTTTGTTAGAAAGGCGAACGTTGTGTCAAAGTTTTATTTGCCTGAAAAAGTTCCCCTGATTTTTAGTCCCTGCCTGGTTCAAGATTTGTGTCCTGAGTGGTTTTTAAGTCAATGTGAAGCGATTTTAGTCTATTGGCTTCTAGCTACCGATGCCCCCTTTTTGAGGTCAATATTTTTACTGGCATTGATTGTGACGTCATCACGTCACTCCAGGCAACCTGGGAAAGACTTCACACAAAACGTAACGTCAGTGAAGAACGCGCTTTTCAGTGTTTTGTTTTTTTCCTTTGATTCTTGAAGAAGGGTCTGAATGGGGGATCCACATGTCGGGTAAAATTTTCGACCTTTGTCGGTTGCTGGTAATAACTAAAAATGCAAGTTAATTATTCACAGTTATTATGTAATTTGCGCGGTTTTAAGACTTTAAACTCAAGACGAAGTGTAAAAGGCCACTGTAGCTCTGGGATACGTAATTTTGTTAGCTACGGAAATCCTTTTTAAATCTACGGAAATCTTTTTTAAATCTACGGAAATCTTTTACCCAAGACGCCCACAAACAGTTATTACACTTATTATTCAACGGTTCTCGTGGCTTTACTGTGGGGTTTCTTTGGGGGTTTTTGCCAAAAATGTCGTTGTCATACGTATCAATCTGCACCGTTTAATGGCTCTTTAATGATTTTATAACTATTATTACCTCTTACCCTCATACGTCGAGACGCACGAATGCACAAACAGCCCTACCGGATCCTGTAACACACGCTGTGTTGACAAGCTCAGCGTTAAAAACGAGACGAAGATAGGCCTGCGCGACTCCGACTCGCGTGTTTGTAGCCTTGTTCAGTAACACTATTTATTTATTTCTTTGATCGTGAGCGGCGGAATCCTGAGAATCCTGCAATCTGATTGGTTCCGGGAGCGGGCAGTATTTTCCTATCTCCTGACCACGGTCATGGTAACCAACTACGCAAAGCGCAGAGTGAAGTTGCGAATTGAAAGAGCGAAGTTTCAATTTGCAATAGAGCAGTGTTATTGTTCAACTTTGTTGACTTTTGAAAGCGAAACTTCACACAGTGTAAAAATATTCCAGACCAATTCATTTTATTGTACATTTGTTGACACGTTGATGAGACAATGTGTAAGATAAAAACATGACTTTTCCAGTTTTTCTCAATAGTTTCTCCTACCTTCTCAAAATAGAATTTAGAAATAAATAAAAATGTTATTCACCGGCCTTGGTCGGTCCGTATTGGGAAACTGTGCCCTCTGTCTCGAGTACAGTTTTTCCCAATACGGACCGACCAAGGCCGGTGAATAACATATATGTCTTAAAGGGAACGCCCTCTCTTGTATGATATTAGTGACGGTTGGTTTTTTGCTCATAAGGATTTCCTTAAAGTTTAGCATTGATGGACGATATTGTGTTACAAACGGCAGGATTCGTTTTTTTTTTCTGCTGTTGTTGGAGGGCTTGCGAGCTGTCTTGAAACTTAACTTATATGGTAAAGTTCCTTGTTAACAATAAACAAAAACAAAAGCGAAGGAAATAAAACAACATTCAAATGTTGTACCAAGTATAACTTTATTCAATTCATTTTCTCAAGCGGCAAGATGTTATCAAAATACTTTATCACTTTCGAAACTATCTACCATAGTATGTCTACATTACAGGCAATTCCATGAATAAAAACATTAAATAAAAACAGGCTAGGCTCAAAGAATATGTGATAACTCGCGCCGCTGCGTTAAGCCTGGAGAACAGTATCAATTCCAGCTTTCTACATTACCACCGACAAAAAGAGGAATTAAAACTCAAAAGTTCACACTTAAGCTTTTAAATACGACCGACGTATAAAAAACAAGTCTGGTTCGAGCGTGCAACAAGTCTATGACGGTGAGTCTTTCAGTGTGACAGGACTGCGTGACACCAATGCGTGACAATGTGGCGACTTGTGTATTCAGGTTCTTCGACTTCTTGATGCTGATTTGGAATGAGTAACGAAAGTCAAGGGAAAGTAAGATTAATGGTTAAATAAAGTGTAATACGGGGGCAAGACGTAATTTGAATTGGTGATTTTGACCGTCCCACAAAGGACTAGATCCATGGTTCATACAGGTGAAAAGAGCTTTTATTCAAGGACTTTTCCAGGACTTTTCCAGGACTTTATCACAAAATTCAAGGAGTCAATCCGATCACAGCATTTGCATAATGCCTCTTTCCTGTCACCTTTGAACGCAGTCACCCAACCTTCGTAGAGGGAATTACGTTCCCAGTGCCGATTAAATATATGCAGTTTCTTCTTTGACCTTTTGAATTCATTTGATAATAAAATGAAGAGCGCCAAAGTTGAATAAATTTCACGCTTCGAGCGATGCGTCAAGCTACATTTCCTTTGCGGCTTTGTTTGCTTGGAGGGGGGGCTTCACAATACACTTGGGAAACCCTATTGGAAGGCGCGGTTACTTAAATCTTTTGAATAAGAAACACCGAATTGTCCTGATATAAAAGCCTTGTCTTTTTTGAGACTTCAAAAGCATTTCTCGGGTGATGTGATACAATCTTTTTCATCTTTTGATGTGAAAATGAACGTATTTTACTTTAGTCTCAAGTATTCAAGGACTTCTTCATAACATTCAAGCACTGCACCTACAAATTCAAGGAGTTTTCAAGGACAAAATCATTTTCAAGGAGTTTTCAAGGACCAAGCAGTTTTTCAAGGAGTTTTCCAGGCCCGTGCGAACCATGTAGATCTACGCACAATTCACCTGGAACTAACATTAGCATAATGGTGTATTAACTAACAACAAACTGGGTCTCTTCACATGGACGAGTTACAGTGATAAAAGTTCCCCTCCCAACAATCCGCCCAACTCCCATCCAAACTAAACTGAAAATCTCATTAACCAAACAAAGTGGTTACCTTAAAACGCCGTGATCAAAGACTGCAGTGTGTTCGATACTTTTGGTACCGGATGAATAATAACTTCTTAAATGTGTTTAGAGAATTACGCACACGGAAACGAAGTCAGATTCAACTTCATTAGTTTCTGAAAGGATATTGTTTTTTGGATCGTTCATCCTCCCTGCTTTCAGTATCTTTAACTTCAAGGTTACGAGACTCTTTCTGCAAGGCAAAAATACAATCACCTTTCTCAAAACAGGACAAAGAAGAGGAACAATATCAACTTTTCAGTGACACTTCTGACTACATTGAACCTCTTCTCTGTAGTGGCCCGTAAAGTTTCGCCTGCGTAGCTAGCGGTTTTGTCAGTTCGTGCATCGTAATTTAAAAGGGAATTTAATTAGCTAACTATATCATGCCTTTCTCCACTCCTTCCCTTTTCGTACGTATTGTCATATATCTTTTTTATTATGATAATGTAGAGTAAAAAAAATCAATTTATTTATGAGTAAATGTCACGCGGTTCTAACTTCTGAGGCTGTCGGTATCAATTCAGCTGAAAGTTCTTAACAGTCTGTTTTATGTAAAAAGTGGTTAAAACGCTGACATCTCGAGAAAGAAAACCTGGGGTGTGTACAAGGTGGTTCTAAATTTGGAGTCTGTGGATGAAATGTCCCTTATGCGTGTTTACGTCAAACTATCTA
>OX419341.1:26585316-26607816 GCA_948470475.1 Galaxea fascicularis | reverse complement strand
CTGGGTCCTGACTTCTCCCTTTATTTCGCAACACAAAAAGAGTGCTAACAAAGCAACTATTTTGTACTCTTCCCTGCAATTTTCTCACCTGCTTTCAGTCTTTTTACTGCTGGATACATCATTCCCGTTCGTGTTACTCTCTGTTTTGACTGTGGCGGAGGTTTTGGCTCCTTTGATGCCCACATTGGAGACGGTTTTAGACACTTGCTGATTGGTGCTGCCGCTTGTATTCAAAGATCTAAAATAAAATCAAAATCCGATGTCATTCTTCGACTTTACCTCGGAGAGAGGAGGTAACAACAAATAAGAAATCTTTCCTTGCGTTTCAGAAGTGTGCATGATATAACAACGCCAAAGTTGAACAGTTAAAACGGCTTATAAAGAAATAAAAGTAAATTTGATTTAGCAGTGACATCTCCGCTGAATGGCTATTCGTCCAAGGAGAACAGATCGAATTGGAATTTGGAAGTGCTGGTTTTCGAGGAAAGCGGAACACCGGAGTAATAGGAGAAAAACCTCTCGAAGCAGAGTAGAGAACCAACAAACAAAACCCACATCGCTTATGGTAACCTATATCATTAAAATCTTACTTGGCAGTAGGCGCATTCCTGCTTGGCGAGTCACCGGGACCTGTCCGGGAGGCGGTGGTACCGCTGGGGGTACTGGTTACTGACGGTTTGTTACCGGTTGAGCCTGCAGTGGATTTACCAGCGGCATCTTTCTGAGCAGTTGCGTTCTCGTTTTTTGTTGCACTGGGGCTGGAACCGAAGATAGAAAGCGGTTGGCTCTAACCTGACAACATTCTTCCAAACAGCTAACAGAGATTTGATGAAGATGGACGATTCAAACTCACCTCGAAGATTTTGAGCCATCCTGCTCCTTCTTGACATTTGCTATGAGAACAATACTTTTTTTTCACTAAATTTTTGTTTCAAAATAGGTCCAGGAAAATACAGTGAGGGAAATTGGTGGCAATGAGCCATACAGCAACTCGTCTTATACACTGACTAGTAGCTTTTAACGTGACGAAATTTGAGTTACATGACCACAAAAACGTTTTTCAGAAACATCGTACGAGCAAAGGTGTGGTAAGGGAAAACAAAAACTCACAAACCTGTTAATTTGGGTTTTACATCAGCTTCGCTCTTCACATTTTCTACAGAAGCAAAACCAAAAACCATCACCGCATACACTTTAACATTCTCGATATAGTTACTATAGTTGTCAATTCCTTCTTTGTAATTGGACGAGTAATCCTAAGAATATTTCCTGTGTTCGGTTTCGGTTTACTGCCAAGGATTTCGAATTAAACAAAATAAAACTAACTCACTTGTTGATTCTCCATTTACTGATGAATTCGGCTGAGTTTCCTAAAACAAAAAAGGAGATTCTTTTGACTTTCCTCCGCCACACATTTCAAAAGAGTAAAACAGGAATGCCCAGAAGCTATGTTATATACATACAGTCAACTTTCTCATAGCGACCGTTCCTCGTAAGTGACCACCTCCAGTAAGCGACCACTTTGTAAATAGCCGTTTTGTTTGTCAGTCAAATACTGTTTCAAAAACCCTCATAAGCGTCCACAACTCAAATTTCTTAATCGACCGCGGCCACTCTTAAGGCAAGAAATATTCTTATATTCTTATATTCTTTTGTTTTCTCAACATGATCACGTATGATCGTTAGAATATCATTACTCAAATGTCATAAAAGTTCAGTTTTAATAGCGCTGAGCCGGAGTGCCGACAGATAATAACTGTTTACTCTATACAAAAAAAAGATGACGAGTTGGTACAGTGAACTGATACATACCTCTTACTAACTGAGTTTGAGGTCCGTACTCTAAGTTACGGACCGAGTTTTTTCCCGTTCACTTATGGTCCAAGCGCGAAGCAAGCGGGCCATAAATCAACGGGAAAAAACGAGGATCCGTAACTTACAGTACGGACCGAGAAAACGAGGTTAGTAAGATATTTATTATATCTTTGAGGTTAGTCGGGCGCTCGAGAAAGAAAACTTTGAAATTTACCAGGCCGCACAGTAAAGTACGGCCCGCAAAATTGACCAATCACAGCGCGCGTACGATCTGAGAGATAAAAAAAAAATGTTATACAAAGGTTCAACAGTAGTATGATAAGACGTTTTTCGATGTGAAATACGCCATTGCTTTCGATCTTTTCCCATTAGACTAGTTAACAGTGCGACTACTTCAACCAAGGCCACCCAGGAAAATTTCCTGCAAACTAGCCAATGAGAATCTCACATCGGAACAATGGATTTTGACAAAATTAATTATGTATGACAAATTTACCCACTATCGAAGCACAGCAAAACTGATTCAAATTGCAGCTATTCTGTTGTTTCATCACTCGAACATTATTGGCAATTTGTAAAAAAATTTCTTGGGTGGCCTTGGTCGGAGTAGTTGCACTGTAAGACAAAAAGGTATTATCTCTACATAATTAGTTAATCAATTCAGTTTTGCATTTATTTTGTGGATTTTTCTCGTAAGAGACCACTTTCCCGTGCACCAAGGGTGGTCGCTTACGAGTTGACTGTAGTAACACAAAGGAGTCAAAATCGTATTACGTCATAATACTGACCGTTTTTTCCTGTTTTACAGTCACAGCCTCAGTCTGAGTTGCTGGAGGTGCGGCTGGTGCAGGAGGCTAAGAAAAACAAAAGAATTCCACAAAATGAGGACTTTCTTCGACTACAATTCCTCGAAAGGCAAGTAATGGACCTCTATATTCTAATTATAAGTGGGTTATTTAGTCTGTGACCTTTGATAATTGTGAAGGACGCCTACTTGTCCGAGTTGGCCAGATTGAAATCTAGTTAGACCGTGCTTTTGCTAAACTTCGTCTAAACTTTGTTTAAGTAACCGATCCATAGATTCCATTTGACCGTGGGTGCGCTCTTCGATAACGCAAAGACGACGTCTAAACGTGGTACGAACAAAGAAGCATGCTACTGACCGCACACGAGAACCGGTAATCTCATCACGTATTGACGTCCTCCCGCTTATCAGAGCATACACTCACGGTCCAACGGGATCTTCTTGTTTTTTACGTTGATATCATATTTGCAATCTCACACAAAAGTAGAAATGTTTATGCAAGTCTTCGTACTGATAATTTGCGCGGAAATTGAGTTTTACATAGTCATTCATGATCTGTAGTTCGCCTCCACATTTTTAGTTTTTAGAGTTTTCCTGTCCATAAACCTCGATTTTGCCCAAAAAGTTTCTAGGGAGGACAACATGAACTTTCTGCTACTCATGACGTCACTTGTGTGTCTACCCCAAAACCGCAAACACTTCTTGAACAATCGAAACGCCAAACTTTTGCACTGTCCACGGAAAAAATTCAAACAAAGTTGAAACTTTTCTAAGCAGTTAAAGATTACGATAGGCAGTGTTAGGCCCGGTCGAACTTTTCTGTGCCGAATCTGATGCGAATGAATTAGAACAAAAGACTTCCCTAATTAGCATTCGATTTGGCACATGAGAAGCTCGACGTTTGAATCGAGCCTTACAGAATTAAACATCGAAGCAGTTCTTCACCTTTTCCTTGTGATGAAATTCGCTCTCTACAACCATGTCTCGCTTTTTCGCCTTCAAACGACCAGCATAACTAAAAAGAAAAATACAGAAACCCTTAAAACAATCAGATCACACGGGACGGCCATACAGATCACGAATTTCTGTCGAATTGTTCAAGAAACCTTTAAAAGAATAAAAGCCGATTCTGTTGGAAACCTGCTGAAATCCGCAGCACGCATACCGCGCACGACCGCTCTAAGCCACGGCTACACCAGCAATCTTTCGCTTGCGATGGAGAGGCGAATTTTTAGAAATTGTCGCGTCGCCACCGCGCGGTGAAAATCACACGTGTGGCCACCCTCGCACAAGTGATGCAGTGGTGACAGGTGAAAAGATAGCGAGAAATTCAGTGAGTTGAAGTTTTCGCGACAAAATCACGGACTTTGTAACTCGTGTAGCCACCACCGCGCGCCGGCGACGCCACAATTTTAACAATTTCAAAACTGAAAATTGCACCAACATTGCAAGCGAAAAATCGCTCGAGTAGCCGCGGCTTAAAAACAATCAACAATCATCAACTCTCTTTCACATTTAACTGCATCTTCTTTCCAATTCTATTCAGACACCTTCTCTACAAGAAATAAGGAGAATTTTGAAAAAGATCAAGACATTTACCCTAATGCAAGAACATAAATGTCCTGACGCTTCTCTTTCTCTTCTTCGCAGATCTTGTCGATCCTTCTTTCCAAAGCTTGACCAAGATTTAAAACTTTAGGATAATAAGGTAAAATCTGACAAAAAGAGTAGAAGGAATCATTAGCATTGTCCGCGCCTTACAACAACATAAAACCACACTGTAAAATATCGACGAAAACATACCTTTGTTAATACCATGATTGTATTTCGAATCTGTGTGTAATCCTTTGACTCCAGACACACCACAAGAGCCTGGAAAACAAAATCTCGATCAATGACCATAATTTGACTGTTTTACTCGTTGGGATGGGCTCGAATGTAACTCATTCCTTATGGAGAAAGTTAATCAACATACTCAACCCAAATATTTTTGCTTCAACACAATGACCAACAGATAAATAACCGATTACAAACGGTCCATGCCCATGGCACATAATTACGGAATCTCAACAGCCAATCCAATCATTGAACAAGAAAATTAAAAAAAAAAGTCTGAACGTGTTTGTTCGGACATCTCTGTACGTCACATAACTTAAAAACTCTTAAAAAGAACCGCGGGCTCCGCCACTTGCCAGTACCACATGCAAGTAAGAGAAAATTTAATTTGTTGAATACCTTGGTGAGTTTATACTGCCATTTGTGGCAAACATGTCGATAGTTCTCGTAATCTAAATGGTCAGCCTTGTCGTTGTTTGTAGCTCTTAAAACTGTAACAAATCCTGGGAAACTACCACATTCCTGTCAAAAAATGATAAAATTTTATCAGAGAATTTTACACAGCAAGTTTCATATCCTTTCAATCAGTTGATCTATTTTCACAACTAAGCTCATCGCAATTGTCGCTTCATTCTGCTTTAGTTTATATGTACCATCGCCCGCTCCTTTCAATGCGTTCATTTTTGTGTGGCTTACACGAAATGTGTAGCCACATTATGGCACCATCGGATCTATTTATTTGTCCAGGAGAGTCGAGCGCCTGTCACGTGGTCTAGTAAGCCACACATGTACGCATTGCGGACCTATTTTTGTTTTAGCATTAACCCACAGATCATATTATTAACCATTTAACCCCTAACCGTGATCAGCGTGTAATTTCTCCCTCCATCGCTACTACAAGACTAAGCATGTAATTCTTAAGAACATACAAAATGATCACTAGAGATTGAATGCCCTGATTATTGAACAGATTTTTCCATCTTATCCCGTAAGACACATCTGGAGTTCAGTGAAGGGAATATTCTTATTAATCCCAAGGTTTCAAGAGTTAAGACAAAGACTTTTCTGTTAATTAAGCCACATGCCAGATTTTGCGACCGTATGTTTTCCAAATGTACAACAACTTTCACCACCCACAGGACTGCCAAGATTAAGCAACGTTTCAACGAAAATAGTTGTAACAGAACTCAAAATCAAATTGATTTGAGTTCCGAATAACCAGGAAGTCTTTAACAAACTGATCATATCTGACACTGATAAAAAACTTGATGTTAATAGGCATTACTGATTAATCCGATTGACTAAGTACTACGGCAATACTCATTATTATTATATGGCTGGTGTTTGTATACGATATAACGCGCGCTCTGATTGGCTAAGCGAAGCGAAGCGCTAGGGCATTATTCTCCCGTAATGCCGTAAAGTCATCCAAAGGCCATATTTGTTTTATTTACAGTGAAAATTGGTGCTTCTAGAGCAAAAAACTGAGAACACGACCGGGAAAACTGTTAGTGAAACGTTTGACCTGAGTTTGGAAAAAAATAATGAATAGATTACCGTGAAGCGACGACTTGTGCTTGAACTATTTTTCCCCCTTAGAACCGTTATGTTAGCCATATAATAAACAACTTAATAACCTCGACCGTTCGGTCGTTACGGGAAAATCTCAAACCTCGGTCAATACGGCAAGGCCTCAGTTTGAGATTTTCCCGTAACGACCTCACTCTCGGTTATTAAGTAGTTATTAATGCAGAAGGGCCGATGTACTAATCACGCTGAAACAAAACAAAAGGTAATTCAAAGGCCAAATTCCCTTTTTTTCCTGAAAATTGTTGCGGCTAAAGACGATGACCTCTCTGAGAGTGAATTCTAATATCTTAACGAGCTTGAATATCATGAGAACAGAAAGGCAAAGGGTTAAGTTACCAACGAGTTGGTGCCGTGAATCAACTTTTAAGCCGTTTTTTAAAGCCATGTAATAAACAACTTATTAAACTCGAACGTTCGGTCCTAACGAGGAAATCTCAAGCCTCTGTCAAGGCCTTAGTTTGAGATTTTTTGCAATTAACAAATAGTTATTCATTTCAAGCAAATAGACAGGTTCATAACGCCGCAAATTTAGAAAAATTAGGCAGTTTCGTAGTCTATGAACTATCAAAAAAAACATGCCGGTTTTAGAAAGAAATATACAGAGTTCGGGAAGTGAGTGACTGCAAACCAAACTTTCGTGTTTAAGTCGTGCAATTCAGACTTCCATGATTCCTTGAGTTACCTGAGATTTTTTGTTAAATACTTTTGTTAAAATCATTATGGCGCATAGTGCGACTTCTACTTGTAAACTCAGTTCATTACTGAAACCGCAAATTGAAGGAGAGATTGCGTGACGAGCCAAAAAGAACGTCTGCATAGGAGGCTCCTTTTAAGCGCAGTTGTTACATACCTTCTCGTAAGTCTTTTTATCACCATGCCATTTCATCACTATTTCAAGCATTGAGCACAAAAACCGACCTACAGGGAACAGAAACAAGGAGATCAGAAGAGAATAAAGATCTCAAGCTGTGCAAGGCATTTGCAAAGAAACGACCACAAGAGCCCACAACACAACATTTTGAAGGCCACGTTGTAAATGCTCGGTGCACTTGATCTCCAGAATATTCTAACAGCAGCACTACTGAATAAATACTACCATCGCGCGGTAGGCTCAGTTTGCAGGATCACAGGATTGCTGAGCGGCAGGCCGCTGGTTCAAACCTCAGATCGGGCCACAAATGATTCGTAGGTTTATGCTGACTTTGTTCAACATCTGCCTCAGTTCAAATGGTCGCGTCAATGAGCAGTGACATAAAGCTGTTGGCCTTGTCCCCTTCACCTGCACACGAAAAACGTCTGCTCTCGAAAAGAGAGCTAAGCGTAGCTAAGCCTTGGGCGGGCGGTAGGCGACGGGCTGACCAACTGCTCCCAGAGCCTCTGCTGGTCCTTGAATCACCTTAACAGGCTCTAGGGACCATTCATTTGTTATGGGGTAGAGGGGGGGGAGAGTGTGGGGGTGGGGGCTGGTGGGCTTTTGGGGAGTGTCATTTGCAATTTGTATGACCCGCCCCCCTCGCCAGCTTACCAGTTACCACATAACGCCCCTCAAAAAGAACTTTTTGAGATGATCCCCTCTTCTAAAATAAGTTACATCAGCTATTTCCCCTTTTTTTACCTCAGAATTTCGCTCGATTCCCCCACCCCCCACCACTTTTCTTTGACTTTTTTGGACAACCTTCCCTCAAAAGCCTTTTTTTTTGGCGTGACCCCCAAAAACCCAACAGCCCCCAAGTATATTCAAGGTAGCTTAAGAAGGGTCCTAGGGATGCACAGAAACGTAACTACATATTTCATTCATGGTGTCAACGGAAACTTACCATATCTACTGGCCTCGTTTTCCGTGCAGCTTGCTACGGTGTATGAAATGTCGGAAAATACCTGTAACAGAAGAAGAACAAAGACTTACAACAACAGTTGCCTTTTTTATTTAAAGTGCCAGCCCTTTACTAACCCGTCAGTTTTACTAGCATAAGAATAGAAACACAGGAAGGCAGGTTCTCTGAAATAACAAATTACAGAAATGAGAGTGTCGTACTCACTCGGTCGAAACACAGAAGTGTTGAAAAGTTTGGTGTCTTGAGGTTGTGCAGCATGTGAACAAACTTCGCACAATACACAGCATCACTAGCCGTAAAAACGCATCTGGGGAACATGCATAGCTGTAGAAACTGTGTGATGGTTTCACTCTTTGTCGCTTCTGAAACAAGCAAAACATTGACGAGGTTGCTTTTAGCACTATGACAAGCATTACTTTAAAAGAAAAATCCTCCATTTCCCTACTGCGGAATCTCGTTTAAACATGATGATTCCACACATTGAAAATATTGTTAGTTCTGAAAATTTGAAAAAACTAAAACAGTTCTGATACAACTTCTAGTAATTTGTGCTTTTTTCCATTCTACTCGCGGTCAGCTTAACAATGCGGGAAAGAGGAGCCGGAACAGTGAATTTTGTTTCCCGAGAATCTCATCAGGCCACCTTCAACTGCACGCTCTGATCACGTGCAAGAGCGGTCAACATTTCGCGGGTAACACTGAACTGTTTCCCGTTTGACGTCATAGTTTTCGCAAAGTTACTCGCTCATGGCATTTGGCGGTAAACAGTTTCATTGTTACATATCATGTGACCGTGAACTAGCCAATGAATGGGGGCACTGCAGCGGGAAAAACGCCAGCTACATAACAGTGTGGTTTATTAGTTGTCTATCAGCTTCAAGCGACCATAACTTACTTGCTGGTAGCCATGTATCCCTCTCGTTTTTCAGTGAAGCCATCACTCTCTGGCTGTGTTCCTCCTGCTGTCTATATTCCTCTTTCAATTTTTCTGCTAAAAGGGAACATCTCTCTTTTTCTTTCTTTTTCTTGCTCACAGGCTGAAAATTGTAACAAAAATAATTCTAAATTACGATGCTGCGAGTTTATTATTCGATTCTAGGATAAAAATAATAACAACAGAGTTGAAGTCAAAAATAGCGAATTAGAAAAATGATTCAAATACTGACATAAAGAGTTGTCTACTGTTGTAGAAAAAGAAACACGTAAGTTTGGTTTAAAATTTTCGAGTTCCTGTAAACGTACAGTGCATTTAGTACAGAAAAGATTGAAAACATACCATGTCTTTGTTGTCTTCCAGCTGAGCCAGCTGTTGCTTTAGTTTATTCAATTCTTGTTCGTATCTTTCAGAGGGGACGTAAAGATCAAACATGGACAGTGCCCAGAAAGTGACATACAACTGAGGGCTGTCAACAAAAAGCAACAGATAGTAACACGTTTTATTATGGTCACTCACAATAATTTTCTCGTAAATGGTTTGAACCCAGGAGTCATCGACTTGACTCTGATGATGACTTCCGCTCAGGTTGTCTAAACGTCACTCAATGTCACCTTAACAGTCCTCAAGACTACATTTACCCGGACGGTCGTTCTCCACTTAAGTTACAGTAATTTTCTGTTTGACACATTTTCAGTGGTACAGAACGTAATTGTCATTTTTTTTCCCAATTCACTTGGTTAATTCATCTAACTCGCTTAGCAACGCTGAATACGTGTCAAACTCGACTCGGTGTTGCAAACTAAAACATAAATGCGAATTTGAGGTGGAAGAGTTATTTAAGTTCCAGGCTCGGACAAATTTACCTGATGCTGTTCCAAACTTTGGGTGCTTGTAAAAGACGAGCACTTTGAAATACAGGTTCCATAACAGAATTCACTGCGTCAACGTAGCACTGCAAAACTTGCTAATAAACAAAAAAAAAAACTTCAGTAAGGATTGTCTGATAAATTGTACTAAATTATCCCCCAAAACACTTTAACGTAGGAATTGTCGTAATCATCATCACAATCAAGATACACTTAGCTTTCTAGCCTCCTACGCAGATCTCCTTTAGGTTCGTCACGTGGACGGGAGATTGCGTGACGAACCAAAAAAACGGCATCCTCATTGTTGAAACGAGTTTGTTCATCAGTTGGTTGAACTAGATGCGCACATCTAAAATGTTAAATGAACATTAAGTTACCTTCTGTTGAAGCTGCTTTCCTTTTGGAGCCTCTATGGCCTTCTTCAATTCCTCATACTTAATCTGGTCAAAATTGAAACAAACTGCATCAGGCATGTCCGCTAGTAACAGTTACTTTAACCAAAGCCCAGGCCCCGGTTGTTCAAACGTTGGATAGCGCTATCCACCGGATAAATCTTATTGCATAATCCACTGGATAGATATTTATCCGATTGGATAGCGCTATCCAGCCCAGAATGTGAACGTTTGACAGTTTGTGGAGAAGAAAGACCATACAGGGTTTGGCAATAACACCAACAATTAATTTGCTGGCTATCTCCTGCAACGTAATTCGTTCGACAGCCGCTCACGGTTATGAAACAAGTTCGAAGGAGCGACGTGGTCAAAGTTTCGGCTCATCGCCAATACAACTAGCAAGTCAATAGATCTCCAAGTAGAGAATCATCGCATTTATTTAGTTCATAAGGTTGTATTTTGCCATAGTAAAGTGTATGATTAGAACTTGCAGATTGCCGGCCGTTACTTGTGCCGACTGCAAAGAAAATAAACCGAGAATAGGCAGAGCTTAACGGGAAGTGACAATCGGTCTTTAAGATTTAATCAACACTCACATACAAACTCACATACAAATTGTGGCATGAGGCTATACGCATAACAGCCATAAGTCAATGGCACTTTGCCGAGTGCTGAAATAATGTAGATAGATGAAACTCCGAAAAAATAATTCTGAGTTCTCCCAATGGGAAACGAACGTAATAGCTTCCAACACCAGTTCGGATGCTCTACAAATGAGCTACAGGGGAGTCGTGGGAACTTAATCCGTTCATTTACCACGCAAGAAATTTACCTTCTCTCTTTAATCATGCAAGTAAATACTCTTTACCTATTTTTCTGGTTTCTGAAAGTCTATACAGAGGCGGATCCAGGGGAGGGGTTGAGGGGGTTGCAACCCCCCCCCCCCTTTGAGAATTTTTTGTTGTTGTTATTTTGCTTGATTGTTCGTAAAATAATAATAGAATAAAATTGTTTTTACGAAGTTTTTACTCGCCTTCCACACCACTGGTGTTCAAGGCTACTTCGGTAGTGTACAACCCCCCCTTTCAGAAATTCCTGGATCCGCCCTTGCTATATTAGCCGAAGCTAAGAAAGCATCAGTACGACACCTTTTGTTTTAATTTGAATTTTTCTTTCAAGTGCAAATGAGGTATTTTTCTGTTTGTTTTGCTTTTTTTACTATCTGCTGGACTCATCATGTCGACAGTACACCAAGCAACTAAGTTTTCACCTCTATTTGATGCACAAACATTGGTCTTGAAAGAAAGAAGGCAGCATCAGGGGTGAGATGATATGACTGCCCCAACACATCCAGGGAAGGCAAATGAGACTCGTACTCGTCAGCTGTCAACTGAGTGGCAAGGAAACCTCCGAACTGTACTAGTGTATCTTGACACTAAAGATAGAAAAACAAAAACATAAACTTAAACCTGTTCTCGGATAAGGACGATAAACCGTTAACCCCGTCTCACAACTCTCCATAATCGATTCATGTGGGACGTTAACGCACCACTAGGGAAGTAACGAACCCTGGCTGTAACCATCCCTAGTGTTACCCTTCTGATCTGTTCTATGCAGCAAGAGGCCGGTTTGGCGTGATATTCCAAAAAAGGCTTATGGTGTATGAGGCCACACTCATAAACAGCCATAAGTCAACGTGGAATTTGCCGAGTGCTGAAACGATGTAGATGTATATGTAGATGTAGATGTAGGTGTAGGTAAATGTAGGTACATGTATGCACACTTACAATGTAAGGAAGGGAAACAGAGCTATATGTACTGTTATGTGATGACAGCACTCGCCTCTCACCAACATGACAAAATTAGACCTTGGGAATAAGCATCACGTGTGGGTTGAATTTGTTGTTGGTTCTTGTTCTTGCTCCAAAAGGGTTCAGTACCGTACCAGTTTTCCCATCTCCTTTTAAACTAACATTTCAAAATTCCAATTTCATCTGGAAATCGAGGGTTTCCGGTTTGTAAGTCACAACGACTGTCAAGTGTCACCCTTGTTGAACAAACTCGACTCGGGATTTAATTTTTTTTTGTCAATTTAGATGACAAGCCTGAAAACACTACTTGCGATGTTGTGTTTTGTGAATCACAAACCAAAGTTGAATGGTTCTTGAAATTTGGCATTTATACAACAGTAAAACTCCATGCTTTACCTGATCATACAGCTTTCCAACAAGCTTTAAGTGCCTGTCAGGATCTTCAAAAAACACAATTCCATTCCTCTGTTGAGCCATTAACAGGCAGAGAGGCAGGTCCAGCTTTCCTTCCAACAGAGTGTCACGCAATCTCTGTGACGACTTCTTTGTGTTTCTAATCTGACCGAAATATCCACCCTACAAAAGAGAAGTGAAAAGAATGAATGGAAGAATGAATCAATCAATGAATAAATAAACACTATATTTGGATACAATACATGCAAAATGAAATGAGTCTAAGTGTTTGTCATAATGATTTATTCCAAAATAGTAGAAGTTATCTAGAGAACTTTGGACCAAATTCTCCATTTGGACAGGTCTTATAGACCTTTTTAGCTTGTAGATTTTGTTTTCCCATTGTAGACCACGTGATGTTACCCTAGAGAACTGTTTCTTTGAAATTTCGCCATATTCACGTGTATGTGTTCGCATAATTTATGAAAAGACAAAAAGCAAATTCCCTCAGTGGGACGATCACATGGTCTACATTGGGAAAACAAAATCGACAAGCTAAAAGGGTCCATTCCAACGAGCCTGTTAAAAATATTTTTGCTGCAATTAAACAACGGATCAAAACTAAATTCCACCAATCCTTTACCTCAGCCCTGAGTAACTCCCCCCCTGATAAAGCCTCTAACTGTGCAGCTGTCACTTCTTCTGATATCTCAATTCCTGACATTTTCTGCACAACTTCTTTAAGAACAAGCAAATCAAAACTCTTGCCAGCCTTGAGCTGATTAGCCACGTATTGCAGGAGACCTGTCAGTTCAATAGAGTACTTGCGGAATACAGTGCCACAGAATACTGCTAAACCTAGAAAACAATGGCAAGATTGAAACCGCTTGTACCTGTATGTCTGTAACTGCAAATTCGACAAATAACTGAATAGTAAAAAACAACTATAGTAAATAAACAGCCATTACTGTTTCGCTTTCTGTGCCCTTCAATTCCAGAATTTAGAGTATGTTTGTTTCTATGGTGAGGCAAACAAAACTCTTAGGACAAAACTCTAACAAGAACAAGAACTCGCAGACTAAAAAAAGATCTAAGTAATACAGAAAAATATTTCCAGTGCCCCACAACTGCCTCACCCCAAAATTAAGGCAACCATGCCAGGCAAGGAGCAAATGCCTTCAGAACGGGCAAATTTATCTCGCTGTTACTTCACTCCTCATCAGTTTGGTTTGTTATCATGATTATCAATGATTTTGATTAGACATCATTTGAGGATTGAACACTGTAGCTGTCATATACATTAGATAGACCAGCTGACCCAAACATCACAGTAAAAGTAACGGTCAAAACCAGACTAAACTAAACAGGAACCACATAAGGATGCTTGTGTTCGTGTATATCCACAATTGCTTCCACGGTTATCAACCAAGGTAACAAAAGTACATTGTGTGATTACATGGTTAGAAAAACAAGATTCCATACTTTTTAGCCACTCTGAGATGTTGGTGTCTTCATGTTTTAGTCTTTCCCTCTCAGGGTTTGCCAGTGCTTCTATAATACAGTCTACTCACAGGTCAAGGAATCATATGAACAAAATCAGCGTATTAAGATTGACAATGATGATGATGACGATGATGATGATGATGACAAACTTTATTAACATGTCAGTAATATGAAGCTGAGGGGAAGATTCTCCTCTTCTAATTGCAGACAAGTAAAACCCTAAAACATGACTTAACATGTTAGATACATACATTCAGAAACCTGTAACTTAAGAAAGAATGCCTCAATGCTTTGTCTAAACACTTAACGTGCTGACGTCCGATCTCAATCTACAGAAGAATTATTATTGTAAACCACCAAGAGGCTATGTGATGTGTGTGGTTTTAGATATACATTACATTACAATACACATTTGTTATAGTTAATGTTTTAATTACTTAAATAACTGCCACAAAGGATACAAGCTAAAACATCATAAGCCAGTGGAGTGAGGTACTTGAGTGAATCTACAACTGGTCCAATGAAGTTATCATACTTTTGAATCTGTGAAAGCAGCTGTATGAAAACAGTTAAATAAAAAATGCAATCACCATCCAAATTCTCCCCTCTGATTTAAACACGAGAACAACCAAAACTTCACTCAACACTCAACTGTGATTGCCTTGATTATTCATAAGAATGTGATTATTTTTAAGTTTCATAGACAACAAAATATTTGAAAATTTTATAAATTATCCCAGGTAACAATAATTTTTACATACTATCAAACCCTGCAAATATGTCCCGGATTGACCATATTGAGATTCTTAGGGCTTCATGTACACTGTTTTTTCTTTTTAATGTGCTTGTATTTGGGTGAGGATTAGGACTAGGAGACACTTTGTGATGTCTATCATACAAAAAATGAATCTCATTGTTGGTCAATCCTGGAGATATCTCACAGCCTAGGCTATGCGTGAATGTCTGCTGCAAATTTCAGCATGCATCCAAATCAACAATGACCACATGCATACTCACATATTCAAACAAGATGCCTGGATTACTGTGGCTGAGTTTACCAATCTGTCGTCCAGACGGTTTGACATTCTCCTTAGTTAAACGCCTTCAATAAAATGATAAATAGAGAGTGTTAGATGCTGTTTGGTTTTAAAGGTTTCAACTGGCAAAATAAAGATAGCAGAGCTTACTTTGTGATATATTTTGCCCTCTTTATTGTGGCAGCTTTAGCCAACACCATTTTGGGATGGCTGGTGTATGACTCATTTTTCCACTGACCATAAAGACGATATCTAGAAATGACACACACAATACAGGTGTAAAAAATTTGAAGAGCCCATTACTATCAAATGTTTATACTGTATATAACACTTAGACTACATGTATTTAATTTTACTATTGCATAACAGTGACGTCATGTTTCAAGCAAGTACAGCTTTTTCCCTACTTTTCAAAATAAATAAACAATGGTCTTCAGTTGGCGCAAAAATATGTTCAGATATTATCTGTTCCGAGAAGCAAACAGTTTTCCGAGAGCAAAGCTCAAGGAAAACTGTGAGCTACAAGGAACTGACAATGTCCAAGGACAAATATCTGAGCAACTTTTTAAGCCAAATGGAGGCTAGCTATTGTGTTCATTATCCTTCAAAATATTTTTTGTAACATGCATTTGGAGAATACCAGATTATTCCCTGGTTTTAGCTGGGGCATATTCAGTCACATGATGCATTTAGACCAATCGCGTCCAAACAAAAATATTTCATGGATTATAATACCATAAATGAGAACAACTGAAAACAACATCACACAAACTCTTCTTCCTATATACTGTAACATTATCATTTTCGATAGCAATTTTTCAACTGTCAATTCTACACATGAATATTAATTTTTGTCAAATTCATTCTGTTTCCAGAGCATTTTTTTAATTTATTCATATGAGTGTTGAAGGAAAGCTCTTGGAACCAAACTTGTAAAATTAGACATGTGAGGATGCATGATGACTCATGAACAGTGCAAGTCTTTCTTGTGCCATCTGGACAGCACAGTACCGCAGTGAACATGTTCTCACAAAGAAGTAAAGACTTATGTTTGTGGATGAACGAATGCAATGACATTTCTTTAGCCACAGCATCAGAGATCCACTTTTCCTTTAGGAAGCTTGCCACATGGAAGGCAAACAAACAAGCTGATCTCCTGTAAACATCGGAGAATAGCCATCACACCATCCATGTTATGTAGCTGCACTTCCATCCATTAAGTCTCTACCTCGTTTGTTTCTGGACACATTTGCCACCTTCCAACACACTTTCCTACATGTGTAGCTCAGAACACACTGTTTTCTCCTGATCTTACTTTTATTAATTCAAATGAAACTGAACACTTTAGTTTTAGTATTGTACATGTATATCTTAATCTTAAAAAAAAAAAAGATCAATTCAGACTGGCAAATATTACATTCAAGTTTTGGTATATATGGACACAGTCAATTCACAACACCACAATACTTTCACAAGGTTCTCAGTTGAACCCATAACCGTAACACCTGTGATGGGAGTTACTAGCACTTGTTACAGATGTCAAAAGGCCTCGCCTATAATGTTGGTGGCTAGTGGTGGATATTTACCTCGCCGCTTTGTGGCTTCGTAAATATCCACCACTAGCCACCTCCACTTCAGTGAATAGTTGTTAATTATTCACTTGTCGGAGGAATTACTCTTACATGTATTTATTCTCAGAGGCTTTAGCACATTACACACCTCAATTCATAGGGAAAGCGACACATCATCGCCCACAGTTCTTCTGCTAGACTGGAGTTACATCCCAGCAATGAAATTGATGGCAACAGAACTTCATCCAACAATGTTAATAAACCACACCAGACTTTCTCAACCTAGAAAATAAAAAACAGTGTTAATAGCCATGTCTGTCTTACACTTTTTCAGTGAGTCAAATGTGGCTGCATGCTTTTACAACAATTCTTTACACAGTACCCTCAAAGAAAATCATGAACATGAGCCAGTTTTGTTACTCAGTATGAATGACATTTAACCTTATACCAACCTGTGTGGAACTCTGCTCCTTATCCTCAAAGACGTTTGGATGCTAGACAAGATAGAATACAGAAAATTAATTTGTAAACTAGGCCACCACAATATCAACAAATGATATGTAAGCTGTTAACCAGTTAATTAAAAGCTGCGGTACAATAGTGCAGTCAGTGCATTCCTGATCAGTGTAGTTTGTTATCATGATTATCAAAGATTTTGATTAAACATCACTTGAGGAGTGAACAATATAGCCATTCTTAGGTCATCCATAGAAGATGCATTCAACTCACTGTCTAAAAATGTATGGGTGGATGTAGCAACTTACTGTTTGAATGAGGGCCTGTTGTGGGCCGCTCATTTTTATCCTTGGTTTAGATTGTATTTTCTTTTGTTCCAAACGCATTGTCATACATCACTACACCCAAAAACTAAGGATAAGATAGCATTATTGAACCAAAACACATACACCTGTGACATGTTAAGAACATTCAAAACACCATGCATTCAACTCACATCTTTCATGAAACCTTTGCTGATTCTCAGGATCTTGGCCATGAGTACTGGGTCAGTGGACAGGTGAGGACCAAGGTGCAGTAACATGGGGAAGACATTGTGAGGCAGGTCAGTGAAAGCTTTGCACTGTGGTGGGCCTCCTGGTACAGGAACATAAGGACGCCCTCGAGCTGCCTTAGAAGCATGTCTGACAAACACAACAAAAGGGCCAAATAAAAACCTCAACATGGCATCTTACCTCCTTTAAGAAAATCAACGCTTATGTTTTACCATGCTAAGAACTACAATCTTAGACAAAACTAATTCAGAAAACAGGCCTCTCTGCATCCAAAAATCATTCACGTAAACCTCTGGCCCAACAGTATTACTACAGTAACTTCCCCCTATTCAATGTTGAATTTAGGAGGCCACAATTCTTAGGGAATCGTTTGGGAGCCACTAACAACATTGAATTGGGGGAGGGGGGGGGGGGGGTGGTCAAACTCGGTTGTTAGTGTTCCTACAAAAAGAGGCTTTGGAGCTCAATTTTCTCAACAGTTTTGTCCAAGATTGAAGATATCGTGAACATTAGGTAGCTTGATGCAAACAACAATGGTAAAATCTTTCACCGAGCCTACTAAACAACTTTAATCTTTTCTATGAAGCTACCTTCGATAAAGTGGTTCAATTGTTGTATGAATAAGTTTGCATAATCCTTTGGATATTGCAGGGTGTGACACAGCAGCAAACAGTGGCAATCTCTCAAGTATTGACTTTGCATAGTCCCATGCACCAACCATCAAAAGTGCTTCACATATACCAAACTTCTGATTATCAGGAACCTGACAAGAACATAACAGTAATATTAATTAGTTTATAACACTGTTTAATAGTTCAAAGCTATGTTCATATTCTTTTTCCCTTTTCAGTATTTGGATATTAAAAACTATCACTGATTCAATCATTAATTTTTGAAAAAACTTGGCCATTTTAACAAACAAAGCAGTCTATATGCAGTGCATGTGCATTCAAATTAGCAAATTAAATATTAAACTCTTCACATTAAACGCAGTAATGAGCCTGATTAATTTTAAAAAAAGGCAGCTTGGCTTATTTCAAACCCATTTAGAGAAGGATGCCCAAATTATCTTTTAAATTTAAGTACTGGTGGGAAAATAATGATCATTACTTTTGAAACTGCATTTTTGAAACAGGTCCTGGGCCTAGTTGTTCAAAAGCTGATTAACACTAATCCAAGATTAAAAATTAACCAAGAAGTTCTTTGTTCTATCCCCAAACATTGATCAACACTGATATTGTGTAAACGTTTAGATTAGAGGAATTCAATCCTGAAAACCAAAAATGCAACAAAAGAACATTTCAAGCAAAAGTTCAAAAACTGAAACCAAAATTCACCCTAATCCTGGATTAAGTTAATCGGACAAGTGGGCTTTGGTGCAGTGGTGAGAGTGTTTGCCTTCCACTGGCACGCTAATCCTGGTTCCCCTCTCCTCAAAAACCAACATTAATTTTGATTTGATTTAGAGTTTATTTGATTTACAGTCGATTAGTAGAGCACTTGTGTTCATCTAGAACTATGCGAGACTTAGGTAAATAAAGTTATTATTATTATTATTATTGGGGAGCAGGGTTGGCGCAATGGTGAGAGCGCTCGCCTTCCACCAATGTGTCGCGAGTTCAATTCCCGGACTCGGCGTGATAAGTGGGCTGAGTTTGTTGGTTCTCTACTCTGCTCCAAGAGGTTTTTCTCCTGTTCCCCTCTTCTCAAAAACCAATATTTGATTTGATTTAGA
Source organism: Galaxea fascicularis (assembly GCA_948470475.1). Taxonomy (NCBI): domain Eukaryota; kingdom Metazoa; phylum Cnidaria; class Anthozoa; order Scleractinia; family Euphylliidae; genus Galaxea; species Galaxea fascicularis. Next base: position 26,588,680 of record OX419341.1, on the reverse strand, counting down.
GTATATTTGATTTACAGTCTTCCAAATTGGTACAGCACTCGTGTTCAGCTAAAACGATTTGAGACTTAAATAAAGTTATTATTATTATTATTATTATTATCCACATAGCCACCACCTTGTTCATCATAGTACTCCTGAACCTTATTTAAAATTCTATACTTACAACTGTTGGTTTATCATTTTCCTTGTTATTTTCCTTGTTGTTTTCTTCATTGTTTGCAGCAGCAATTTCCTGAAAAAAAAACAAAAAACATTAAAACAGTCCCTTTTAGGCACAGTGGACTAATGACAAGACAAACATGCTTGAACAGGTCAAACATGAAAAAAAAACTGTGGTGTGTGCAAGCTATGATGTTTGCCTTATTGATATTAAAATCATGTTTTTCACACATTGTACACTTAACTTGTGCCAAATAACTAACGTCTTGTTCCAGAAAATCATCTTTTTCAATGTATTTATTCTCTGTTTTTTATTCGGGTTACAAACAATCATTATATGACCATGCCCAGGACATAAACAACCACAACTCATTTTTATGGTGTGTGGCCCTTAACGACTGCAATGCAGACTAAAGCCTTTGGAGCCAACAACCTATGAAGAAGTACATGTACATAAAATAAAAAATGGCTTCTTAATGACAGATAAACCATATAACAAAATGGCTTGACTGGACTGCAATGTGTGGTTCCAGAAAATATCCATACCCCCCCCCCCCCAAGGAAGATCATTGGAAATTCCGAGGGAGAGGGGGGGGTTAAAGGGCAGTAATTTCCGAGGGGTAGGGGGTTTCGTGGGGAACTACTTTTCCAAAGGGTCACGAACCATGTACAAAACATTGAAAGCAACATACAGTGTGTACGATCGATCTGAGGCACAAAAACATACATACGTTGTTTTGAAACAAAAGGCAGTACTCCTGGCCATTGAGATAAAGTTCACATTATTAGCTTCAATGTTTCTTTTTTTCTTTGAGTTAGCTAGCACTACAATCTCCCGAAGCTACTTTCTTCAAAACATTTAAAATGGCGGTCTCAACTGGAGTCTCATCTCCAGACTTCCAGCTTTGTCTCATTTTTGTTCGACCTTCAGAAGGCCTGGCTACTTGGCTGGTACAACGTGACAACATTCACGAAACCTACCGCGTTAACATGTCTGTTAGTGAAGTTTTTGGTCCTTAAAGAATTTGGTCCTTAAGAATCAACCCAAAGAAACTGACAAAATGTATAGACAAAGGAACCTTGTAAGTTTCTGTTTTATTTACTATCGTTTGCGAAGTTGTTTAAGTGAGTGAAACGTTCTCATTGGTTTTTGCACAAAAACGCGAAACAGTCAACGTGCTACCCAAATGTTTAAGCTTATAATCTTACATAAAAACAACACAAACATAATTTGCAAAGTTGATGGTGAAGAAGCTAAAAGTTTAGCTGGATAATAAACTTAATAAAGCATTATATTTCTGTTAAAGTTAACCTTAATGTTTACACTGTTGTAATAAAATTCTATCGTATTTATGTAACTAAGTTGGTATTCACTTTCTTTTTTGTAAGTACAAAACTTCTGGAAATTCCGGAGGGGAGGGGGGGTCATCAAAGACGCCTCTGGAATGGAAAATCCTAGGGGGTGCAAATCAAAAAGTCTTCGGTGGGGGGGGGGGGGGGGTATGGATATTTTCTGGAACCACACAATGTTATGAGTGGTTCAATAGAATTTAACAACAAGCCCTGAGGCTTCTTCTGTGAAGTATTCCATTACTGTGGGCAACTTTTGCTTGGGAAAGTACAACAGCCCATACACACACACCAACTATGAACATGATTAGAACTTACAGCTAATATTGCCATGTTCATCTTCCTTGCTTCCTGTTTGGCTTCTTCCATTATTGTAGAACTGCTAGCATTTATGTCTGTATCTGAAGGGCTCAACTTTAAAACAGAGCAATAACACACAATTCACACTTAAGTAAGTGATTAAACATCTAAACGGGAAAACCTGACTACAACTTAATTTTCCTGGTTGCAAAATTGTTTATCACAGGCTAAATTAATACAGTCTTTAATCATGATAATTGCCACTAGCATACAAATAATGCTAATCTGGCAATCAGTTACAAGAGGATTCCCTTTAGCTCTGAAGCTGCTTATCGTAAGCCTATGTATGTTTTAACAGTACATCCTTTAATAACACCAATGTTGGCTGATGTCCCAGTTAGTGACAGAAAAAAATGACCTTTATTTACTCTCAGCAGTATTTGTACCACACAAAGGTCAGTGGGGCAAAGCAAATACATGAAACAAATAATTCAATTAAAGATAACATGATAAGAATCCCAACTGGCCGGAGGCAAACCAGTTGGCTATTTACAAGGATGACCGAGGAGATAAACCAGGTGTTTACCCAGAACAACACCAGCTAGTGGCCAGAGCAGGATTTGAACCCAGGGCACTGCCCTAAACAACCTTCCTGCCCCATGCAGAAGCCATGCACTTTTAGAACACAAAAGATATTATTTGAACTCACATGAAGATAAAGCTCATCCAATTCTAGCAGTTTGTGCTTTATGAGAAGTGCTGCAAGATGGAAGAGTGAGGAAGGGGTGGATGAGTCTGGCTGATCCTAGAAAAACAAAGACACCAAAATAATGAGACAGAAGTCAAAAGAAAGATGAAACTGCTGGAGAGCTTTACCCAATAATATTGTTAACTGTTGGTTAACACACAGGATCCCCTAACCCTAAACATTAATGCTGCAGACGCCTACAAAGGATCATTAAAGGTTGATCCTACACTTGTATTTTGATCGATTATGAAACTTTTACCTGAAGACTGTCAAATGTGTGCACACCGCTTATTTGATGACCAAATTCGATGAACCTCCCAAAATACAACAGTCATTACCTGCACCTACAGCATACAGTGTATGTGCACTCAAAGTTGTAGAGTAAATAAACACTTCTCATTAAATGCCAGTAATGACCTTTTACGTGAATTTTTATGCACAACAAATTATTATTAAAGTGCACCTAAACACAAAACATGTTTTTTGGTAAAAATAAATTTTTGCACTTGTTCAAAAAGCATTGTGCCTTTCTCTTTTTTGCAAATAATGACTTTCCATAACCTTCCAAAACTTACAAGAAAGTAAGCATAATTTGGTATACTGGTAAGTCAGAAGGGGTGTGGGTCTATTCCTGATCTGATGTCACAAACTGATCTGGAATGCATTAAGTCTTAGTAAACAGTCACGCATGCAAAGTAGTGTTTCACGTCAAATCTGGAATAGACCCACACCCCTTCTGACTCCGCCATGTACCAAATGATGCTCACTTTTTTGTAATTTGTGTTTAGATGCACTTTAAAGAAAGTT
>OX419341.1:26455316-26577816 GCA_948470475.1 Galaxea fascicularis | reverse complement strand
TGTCATTTACAGTGGACTGACCTCACCTACCATCTTGGACATGAACTTAAAACTTACGTTATTTTTGGTGGGACACACGATATGGAAAGTATGCAATTTTCCAGACTGGTTTCTTAATTAATAGCCATTTTCAGATGCAGGTTCTGAAATTCTGGGGCTGGTTTTTCCAAAAAAAGTTCACTACGGTTTTTATTGAGCTTGCTTAATGAAAAACTATTGAATAGATTTGTGAAATACATTGAGCAACAATGTAAAAGATTTAAGGAAGTAACTGAACTTTCAATACTATAATGTTTGGGTATCGAAAAAATGGCTACTGATGATAACTACCCATAGTGTTGATTATAATATTATTTATTATTATTGTCAGCATCATTATTATTAATTTGAATGTGGCTAAATGCAATTTAGGCGAGGTTATACTCAAGCCAAAGCTGCCAGTGATCTTGCTCATTTGTGCAAGTAATATGTGGAGTGGTCACCCATAGTATTAGCAAGGATGGATTACATGTGCTTGGCTTCAAGCAAACACTGCGAATCATCGTTTGCCAATATTTGCTGCTTCATTCAGCCGTTGCAAATCTTTGCAGATTAATTCAGCCTTTGCTTAGTTCTTTGAGTGAATTTTTGCAGATTCTGGTCCCGTTCCCTCCCACCCATTAGTGGTTATGGTCGGTAAGTACGGTAAATGGAAAATATTCCACTGAATTTCTTTCAGTGTGACAGTGCCTGTTGGCAGCTGCTTGCTTGGGTGGTTCCCGCTCACAGGGTTGCCATGGTTACCTTCCTGCTGCAACTGAATTGCTTAGGATCTTGCCAACCTTCATAGCACCAGCTTTCAAGCTCATCAATTGGCGATGAGTTTAAATGTAGATATCAGATCATCTTTAATAAATTATACCATATTAAATCTCACCAGTGACTGTGTATCTTATACCTGTAGATTGCTTTCATTGGAAGGACAAGTGTAGGTAAATCAACTCTCATCAATGCACTTCTCAATCAGACAAAGCTTGTGAGGACATCAAAAAAACCAGTATGTGTACATATTGATTTAGTAAAACTAGCAAAACATCAAATCAATGCCCACAGTAAGAGTGCGTTCCCACCAGTGTTTCAACCACTGAAATAATTATTCACTTTCAAGTGCCAAAATAAAGGAGTTTGGTAGGGTTTGGAAAGTTAAATGTATAACTGAATTAACTTGAATGCCTTTCCCAAGGTTTTCACAATGCTTTTCTAAGTGTACATAATCCATTGCATTTACCATTGTCAATTTGAAACTAACAAAGGTGCTTTCTTGAATGTTATTTTCAAGGGTCACACCCGCTTAGTGAATTTCTTCAATGTTGGTTCCAAGTTTTACCTTGTGGATCTGCCTGGTTATGGGTATGTGCATGGTTTAGGGAGTGAGCGTGGAACCCGCCATTTTGTTAAAGTTGCAGAGACCTACCTGAAAGAGAGGTCAGGGAAAGAGTAAGTTAAATATTTTGTATTCATATTATTTTGTGATTGTTTTATGGCTGAAAAGAGGAAAGCCACAATCAAGCAATGACACCTCTCTGGTCATGGAAACCCAAGCAGTACCCAATTCCAGAAAATACCCATATCTCCCCCCACCAAAGGTCAATGGAAATTCCAAGGGGGAAGGGGTGGGAAAAGCAAAAGTTTTTAAAGAGAAGTATGGAGCCAAATTGTAATTTCCAGAGGGCTGGGGTGCAAACCAAAAAAGCCTTCCATGGGAGGGGTATGACCACACATTATTGAAAGAGAAATTACAGCCCTATCATCATCATCATCATCATAATCACATGTTCCTGCAGGTGGGGAACAACAGACTTCCAGTTTGGTCTGCCTCAGTAAGGTTAGTCTTACAGTGTTAGTCTGTACTTCAGCCCAGCTTCTCCACCCAAACCTATTCTTTTTTTGTCCAGCAATCTTCTTGACATTTCTCTCGTGAACTCTTTCTTTCTTTCTTTCTTTCTTTCTCTGTTGATGCCAAAGTCAGTACCATCAGATCACTAGAGAGGTCCTTATAAAGGATGTCCTATCTATAAAGAAGAGCCACAGACTACAAGTGCTTTTGGTGCAGAGAACCAATTAAAATCTGTTTCATCAACATTATTAATCATTTTTGATAGCCATTATTGATATTCCTAACAACTGATAAGAAAGCAATTTGCATTGTTTTAGAGTACTAATTTTCCAGCCAATGTTACTTTTTCCAAGGAAACAAAACCCAAAGGTGAGTAAGTTTCAATGAAATGGATACTTAGCATACTTAGCATGTATTTGTTTTGTTTTTCAGGTTAAGAAGCATTTGCCTTCTTGTTGATGGAAAAGTTGGAGTGACAAAAAATGATCTGATAGCATTTGAAATGATGGGAGAACTAGATGCTCCTTTCCAGGTACACTGCACTTGTTATTAACAATCTGCATCATTTTAAATTAGCAGTTCGTTAAGGAGTATCCCTTCAGAATAAAAAATTTCCAACTTTTTTAGGCATAGGATGTCAAAAATGTGCTACATGACAATAACACTGAAATCTAAATTGATTAAATGCTAGCATAGAGATGGCCACTGGAGTAAAGATTAATTTCCTACGACTGTTACAAAGTTTTGAAATGAAATTAGCTGGCTATGACAACATCAATATGGTTTCTGTTCCTGACTTAGCCTTCAAGCAGTCTCTCTATTATTGGGGTCTCACATGAGTTTATCTCTGACTTGACTCATTGATCACAAATGTCCCCAGTTTACAGTCTCCTTTTGTAAACAGTAAGATGCATTTTGAATTTCACTGTCCTCTTGGATGGAGGGTGAAAAACGCACTCCCTCCAGGCAGAGCCTTCATCCATAGCCCACAACAAAAAGTGGCTCAGTCTACCCCTGCCCTTGACCACATAACACAATGCCAACAAGGTAACAGTCACAGGGGAACTTGAACTAAGGATTTCTGTATTTCAAGCCCCACACCCTGAAAATTGGAAGGGACATGCACCTTGTTAACGATAACTTATAGCTCCACTTACTGAATTCTAACTAATGGCCAATGAATTTCGTTGTTTTGTTTACGTTTTGCAAATTGTTTCAATTTTTTTTTAAAGATAGTTTTGACAAAAATGGACAAACTACCCAAAGGAAGACATGAGATGATGCTGGATGAAGTGTACAAAATAAAAGAAAGGTTTTCATTGAACAGTTGTTTTCCTCACATATTCCCACTCAGGTTGGTATATGTACTCACAGTTAATATTGTTCCTAGGGTGGCTATGCATTTTAGCAAGACATTAGGCAAAACGGTTTTCTTTTGTCCTTTTGTTGTGTTGGGAGGGGAAAAATTAAATATCTATATCTAACTTTTGCTTTTAACTCTTTAAACCCTAAGATGAAAATTTAAATTCTCATGTGTTGCCCCTACACATTTTACAATAGAAGCAATGGCGAGATGTTAAAATATCAAACGTATTCATCTTGTGTGATCTGTCTTTAATACTGATGACCACTCTGTTTAAAAAAGCATTAAAATTACAAGGAGATATTAATATTTTGATGCTGATCCCTCTTTGGTTGTGGAATACTCCTCAACTTTAGTTAGGGTTGTACTGCAGAGGTCTCCTAAATGTGCCCTTTTCTTGGACCAATATTACGTTACAAACATTGTGGCAGTCATTGTGGAGTTTGATAGTTTTTGTTTCACAGTTCAAATAAAATGTACTGCAATTCTTTATTTGAATCCTATTAGTGCCAAAGAGAAGACAGGATTATCGGAGCTGCGATACTTTATATGCCTCAGTGTGGGATTCACTAAACCATTCAAAAATATGCGATAGATGGCATTGGTGAAAACCTTGATATGGTGTATACCAGCTGTATGTTCACCGTCTGCAGTGCAGGCTAAAACTACCACAGCCACTACAGTTCAGGAGAATGAGTGTCCCAAGAAAGAAACCCCTCATCGCAGTTTCAAATTACTTGTATAACCATGGAAGGGATCTGCGTCACTCCTGCAACTCGTGCAGTGGTGAGGAAGATTAGCATTCAATATTATTCACAAGTGACGAAGTGAAGTGCAATCAAATGAATGTGACATGTCAAGCACAACTGTGTATAGGTTTAATTTGCACGTAATCATGGGATTGTGGTTAGCTTATCACTTCCAAAAGAGACAGAAGGATAGGTGGTTTATTTAGAATTACTGGCTGCGATGACAACTCTAGATGGGTAACAAAAATACAAATCTGGGAGAGTTGCTGTTGTCATGTGCAGTGTCTTTATTACTCAGACAAGTCTACTGTCAGTTTCTTCATTCATACGCTGATAAATCACAAGCCATGTCATCTCATTGAAGAGAAATAAACAAATTTTTTCAGGTTACAGGGTGTGTTCTTTTAGGACTGTACTGGAATGGGAATACCTGAAATGGACAATGATCATGTTCTTTTGGGACCAATATATTCTGTTGTTTGAGGCCTTCTAAGGGGGGTAGCTATGTCTTTGCATCGCATCATTGTCCAATGCATGGCTATTATTGTGCCAAGTTTGAAAAAATCTGGATAGTATATCCTTTTCAAGGGAATTACCTTAATTAATTTAAAGATGGTCCTAAGACTTGAAATGTGTTGTTTGAAAAACTGAAAACAAAGGATTATATCCTTTAACTCTTTAAGACAGAGGAGATTAATTTTTAACTTTTCTGTTAACCGTGATGGGAACAGAATAACCGTTAGCCATAAAATAACACCAAAATTTTAGCCATTAACCGTATAACTCCCTTCCCCATAGAGATCCTCTCTTTCTTTAAATTCCAAACTACTTTTTTTCACTAAAATAAATTCGAAAAGAATTCGGACTCGCAACTTTTTTTTTGTTTTACCAAACTTTGGCTTTTCATAGGTTGTAAAAAGGTAAGAAATCTAGCCACCATCTGTCACGTGACCGAGCTAGTGAGGGGCGTGGATCTATTCCTGATTTGACGTCACAAACTGATTTGCATCGCGGTCAGCCTTCACTAGCTCGGCCATGAGATAAATCATGCTTAGTTTTGCGTAACAAGTTTTGAAGTCCTTAAAAAGTCCAAAACTGGAAATAAAGGCTAAATATTTTCGGACTGGTTGCAAAGTTTGATATTAACGTGAAAAATGGTTTCGGGTTTGGTGCTCAATAACGGACGTTTATTTTATTTTTTTTTTTTCCTTGACAGAAACTATTACGAGCGCAATGTTCCGTTTGCAGAATGTGTCCTTCTCCAACTGAACCATATTCCCTGTATCCTCGTTTTGCCAAACAAGACAAGAAATTTTAACAAACCTCACGAGACCGCGAACATCACCGCAGATAAATTCCAAAAAGTCTAAAAAACACATACTTTAATCATCATTCATTAGCAAATTTTCTGATTATTCTGTACAAATATAACTACTAATCTCATTTTGCAAGCGAAAGAGCTCGGATTGTCATTAAGAATTGTAAAACGTACTATAGATGCAAGGCGAGAAAAGAAAAATGACCATGCATGTCTAAATGAGCGTACGAGAAAAAAACTGATTAAAGAAAAATTGTTAATTAGAACTCGTCCCGACCTACAGGATATAAGTTAAGAAGAAAAACGCTTTGTTATTGCGATGCAAACGTTACGAAATCAAAGGCCCATAAAAGAGCTTAAAAATAACTGTTTCATCCCATTATGGGAGTTTAAGTAGGAAAAAAAGCTCGCAGTTCAGCCCTAACTGACACCCAAACAAAAGACGTCTCCTAAAACTTGAAAACACGCTCTACATCTCAAAAGGCAACTTTATCGATGTCTTTAAGTCTTCTTTATAACGTTTAATAAATAACTGGTAGGCTCTAAAAAAATAACGTCCTACTAAACGTATTCTTCATCTTTGTTTCTTTGAGGACTTGAAGAATCTTTCAGTTGTGCAATATCTTTGTATACTCCTCTAAGATTATGATACCTTAGTCCCCAGTTCAATACATCATCCCAGTTGAACACGTCTTTGGCCCCATTCACGGGTTTACTGCTCAACGCGTTTGGTAAAATTTCTTCGTCACTAAGATTTAGTGTGCTTAATGATCCACGGTGAGAAGTTCGCCCTTCTTTTTCTGTTCGTTTCCTCGGGTTATCGCCGTTTGCTGTCGTGTCTCCATCCGCAAGTTTCGAAAACACCATACTTCCAAGATCGTTATCTTCTCGGCTCGGTTCATCATTGTCGTATTCAAATTCGCTGCAAGTGAACGTGTCATCGGAGCTCTCGCTTGATGTGTCGGGGACTTCAAGAACGCTCGACAATTTATCAATTGTCGGGGCATCTTCGTCACTAACAGAAGACACAGCATCCAGTAGGCTTCCCGACGGTGGTTGTTTCCGAAGTCTCTCAATCTCTGACGCCGACATTCCCGGAGGTTCCCGACGGTTCAACGACTGGTCTCTGAACGTGTTCGGATCGTATTGATAAGACACTTCACTGTAACCGAGGCTCGCAACCTCAATGTCATAATGCTCCAGTCGTTCCGAGTTGTTATCATCAGACCTGTGCCCAGCATCGGAGAAATCAGGTGGTTCATCGCTACTCGACGAGCCCAACGAACCTTTCCGAAAACGTCGCGAAGGCGTCGTATTCGTCGGCCCGCGCAATCTTGGATCTAGAACACTTCTGGACAGCGGTTGCCGTTTATCCAAAGCGTGCCTGAAATGAGGATTGGAAAGTTTTCGCTCACGAGGTCTTGATTTGCTATTCGACGTACGACGGCTTGTTTCTTTCTCCAAAGGCGTGCTTCGATGGTTTGGAGTCTGTGATAACCTGGACACATTTCCGATATCCACTGGCGTTTGCCTGGTCAGAGCCAAGTCATTCCTCATGATGAACTCTCCGTCAGACTCCGAGAAGCCAGGGTCGATTCTTTCGTGTGATGATTTAGTGAGTTTGATTTGATAATCTTCCGGCGCCCCAACATTGTGTATCACGATATCCTTCCCGTTCTGAAGTGTAGCTTGCCGTAAATCTGTCAGGGACTTCTGGCTGGGATTGCGGATCACCACCCCGCTGTCGTCACTGCTGTGAGATGGCGAAGTCCTCTGGGAGGCGTCCTGTACGTCCGGCGCCACCTCAGCGCCCGTGGTGGCGTCAAACTCCACCGGGGTCTTGCTACTCGCTTCCTGACGCTGACGCCGATAACGGCGAGCGATGAATACCGCAGCAACGATCAATATCACCAAAACAATAAAGAACACGATCGCCGCGATTACTCCTGGGCTTAACGAACCTCCCTCCTCACCAGTTTGTCTACCCGCCTCCACACATTCGTGCTTTCCTGAATCACCAAGGCGGCACATCTTGTCTCCACACGGGTGAGGCCAGCAAACTCCTGGTACAGCACACCTTTCTCCCTTGAAGTTACCGGTACAGTTACATTCAAAACTGTCATCCTTCTGTGGAAGGCAAATGCCATTGTTCTTACACGGGTTTGGTTTGCACTGTGTGTCACTGATACAAGTGTAATGTTCCCATTCTTCATAACAGTAAGGTTTGCTTGGATCGGGGCACTGAACCGATGCGCATGATCCAGAGCCGTCACATCCTTGCTCCACTGCCCCGCCTTCTGACGAAATGACTGCAAACTTATTTGGCCCTGAGAAAGAAACATGGAGGCCATCGATGCTAAGGTCTTCCATACAGCCACGAAATTTCTTAAGGTTTAAAACGGAGTGCGAAGAATTAATCCCGCCCAAGTACCAGCTCTGGATGTTCTTTCCAAGGAAGTCATGCGCAACAGCATCAAATACTTTGGCACGAGACTCGCCATCGAGCGTGACAGTCACGCTTTTACCTTTGTGCAGAACAGTCACGTTATGCCAGTCGCCATCTGTCACGGTGGTAGACCCCACTGTGAAGCTCGCTGTGTTGCCACCATTAGCATAACTGTACTTCACACTGCCTGATTGTACCTGGTAATGACCAATACAAAATAAAATGAGTTAAAGAAAAAATCCAACGACAAGCTACCTATTGGTTCTGTCTGAATTCATTTTTTTTTCTCACTTACTTTTTTGGGACGACAATAAGGGTTATTCTGTAACAATAATAATAAAAATAATAATAATAATAATAATAATAATAATAATAATAATAATTTTTTAATAATAAAAAGAACTTTATTAACAATAAAGCAACAAATGAATACATCTTTGACAAAGAAAAAATCCTAAAAAAACAACTTCCTACGATTGCAATAGGCAAAAAGCAGTTTTCAAATTACAGTCTTAAAAAGCATTCTTCAAATGACTAGGACACTTTTGATGATTACTTGTGTGTTTCTGGAAATGAGATTCAATGAAAACCTTTTGTAAATAACAAACAATAATAATAATAAGCTGAGCACAGGTGCTCTACAAATTGGAGAGACTGTAAATCAACTCAAACCAAATCAAATCAAATGAAATCAAGCGAACAAACTCAGCCCACTTGTGCCACCGAGTCAGGCAATCGAACCCGGGACACATTGGTTGAAAGCGAGCGCTCTGACCACTGCGCCAACCCTGCTTCCCAATGAGTAATTCCCAGAGGCAGTATAAAAGCATTTTCGTTTACCTCCAAAGCAGTGAAGCCTGAAAGACTGATAACAGCTGAATCACTTGCGAGAAGCAGCAGTCCGTCATGTCGAGTGCGGAATCGAATGGAAAATTGCTCTTGCCTGGAGGACACCGCGCGCCTCTTGCGAGAAGTGCTCCCTTCGTTTTCTTTGCGTTGTTGCTCACGGCGATATCCCTCTTTAAACTGTAGCATCAGGAAGCTGTTCACGCCGAATTTCACTGGTTTTACTTCTGCAACGGAAGTAAAAAAGCAAGCTGCGTAAGGAAGAGCCTCCTAATGAGGTATTCTCTGAAATGCAGTCAATGATCTAGAATATGCCGTGAGCTGTCACTGACTTAGGAGACTGTTCTGAAGTCTCTACTTAACAATAGACGACATTGAAGACGTATGTGATCATAGCAGTTATGAACATTACTTGAGCAGTAATGAAAATAAAACCTGAAAAAAATTTAGGCTTGTGCGGGTGTCAAACTCACTACCTCTGCGATACAGTGTTCTATCTACTCGAACTTACGGTGCAGTGTTCTACCAACTGAGCTAACGAGCAACCTCGGGAAGCTGGTCATTTTGCGGGTTCGTAACAGGACTTTTCAACGCCTGAGAAAGTTTTATTCCAAGACCCATAATGTACATGAAGCATTTTTCTCCGATGTCTTTCAAGAAAACTTTATTACTTGAGTTTACAAAATTTCAGGGTTTTCTTGGACCTCCCACCATTTTCAAGAACTTTCCAGGATTTCTAGGACCCGTACGAACCTTGCTTTTATGTCGACCTTCTACTCTCTCCTAGAAAACCTTGTCTAGAGGTAAAGTGCTAAATCTAAAAATGGCGAATAAGTTACCTTCTTCACAATTTCTGCCACTGTATCCCTTCGCACACTCACAAACATAGTCGAACCAGTAGTCCACACATGTTCCACCGTTTCTGCACTGTCCCGACGCGCACTGGCCTAAACGAGGGCAGCGGTCAGTAATGCCAGCGGACTCAATGGCAGAACTCGGTTCCAGTTTCTTGCTGTTGATGAACACATTTCGCATGCAGCCAAGAAAATCGTCAGTTTGGATGTGCTGTCCTGGGTGACTCAAAGCTTGTTCAAAATCCTTCACACCTCCCACATACAGTGGCGAATTAGACAAGTCCAGTTGCCTGTAAAAAGACAGAAGGTGTGAGTCGGAGTTTTCCTCTTGAGTTAAAACAGAAGAGAAAAAAGGCAACCCATCTCAACCGTGGTAACTTGGCAGCCTAGTCTCTAGGGACGCTTACCAAAAGTCAGAACTGGCCTGCCGGTCAGGTCATTTTGAAAACGAAATAGGCTTCTTTTGAGACTTTTCGGTAAAAACCCATCACTGTTATGTATACTATGTAGAAATAAACTGGACACGAACTCCTACATACTCCGGGTCCAACGCTCTGTAATTTTTCCCAATTTTAAGTGAATCTACTCGACGATTATTCGATTTATACTATGCTGCGCGTATAGCCGTCTGTTTATATTTGTAATGCGAATTTTTCCGACCGCTTGGCATCTAAAGCACATTCCGGCATCATCAAATGATGACGTGTATACGCTTGCTGCCCGACGCGAATTCAACTAACCTTACACCCTGTCTAAGCCTAACCCAAAACCTAGCCTTAACCCTTACCCTAAAAAAACCCTGACCCTGAAAATTCAGAAAATTTTCAGACTGCCGGACACGGAATTTTTTTTAATTGGTGTTCGGCTGCCGGACATCTTCAAACTTTGTTCTTCATCATCCAGTGCTTCTAAATGTCACGTCTACGTTCTACTGATATACTTACTGCCACTGCCCCTGAGATGAAGCCGTCACTGGAGATAACGAATCAACAGACACTTTTCCAACCTAACAATAACGCAAAATTTGTGTTAGTTACGAATTACATACACCTTTAAAGCTTGACTTTTCACCCATCTCTTGGAGAAGTTAATTCCACAATTTATTGCTCTTTCATTATTAGGCCATTTCCGAATTAACTTAGCCCTCATTTTCAAAGCGAGTCTAAGTGCCCATCCTTTCAAATGCAAACCAGTTTTCATTCACGCGCAAATGAAACTCATTTTCATGTGAATGAATATTGATTTGCATATGAAAGGATGAGAACCTAGACTCGCTTTGAAAAAGAGGCTTAAGGTAATTCGTAAATGGCCTACTGCAGCCCAATCAAAACAAGGAATCCTGGAAGACAAAAGCCTACAACTTAAACAAGTAGTTGTAAGGTGTTGTATTGCTGGAAAGCTTTGAAAACCAAGGAAAAATAGCTGAATAAAAGCAGCACAACGAGCCAATCAAAATTCGCAGTAACTACGCGTAACCAGCGCGGTGGATTCGGACTTCAGAGTAACTTCAGTTTAAACTAACAAATCAAAGCGCGTCGTAACGCAAGAGGATTCATTTCGACTATCGGTTGAAAATTTCTCTATACACTGTATACAGAAAACATACACACACCTGCCGGTCTCTGATAGCCGTAACTCGGTGCCACTGACCATCAGCTACAAACGTGTCCGCCTTCACAACAGCAGGATTTCCGGTAGCACCAAGATTAAATGACATCTGAATCCTTCCGTCGATGATCTGAATGGCGATGAAATCCGAATCTGTCTTGTTGTGCGCGTCAGTATTGTACAGCAACAAGCCATTGCTCTTGGACGTGGAGAACTCGAATGTTATGTTGTTAAAGAAACCTCTTTGCAGACTCTCCAACGTTGGAAGCTGTAGATAAGCAGCGGATTCAAACCCGATACATGCGCACTGGCACACCCGGCTGGAAGCGCACGTGCACTTGGGTTGAGCCCAGTTCGATGAGGATACACGGCAGAAGTCGAAACCAGATGTGCAGTTCTTGCCCAAGTATCCTGGTTTGCAATCACACTGGTAACTCCCTACAAGATTCTTACAGGTTCCGCCATTCTTGCAAGGATTTTGCACGCATTCGTTGACGTCATCGCCACACGTCAAACCGGTAAAACCGGTTGGACACTGGCAAACAAACGAGTTGTCTTTATCGATGCAGGTGGCTCCATTTTTACACGGTTTGGAGTTGCAGCCTTGCTCGCTCACCTCACATGTCTCCCCAACAAAGCCTGGTTTACACACGCAGCTAAAACGCCATTCATAATCAACCGACAGGAAGATGACAGGGACAGACTCAATAGTGGTATACGTTCCCAGCGTGTGAATGTAACTCGTGCACTCGCCGCCATTGCGACACGGACTGCTCGCCGTACATGGAGTGTAGTCAACATTCTGGATCTGAATTTTGCCGTTTCGTTCAAAATCTGACTCATGATTCCTCAGCAAGCCAGACAGATCTTCCCTCGTCATGTACTCAAATGCTTGAGTGCTCTTTGCAGCCACGGACAAATCAACAAAGCCATCTCCGATGGATTTGACACTGAACAGCTGCAAAACGTACCCAGGCTGAAGAACACGGTTGATGGCGTTCAAAAACAATTGGTAGGACGTCGAAAGAAACCTCTCAGGACTGGTGTTCTGTACTCGGACAGTTACGCTGTTGTCGATGGTTTTAGAGTTAAAAGCAACAAACCGCACCTGCACTTTATAAGACACCGCAAATTTACCATCGGAACTGTTAACCATCAAATCCAGCTCAGCGCTACCTGGGTGCCTTCGTTCAGTCCTCAACATACAGCTTCCTGGCGGAAAACTAAATAAATTGTCGCTGTTCTTAATTATCTTGCATACCAAGGTGTCGTTCACATCCGGGTCTTCAGGTTTAACATTTGCCACGAACCCAGCTGGAAAACTGTCGTTGCTATTCACGTGCACAACACGTTCAGTGCTTCCAGGCCGATTATCATTTTTATCCAGGACCACAATGTTGCAATATGAGACAGCGGATTTTTGAGGGGAGCCATTGTCTGATATTCTGATGGACAAGTTGTATGATGAAGTAGTCTCGCGGTCCAGTAATGCAGTGGTCTTTATCAGTCCACTTCCACTATCCAACTGGAATTTTCCGAAGTTGTCCCCGTAGAAGGCAAAAGTGTACGGCCCGCGGTTCGGATCTGTATCAGGGTCATGTGGCTGCAATGTCATAACATGGGTACCAGCAAGTTCATTTTCTTTGACCGTGCCCGTGCAATTGGTGAAGAGACGCGGCGCATTGTCATTGACGTCATCAATACTGACAATGACAGTTGCGTTACCTGACATGGGGGGCCGACCATGGTCAGTGGCGGTGACGGTCAAGCGGTATTTTGGCACAACCTCCCTGTCCAGTTTCCTCACACTGGTCATGCGGCCGGTATCAGAGTCAATGGTAAAAGCGTTTCCAATGTTACCGTTCAGAATTCCGTACCTAATCTTTGATGCCACGGGGTGTTTGGCAAAGTCGTCGTCTACAGCCGTAACATTGGCAACAAATGAGCCTGGAGTTGCATCTTCCGTAATACTCGTTTCGTAGACACTTTTAAGGAACCTTGGCGCGTCATTAGCGTCCGTGACTGTCACAATGATCGTTGCTAAGTCACTGGTCTCCGGTGTCACGCTCGTCTGTAACGCGTTTTTTGCGAGAACTTGAAGCGTTACAATCCCAGCTCGCTCACTGTCTAATCCTCCGGAAACACTTAACAATCCTGTAGAGTGCTCTAAGTTGAATCCCTGGTTGTTACTCTCACCGACCAGGACAAATATCACCTCGCCGTCCGGACCCTTATCTTTGTCAGTGGCGTAGATCCGAGTCACTGACTGACCAATAGGTGCGTTCTCGGCTACAGACGCTGTAAACAAAGACCTGTTGAACTTCGGGGTGTACTCGTTCACACTTGTCACGTGAACCAGAACTCTGGCGTTTGGCTGAGATGCTAATTGAGGATTTCCGTGGTCCGTGGCCGTGACAGTCAATTCATACAACTCTCGGGCTTCGTAATCGAACTCTGCTTTGCTCCTGATTTCACCACTGGTCTGATTAATTTCAAATAACCCCAGCGATCCCACGCTAGTGATGCTGTACTCAATTCGACCCCCGTCACCGGAATCAGGGTCGAACGCCTTAACGGTAACAACCGGGGCTCCGGGGGCAGTATTCTCCGGTATGTAGCCATGGTACTCTTGTTTCGTAAAAACGGGGCGGTTGTCATTTTCGTCTATAACCTTAATTCGCACCACTACTGAGTTTGACCGAGGAATTCTACCACCGTCCATGGCCACAACTTTCACTTCAATTAGTTTTGTCAATTCGTAATCTAGGGGCTTCTGTACAAAGATTGAACCATTCGTTCGCCCAATTCCAAAATACCCGGGCGGATCGCTGCTCTGTATGTGGTAAAACACTTGACCGTTCGTCCCCATATCCCGGTCAGAAGCAGTGACTTTTATAACAACTTCTCCCACTGACACGGTTTCCAGCGGATTTGCCTCGTACTGGACGAGAGAAAAGATAGGCGCATTGTTGTTGGGTGCAACTACTTCCACGTACACATTGGCCTTGTTTTCCTTGGAGGGGTGTCCCAAATCTTTCGCCCTCACTTCCAAGTGGAATACACCTAGCGTGCCAACGGATCCCGCTATAGTGACGTTACCAGTCCCCCCGTCAATATTAAACAGTGATGATCCATTTCCGCTGACTACATCGTAACGCACACGCGCATTCATCCCATCATCTTGGTCATCAATTGCCTCCACACGCCCCACAGTCTCTCCCGTTGGGGTACTTATGACGGCGAAGAAGTTGTACGACGAAGACTTGAAGACAGGAGAGTGATCGTTGGTATCAGTTACTTCGATCGTGACGTGCACTGTTTCCTCGAAGAATGGAGAATACGGATTTCTTGCTTTCACAGTGATATTATACAGATTCTCGTTTCCAGCTCCACTTGATTTCTTATAAACAAGTACTTTGTTGAGGCGCAGGGCGCCCGTTTGACGATCAATGGTGAAAACGTCCCTGGATGGAGATGGCAAAATGGAGTACAGGATCTCCGCATTTGTGCCCACGTCGTCATCGAACGCCGTGACATTCATAGCGACTGCATCTACCGGCAATTTTTCCCTGATTTTCTGTATCAAAGGATTTGAGGCGAATCTTGGTGGGCTGTCGTTGACGTCCAACACAGTAACAGTGAAGTTAGCCGTTGTTGTATGAAGCGAATCACGAACTGTCACTTCCAAAATGTACTGAGATTTTACTTCTCGATCTAAAGTCGTTTGTAGTGTCAAAGAGCCGTTATTTGGATCAAGATTAAATACGCCGTCTGTATTTCCACCTGCAGCAAAACCAAACCGCAGTTGGGCGTACCGTTGTGTGTCATCATCGGTCGCGCGCAGCACAGCAACCTGGAATCCCTTAGAGACATTCTCGTAAACAGAAACACTCAAACGATCGATAAAAACCGGGGCGTTGTCATTAACATCTTGGACGTTAACTCCAACAACCGCTTCACTAGCCATAGATCTGTTTGCCACATCTTCCGCCCGAACCCTGAACGTATACACAGAAATGTTCTCCCGGTCGAGTTTGAGCTTAGTGGAGACACGGCCAGACTTGAGGGACACAACGAATGCCGCACTTGCCTCGCTGTCAGCTGGAACCATTCTGTACTCCACCTTTGCATTGAGACCAGAGTCAGCATCAGGAGCATGAACCCAAAGAACTGTTGAGTTTACCGGGAGTTCTTCTAGGATCTCCGCTCGATAAACGCTCTGATTAAACAAGGGAGCATTGTCGTTCTCATCAGTAACTGTCACGTGGATTGTAACAAATCCCGAGAGTGGCTGACTGCTTCCATCCCTCGCTCCGATAACAACATCGTAGCTCGTTTGTTGTTCAAAGTCTAAACGATTCAGGATCGACAACTCGCCACGAACCTTGTCCACTTCGAAAACATCTCCGATGTTACCAGCCGCGATGAAGTAAGACGTGTGCCCCGTAGCATTTACAGTGATGAGTTTCGTTCCCACTGGTGCCAACTCGGAAACCGTTACATTCTGGTTATGATGTTGGAACACTGGGAAGGAGCCGTGAGCTACAGTGATTTGAACATTGGTTGTATGGAATCGCTGAGGAGCATTCACGTTAGTAGCCTTCACTGTAAAAGAGTATGATGAGGGACTAATGGGTACGTTTTGCGCCACTGTGATGATCCCAGTCTTAGGAGCAATTTGAAACACTGGAGACAACCCATCGGGTACAGTGTACTGGGACTCGGCGTTAACGCCTATATCATTATCCTCCGCAGAGACCATAACGATGAAAGTTCCCGGTGGTGAACCAGGGGCCACTGATGCTATGTACCGATCAGATTTGAACGCTGGATTAAAGTCATTGACATCTTCAACGGTTACGTGCAATGTAGCTGTTGCTTCCCGAGTAGGATTTCCGCCATCAGTAGCCAATATTTTGAGCTCATAGTGAGGGGTCTTTTCGCGGTCAAGCGACGCTGTGGTCGTTATTTCTCCACTGTTTCGATCAATCTTAAACAGGTTAATGGTCCTGGTGAGGGAGTATGAGATTTCCCCATTACTTCCAGCATCAGCGTCCGTTGCAGTGACCCGCAGAACAGGCGTGTCTGCGCGTGAGTTTTCCTTGACTGACGCCTTGAACACGTCTGGCTGGAAAACGGGCGGATTGTCATTTTCATCGGTCACCTTCACAGTAACAAACGTTTCACCCACACGGGACGGAGTCCCTCCATCTTTTGCCTGCACTCTCAGAGTGTACTCCGCCCTCTGCTCTCTGTCCAAAGCGGTCAACAGTCCTATTTGACCAGTCTGGCTGTCCATGGTAAAAACGCCTCCATCGTTGCCATATATAATGCCATAAGTAAGAGCGCCATCTCTACCTTCGTCGCTATCCCCAGCTGTAACTGTGATGACATTGGCTTCCACGCGATTTTCATAAACACTGGCGGCGTAGAGGGCTTGAGAGAAGGTCGGTGTGTTGTCGTTAACATCACGTAAACAAATTTTTAAATTCTCGTCTGAGAACTGCGGAGGTACCCCTAGATCAGAGGCTCGGATGACCAGGGTGTAATTAGACTTGGTCTCGCGATCCAGTGATCTTACGGTGCTCAGTACGCCGGTTAAAGGATTGATCTCAAAGCTGCCATTTTCGTTTCCGGTTGCTATGCTGTAACGCACTTCTGCATTGGTACCCTGGTCACTGTCTGTAGCTAAGAACCTAGCAACTTCACTTCCAATTGTTATGTTCTCGAAAATTGGAACTGTACTCATTCCTGCCTGGAAAACTGGGGCGTGGTCATTGAAATCATCTACTATGATTGTCAGCCTCATCTCTGCACGCTTTGGAGGGATTCCCTGGTCAGCTGCAATCACCTTGACAACGTAACTGGCTCTGACCTCACGATCTAACCTACCAGACACCCGCAGTACACCATCATCAGCACCTAAACTAAACGGCGCAAAGGGATCAAGCTTGACGAGCCTATACGTAATCTTGCTGTTACTTCCCGCATCTAGATCAGTCACCATTATTGCCGTGACGACATCACCTGTTTGGGCATGTTCTGATACGTGGGTGATATTACTGGATATGAAAGACGGGCTGTTATCGTTGATATCTGTGATTGTCACCTGAACAGTTGTTGTGCTTGATAGCCGCTTTGCCACAGGCACTGCCTGGTCTCTTGTCATGACGGTCAGCGAGTAAGAACTCTTTTTCTCGCGGTCAAATGTTCTTAGGTTATAGATGGTGCCATTTGGATACACTGAAAAGGTCTGGTCACTGTTCCCGGAGAGAATCGTGTAAGTAACGAGTGCATTGGTGCCAAAGTCTTTATCAGTTGCGGATACAGTGATGATACTACTGTGCTGCGGTGTGGCTTCTGAGACGCTCACGCTATATGCACTCTCTGAAAACTCAGGGGCGTTGTCGTTCGCATCGAGCACATTTACGTAAACTTCAGAATAAGAGGACATGGGAGGGGTACCATGGTCAGTTGCAGAGACGTTTAAAATGTACACTTCAACGGTCTCTCTGTCAAGCCTTTTAGCCACCTTCAGATTTCCACTCCACGGATTCATTAGGAACACGTCCCTATGATTATCCACTATGCTAAAACTGATCCTAGCATTTTCTCCAATGTCACTGTCCGTTGCTGCCACTTGCCCTAAGATGGTTCCTAATGCAGTTCCTTCTAAGACATTAAAGGAATAGAATGGACGTGAAAACTGAGGAACGTTGTTGTTGGCATCACTCACTGTTACGATAACAACACAACTCGAGTGTTGCCTTGGATTGCCGCTGTCAGCTGCAGTCACATTTAATGTGTACTTTGATTGAGTCGTGCGATTTAATGCTTTAAGGGTAATAATCTCACCGGTCGAGCCATTGACTTGAAATGCAACACCATCATTTCCACTGGTAATGGAATAATCCACTTTTGCGTTCAGTCCTTCATCTTTGTCAAAAGCAGAAACAACAATAACTCTTTCACCAGGTGGTAACATTTCCTTCACAGTTGATCTGTAAATACTCTGCAAAAAAGTGGGAGGATTGTCATTCTTATCAAGCAAGGTTATTTCCGCAGTAGTGCTGCTTGTCCGTACACTTGGACCACTCAGATCCACTGCATATACTGTCAGTGTGAACACAGTCATCAACAGTACATCACGATCAAGCTCAACAGAAGTTGTAATAACACCACTGTCTTCATTAACTGCAAAAGAACCATTACTGGAGTCTGCTGTGATGTAGTACTTGATAACTGCACTGGGTAAGGCTGGAGAGAACGATGCCTGGACTCGTGTCACAGATGTCCCCAGGGGAACATTTTCCTTCACAGAATCTCTATAGATTACTTTAGTGAAGGTGGGTCCACTGTTAGGCTGCCCCTTCTTGAATACAGTCACTGTAGTCTCAGTAATATGGAAAGGTATGCCATTATCACGAGCAGACACCCTTAGCTGGAAACTCAATCGGTTGCTAGGCAACTGAGATCGTGTTGCTAACTGCCCTGTGCTAGGATCCAACTGGAAAAGACTGCTATCTCCACTTATTATGTTGTAAGTAACCTTTGCATTGTCTCCAACATCTGTGTCCCTTGCTAAAATGGTGGCAACAAGACTATTGGCAGCCAAATTACCCACCACTGCTATGGCAGGCACAGAGACAAATATGGGTTTGTTGTCATTCACATCTTCCACCATAATGGTGATCTCTTTGGTTGCTGATAGCTGTGCAGACTCTGGATGTGCCCTATCTGTAGCTCTGATGACAAGTTTGTATGCAGAAGTATGTTCACGATCCAACTGTCGTCTAGTAGTGATGATGCAATTGTCAGGGTTCACATCAAAAGCCATCTCTTCAAGTGGTGTTTGGCTGTCAATGCTAAATGATATGCGACCATTTTCTCCATTGTCTTTATCATTTGCTGAGCACTGACCAATTTGAGACCCAGATGTCACATTTTCTGGAACTCGTAGGATAGTTGGGTGGTCTGTGAACACAGGACTGTCATTTTCATCAACAACATTCACAGTCAGTAAGGACACTGCAGATAGAGGAGGGCTCCCACGATCATCAGCAGTGATGTTCAACATGTACCTGTTGGTCCTTTCAAAGTCAAGTGGCTTGATCAGAAATACTTCTCCTGTCAAGTGGTTAATGTCAAACACAGCTTCCAAATTCCCTGATGTTATCGTATATGCAATCTCAGCATTCACACCCTCGTCCCTGTCTGTTGCATGCACAACTGCAATCTGAGAAGACACTGCCAAATTCTCTGATGCATTGACCATCAAGTGCTTCTTGGTGAAATTCGGTCTATTGTCATTGACATCTCCCACAAATATTTCAATACACATTTGAGAGTACAAAGTACTGTTCACAACATCAACAGCTTGGACTGTGAGGTTGTAGTAATCTACCTTTTCCCTGTTTAGTGAACAGTTGAGGAAGAGATTTCCACTCACAGGATTGATTGAAAATAGTTTGGAACTTGGTCCACTCACAATTGCATAAGTGAACTTAGCATTGACCCCTTCATCTGGGTCTGAAGCCATAACTTTGTAAATGATTGATCCCACTTGGGACGACTCTTTCACTGTCACAAATACCACAGAGCGTCGGAAAATTGGAACATTGTCATTCTGGTCTTCAACTGTGACAGCCACTACAGCTGTGTCTTGCCTAGATGGTGTATCGCTGTATGCTGCCTTTGCTAGAAATGTTATAACATTCTGTCCACTTTGTGCAATTAACTCCTCCCGATCAAACATTCTTGTTGCAGTGATAACTGCAGTAGCAGAATCAATGAAAAAGTCTCTGTGAATGCCAGTCAGAGAATAAACAATCTTCTTTTGTTTGAAAACATTATCTGATAACAGAAGAAGTCTGCCAATGATGGTACCAGGAACTTGGTTTTCAACAACAGAGAATCGAAAAGTGTCATTGACAAACATGGCTTGGTGCATGATGGAATCTTGAATGCTAACAGTCACTGAAGCAGAGCTTGAGAGAGGCGGGGTACCTTTATCAGTTGCCGTGACTGAGAGAGTATACACTGAACTTCCTTGGTCAAGTTTATTGTTGACAAACAATATCCCTTCTTGAGAAATGCCAAAGACTCCTCCTATGTTGCCTTGTGGTGCAATCATGTAAGCCACCATGCCATTGTCACCACCATCTGGATCAAAAGCTGTTACGGGAAGGATTTGCTTTCCTACTGGCAAATTCCTTGAAATATTGACAGTGAACATTGATGACAAAAATCTTGGCAGGTGATTGGTGACAATAATAACAGTTAACATGAAGGCAGTGTGAAGAGGAGGTGACCCTTGGTCTGAGGCTAACACACGCAAGATGTACTGAGAGTCATCTATGTTGGTTACCTTTCTGGCTAACGAGATCACCCCTGAGGTCATGTTCACCTTAAATAGACCACTGCCATCATCCGTCAACTGATAATGGACAACTCCATTAAGTCCCGCATCCTTGTCTGCAGCAGCAGCCCGGTAGATTTCTTTCCCAACAGGAAAGGAACCATCAATCGTCACTTCTGCAGTTGAAGGTGAAAACTCTGGGGGATTATCATTTCTATCCAAGATGTCTATGTTCACTGAGGTTGTTGCTGATAATGGGCGCACAGTTCCTACTTTGGCTATCACATTTAACAGGTATTTATCTTTTGTTTCTCTATCAACATGTCCATCAACCATTATAATGCCTCCAGCACCATCAACAACAAACAACTGATGTGGATCACCAGATACGATAGTGTATTGGATACTAGCATTGTTGGCTTTTGTTGTAGCAATAACTTTACCGACATATGTCCCAGATGGAACGTTCTCATAAACTGAGAAGTTGTAGATTTTGTGTTGGAACTCTGGCGGGTCATCTGACTGGCCTTGCACAGTCACTTCAACAGTTGCTGTCTGCTGAGCGTTAAGACCACCCACATCACGAGCAGTTATATTCAGTTTGTAAAAGCCTTTGACTTTACTGTCAAGAGAAGTAAGTGTTCTTATAACACCAATTGAGCTGTTAATGGCAAATTTGTCATCACCTCCACTGACAATCGCATAGATGATTTGTCCATTTGTACCTGTATCAGCATCACTTGCAGTAACTCGAACAATAATGCTTGGTGGAGTGTTAGATAAGACACTCTTAACGTAAGTGATGGGATAAAATGTTGGGTGATTGTCATTTACATCCAGCACACGCAACTGCACTAGTGTTCTTGAAGAACGTGGTGGCACACCATGATCACTTGCTATAATGGGTATGTCATAAGTACTCTTCACTTCACGATCAAGCTTAACCTTAGTAAACAATATACCAGTGCTTGCTGTGATATTGAATGTGTCCAGTATATCCTGAGAAGTGGAGTCAATCTTGTAAGTCACATTGCCATTAGGACCCACATCATCATCTGTTGCTCGAACTGTAGTGACAGGAGTCCCTGGGTCCCTGTTTTCATAGAGTGTCACATTATACACAGGCTGAGAAAATTTTGGATTGTTGTCATTGATGTCATGGATCACAACTGTAACAATGGTGGTGCTATTTAGTGGAGGTAAACCGTGATCCTCTGCAAGCACAGTCAATGAAACTTGTGGCAAACGCTCTCTGTCAAGTGGCCTGGTAGTGAAAATCAGGCCAGACGTAGAGTCAATTTGAAACCAATGCAAAGCATTGCCACTTAAAATTGAATAGGAAATCTGCCCATTAGCACCAGCATCAGAGTCAACAGCTGATAACCAATAAACAGAGCTCCCATTCTGAGCTTGTTCACTAATAGACGCAGAATATCCTGGCAAACTGAAAGTTGGCACTTCATCATTAACATCTATGACAGACACGAGAACATGAACTGATGAATTAAGACTTGGAATTCCATTATCTCTTGCAGTGACAGTGATGTTGTAAGATGCAAAACTTTCACGATCTAATAAGGTTGCAGTTTTGAGACGATAAATAGAGCCACCAGCCTGAGGTAGATCCCTAAGGAAGGTCAATTCAAAACTGCCATTACCATTAGAAATTTCCATGTTCACATTGCCACTTGGGCCGGAGGAGTCGTCACCATCCTTGACCCGAACAGTTGCTACATGAGTACCAGTTGGGGCACTTTCTAGAATTTTGGCTGGGATTGTTCGATTTATATAAAAGACTTCAATTTCTGGTGTATTATCATTAACATCTCTTAAGTTAACTTTCACTCTAGCACTGGTCTGCCTAGAAGAACCAACTGCAGGTTGGTCTCTAGCAATCACTTGAAATGTGTAAGACTTCTTCACCTCGTAATCGAGGGGAGCCTTGGTTCTGATAACCCCTGTGGTAGAATTCAATTGGAAATCATTCCCATCACTGTCCACATCAGTTTGAAAATAATACGTGACTTTACCGTTCGAAGCCTGATCCTTGTCTGCTGCAGAAACAGTTAAAATGCTGACTCCAGCTGGGGTGTTCTCGTCCACCGTGGCATTGTACAAGCTTTTTGTAAACTCGGGATCATTATCGTTCAAATCCACAACAGTAATATTTACTAAACAAAAGGCACGCAGCGTTGGTTTTCCTCGATCGCTTGCAGAGATATTTATCTGGTAAACACTCACGTCTTCTCGATCAAGACTGCCTTGTGTGATTAAGCACAAGGAAAAGCCATTGTTTACACATTCAGTTGCATTTCTCCCGAGCTTAAATTTTCCGGCTTCGTTGCCGGAAATGATCGAGTAATCAACAGTACCGTTTTCAGCGGCGTCCGTGTCTGTTGCTGTGTCGATCGCATACTCGGTGTTCAACTCCACGTTTTCAAAAATATTTAGAGGAAAAACTGGCGAGGGAAATTCCGGAGTATTATCGTTAATATCGTCCACTTGCACACGTACAGCGAAAGAAGAAGACGAAGTGCGAACTTGCAAGATAATCGGATTTGAGCTCAAACTGTCTCGATCGATTCGTGAAGTTGTAGTGATGATCCCATTCTGAGAATTCAATGCAAATCTCCCTGAATTGCCATCGATTAGACTATACGTTTCTCCTTGCTGTATATTAATAGTTCCCACCGTAGTCCCAGTTGGTGATTCTTCTTGAAGATGAAAACTGTACGGCTGGGCAGAAATCACAGGCAAAAGTGCAGCAAAGCAGCAAATCAATACCCACAACAACGTCCCATGCGTTTCATTTGTCAGTTTCCAAGTGAAGGTTTCTTTAACCATTGTTTTTTAATTCACTGGTTTCCGTGCTTATCGTAGATGTCATAATAGTGGAAGTGTAACACCGGTGAAACAGCTGAGAGATACCATAGCCAACTTGTCGCTTGTCGGAGAGTCACTACAGAAGAATATACAATAATCAACACAAACCGTTAACGCGTTACACGGGACACCAAATACAAACTTCGCCAAAGTCGTTTCCACATTCTGTACAGATCATTCGCAATCCTTTCTGTCCGCACAATCGGTTTGCTCGTTGAGATTCAAACAACTATATCTTTTACAGTATCTGCCAACTTGAAGCATGTGAAATTACAAGTTTCTAGGCGAATATTGCGCCTGATTCGCTTTCCAGTTCACGACACAGGACAAATTTTATGAGTGCATTAATCAAGGCCGCCGCTGCGTTCGAATCTGTCAATCATCAGTGACGCATAGCAGCCAAACAACGAAAGTGGGAGGAGTTTTCGTAAACACACGTGACTAACAAACAAATTATATAAATTCCTCGCTGTCCACTCAGCAATAGTTCATTTCTTATGAAGGAAAACGAGGAATTTGCAATCGCCTAAACGCACGCATTGTGTTTTGAATGAATTGTTCTCTTTGACGCCAGATGTTTTCAGTGCATTGTTAATCGAAATGATACAAAAACCCGCACTTTCCGGGGCCTAAACGATGGACATTTTATCTAGTTCGTCCCAAGGGGGCGTGAAAGGCCCTTCTTGAGTGCTATCAATTTACGTCTGACAAATAAAACACAGTGGAACAAAAACAAGTTTATTGTCACAAAAATTGCGAGATTGGATTTCTGGCATCCTGACCTTTATTTGGCCAGGGTGTTAGAGGAATGAATTACACATCATTTGTCCATCTTCAACGAGAAAGTTGATGCACAATCTTGTTGACAGACCACCAAGTCAGGTATGAAGACTGTAAAAAGTCAAATACAACAGAGTAGCAGTAGCGCCAATTCTGCGGCCGGTCAAATATTACGAAACTCGGAACGATTACTTAGTGGAATCAACTGTCAGTTATTACCAACAAAGGTTATGAAAATGCAACGCGTTTAGCAAACTTAAGTGGGTAGAAATTCGAGTCCAACAAAATTGCATTATATCTTATCCGTTAGAAGCTGTGTTTTTGGTATGTTATCTGACATGTCGGAAAAATACACTCACTAGTGTGCTCATGAAACCGTCAAGCTTAGGTATGTAATGAATGAGTAAAGCTACTTTGCAGAAAAGTGTTAAGAAAAGAGGGTCACGAATAAAATCTGATTGGTAATTTAGTGACCAAATCGTACATTTTGTTGTTACTCGAATAGATAAACATGGAGGGTGGTGCCGAGACAATATGCAGTATGTAATAACAAATAAAGTTGTATTTGAAGGGAAACTTGGGAAGTTAAAAAGAAGCAAAAGGAGTACAATATTTTAAAATTCCACCTAACCTTCAAGGCGAATTTCTATTATAGGCAGCCAGCTAATCTACGGTGTTTAAATCCCTTGGTCAAATCAGAGAAAATAATCTTGAATCCTTGGCAACGTTTTTCCACATTTATCTTAATAATTTCTTCTACGCCTGATTCTGTTTTAAATCTATCAAAAATTTATCATAAAATGCAATATTGAAAGATTAGTTGTGAATATAGAAACTAAGTTTCGAGTCTCGGGTCATAACTGCTTGACCTGTTCGAAGATTAATCACGTGTATTTAAAAAAACAGTGAGAAATAAACAATGAAAAGTATCATAAAGTTACCACAGATTCGATTAACCTATCTCGAGAGCCAACACTACATTCCAGTATACAATAAATAAAGCCGTGTTTTTAAACTTTTAAGGCGCTTGTATTGGGTCAGGATGTCGAAAGAGTTTTTTGTTCCTTACTTTACAATATACTACCAATTCCAAAACGATATACTTTTCACTTTACGTCACATACGTTTCAAGGTATGCAACGAATATCAGTTCAATGGACTTTGGACATCTGTTTTTCAGCCAAGATGCTGACCCCTAACGAGCCGATTATAATCCTTTCCGTCTTAGAAACCCAAGTGTCACAGCTGAGAAGTTTGTTATCATTTTCCATAACTTTTTCTGACATGCAATTAAACTTCCATGCGAACAAAAGATAAGTAATAAAAATATTTCGCGTCGGTCGTTGAGCAAAGAGACCGGCTTCTTTACTTCTTGACAACGCAATGAATGAAAGAATAATTATCTATAATTTACGGCAAATTATTGTTTTCAACTACAATGAGGGCCATTGTTCGACGTGATTGTTTACTTCACCACCCGGGCTTCACTATAAAAGGAATTTTAACGCATTTCGTCCGGAAGACTGAACAATTTTCCATTTTTCATGTGCTTTGCCCTGGAAAACTAGAGGAGAAACTTTGAATGATTCAAAAGCGCAGAAATCTTGAGGGACGCGACCTCGTAAGCTTGGAGAGTCTCGAGTTAATTCCACTATCCATATTTAAACCACAAACCGGTTGTTGCAGACCCTAACTTTGCCCAAGCACTTCTGGTACGGGCACCCGACCGAGTTGCCTTAATATGCCGGAAGCGAAACAAAACTCAAGTCAACCATGCTTGATTGTCATGAGCGACAGAGAGCCTAGAGACCGCCGGTTTGTAAACCTTTTGTGTTCGTTTTCGGTTTGAAAGTATTACTGTGGAAATTTTGGATATTTCTTTTTTCTTGGAATAAGTGAATAGTTTGGAATGTAAAGAGTCTTGTAAGTGACAGATTAAAGAGTAAAATACCTCAAAAGACACCTATTTTTAGCGATTCCGAAAATTTAGAATTACAATGACATATTTTACCGGGTATTTTAATTTCTTTTCACAAATCAAATCTAAATAAATAAGCTAATAAAAAGATATAGGAAACAAGAATGTCAAAGGACATTCCTGGTGTTGCATGTTGCCCTTTAGGAATTCAACAAAATGTTGCGAAAAATGTGTTGCTAAAATATCAATTTTTAGATTTGCTACCCTTCGGCACGCTAACTCGTATATAAGGCCAGGAGAAGAGGAACTTGATAAAATAATGTGCTGGAATATGAAAAACACGCGGGCGAAATTGTATTATGTTTGAGAGAGTCACGAAAGAGTAGTCTCCCGTTTACA
This sequence comes from Galaxea fascicularis, assembly GCA_948470475.1. Classification (NCBI taxonomy): domain Eukaryota; kingdom Metazoa; phylum Cnidaria; class Anthozoa; order Scleractinia; family Euphylliidae; genus Galaxea; species Galaxea fascicularis. Next base: position 26,551,418 of record OX419341.1, on the reverse strand, counting down.
TGGTTTATCTCACCTCGTCCGATTAAACATTTGTGGGAATTTTCTTTGTGAAGACGCATGCAGCTCAAGCTATTATAAACAACTGGACCAACTGGATTTCTGCTTCCAACATTTCTATTCCACCCAGCCCACCACTTGATTTCACTCTTTTTCATGCGTGGCAATTAGGTTAAGGTTTAGCCTAAACTAAATCAAACAAATCTTTAATTTTGAAAGAACGAGTAAAACGCGTGAAAACTGATTGGGACTTGTGCAAGTCAGGAAGTCGCGAAGAGGTGCAAATATTGGCATAAGATTTACGCGCACGAAAAACATGCTTCTTGATTGGGAAAATAAGTGAGGCACATCGAGCGAGAGATCACTCGGTCCTAGTCCACTCCTTGGTAGAGTGAAACATTTTTCGCTGCGGCTCTTGTTTAGACCGTCGCTGTTCGTCATTCAACGTTGCTCCCCGATTTTTGCAGGAAAGACCGTTGCGTGATGACACACGTAACTTGTACCATCGCTCTTATGTCGTCTTATGTCCTAGTTTTCGTCTCGCCGCGGGAAAGGTTTACCATCGAAACGAAAATAGAGCCTGATCGCAGATTAGACTAACTCTTAAACGTTTACGCTGATGACTGTAACTGCGATGTTTGGGAATAAAACATCTCGTCTGTCAGTCAAATACAGCAAATAAAGGATGAGACCACGTCCTGTGGTTGCAAGCTCTTTATCTAATTTTAAACGATTTTCCTCTCCAACTGCTCGTTCTAGCATTTATAATCTTTAGTATCCAAGTGCACAGTTTTAATCCTCTGACCTCGGGCTGATAGAGTGAGTTAAACAGACATTGAATGCATGGCCACCACGCTTCAAGCGAACACCACGTTTAGATTAATCCTCTTACAAGACCTATGAATGTTACGCGGTCCATTGTCGTAACTGATTCAGTACTGATTTCACTCTCAACTGTGAACTCGCTTCAAAACGGACGCCTTTTGTTCCATGACACAAACGGCAAAGTTTACGCTAATGCTGGCCGCGTTCACTGATTTTCCAGGAAAGAGGGTAATTAAGTGCACTTAATTTTTTGAGGTAACCTAATTACAAAATCTGTGGTGGTAACGGAAAACCCAAAATTCATTATCTTCATCTCGTTACAGACCAGGAAAGTCATAGCTCTATGTTGTTCTTGTAAAAAAATACTTTTCCTTTGGGGATTAAAAGTTCATGGATTTTGACCACGTGCCATGCCATAGTTAAACAACCTTTGTACCATAATTCTATTTGCTAAATAGATGTTGAAAAGTAACACTTGTCCGACCCTCACGCGCTCAGATGCAACTCATTTATGTTATCCCCCTTTTGTCATTTAGCATCAGTGAAAAAGAGATAGCATCAATAGGAAATGATGATCTCGCATAAATCTGGGATCATCAAAGTAGTGTTGAGCTTTATCACTCGTGGCATCAGGAAGACACTCAAAGACGGAGCACTTAATAAAATAAGCATCGAATATTTGTTCTCGACCGAGATTTGTAAGAATTGTTTTTTATATAATTTTCAAATTATGTGTCATTTTATTAAGTTGAATGTTTCTGATTCCTATCTTGGAACATGGAACCCAACCTCGTTCCAACGGTCTCTCTGAGAGACCCTGGGAACGAGGTTGCATAGAACCTATTTTAAGCCATTTTAGAATACTTAGGGGGTGGGGGTGTATAATAACAGGATCTTGCACAGAAAGAGATGGAGGGGTTCAATAATATTGTATTCTCGTAACTTAACAACTTTCACCATTTTTAGTAGATAGGTAGATAAGTGTCCTCAGTTAGTTTAACTATGTGTTTTATAAACTAGGTAGTAGGTCTTATGCAGGATTACGTCAAGTGTTCAAAATTCACCACCAAGCCTCATTTGGATTAGCCTGCGTGACAGACGCCTTTTTCGGCTCTTGAGAAACAAGAGCCGAAAAAGGCGTCTGTCACGCAGGCTACATTTGGATAGGCTTTTGTACATTATGCTAGCATTTTTTTGAGCATTTTAGTGAGACAAAAGCATTAAGCATTATTTGAGCATTTTAGTAGCATTTTCCTAAAAAAAATATTTTTTTCCAAGAAAATAAAATGGAAATTAACTTTTTAGAGAAAATGAAGACAAAAAACTCAAAATTCACAAAATACCACACTGTAATTAACCTCATAGATGATTTTGAGGATTATGGGTTTTTTTGGCTGTATTTATGAACTTGTATACATTGTTGTTGTTACTTGCAACACTTGTACGTTTTTGTGAGTGTAAAATTTGAAATTAATTTTAAAAAACTGTTTGTAAAATGAGCATTATCTGAGCATTTTACTGGCTTTTTTTTGGGAGACCAAGCATTTTAATGGGAAAAATGGAGCATTAATGTGAAGCATTTTAGTGGGGAAACAAAAGCATAATGTACAAAAGCCTACCTCTAGACATGCACACTGTTCGCACGCGGGTATTCTTTATAATTGGCCTGCTTAGGGATTTAGCTCAGGCTAATATTCACTAGTTTGAAATTTGAAAACGAAGCTTGGTGGTGAAATTAGGTAGTATGATGCCATAAGGGCTATTAACGACACGTTAATAAAGTTTTTATCATTAACGTTGTTCCTAGAGGGAGCAGCATCGTTGCCTTTGAAGAGAGGAACGAGGCTGTACACTTTGTGCAGCTATGATAAGACAAACTCCATCGATTACTTCCTGGTCCTGTGAACTTACCATGCTTCATCTGATTATTCGAATCTCTATGAGAGCAGATGTCATTTTGCTCCTATTTATGTTGGATTTGTTTTACCCAATCAGAAGCAAAAAACCGCTGAGATTTGTGTTGGGCCATCGATCTTCAGAATGCAATTCATCAGCTTGTTTCTCGGAACAACTGTCGCAACGTGCAATAACCGATATCTCACTTAATTAAAAGAAAAAAAATCAGAATTGAGAGGAAGGAAAAGGAGAAATCGGGCCACGAAGAGATATCGTACTCCAGCTGCCGTTTAGTTTGTGTCAGTTTCCAAGCTTTGCTTCGTGGTGCATTGATGATCGGGCACGTTGCGCACAGTTTTGTGGGAATGAACCTGTGCTTTTTAAATAGCCAAAAATGGCAATTTGTAGTGGAATCTGACGGCGACATAGCCGTAGCCATATTTGCATCAGAGACATGTATTCCTATACTATATACAGCTGTATTGTGGTGAGAAAATGTTCAGACAGACATAGACAATACTTATTTTTTCCTCCCGCCAAGTTGACTGTACTTTGTAATAAAAGTGTATATTACATGAGTGTCCGAAGGTAATACCGAGATTTGATCAAACTGCACCATATATGTAGCTACAAATGTTAAAAAAAACACCAGTAGTTTCTAAGTTTATTTTAGCTTCCTGATTTAGTTTATAATAATAATATTCAGCCACGATAAAATCTCATTAAAGTATTACTGACTGCGTTTCCCGTCTATACGTAATGTCTTTTAGAATATAAATAGAGAAATATAAAAACATTTAATCCCATTGAATATTATATATAAAAAATATATATAGTGAATTATTTGAAGTTTGCTTCCAATTTGTTTAGAGAGATACACTTAAACAAATACCTTAAAAAGAACTTCACCTTTCAGCTATATATCCTTGTCATAGTATCAAAATACAACAATAGAGTATATGTTCAAGGTCATAAATACGTTTTGGGCCCGACTCAGACTCATTTTAACCCGAGCCTAGCGGCTCGGGTTAAAATGCACCGTGCACCTTGATTTCTTTCACCAATGCTGTAAGAAAACGGCTCGAACATTGTACTGGCTTCTCGTTTCATTGGCTGCTTACATCGTTTGAGTCTCGCTTTTCATTGGTTTATTTCAGGGTGCTAAAATACATTTTAGCCTTCCAAATTCTCCATTGTAGCCCGCAAAATGCGCCACAGTGCCTGACAAAGTGATAATGATACGTTTTAAAAACGAATCATCGGAGCGCGACTTATTCAGGGACGAGATGTCTGTCCAAAAACAAAAAAGAGAAAGAGGAGCAGATTATATTTAAGTAAATTGTAAGGTTCTTAAATTGATGTTTTATGATCTCTTTTATCGGTAGATATAATGTCATTCATTTTATTTTCTTGTTTGGTGTCTTATATGTACTGTAAATACCAATTCGCCATAATACCTGTGTTGTTTTACACCGAAATACGGTGAGTGCAGCGGATCGTAACCAGCAGCAAACATCAGTTTAAAAATAGTGCTTCTAATAGAGAAGTTACTAGATTAAATGTCCTACTGTCTGCCTGAATCAAAGACATAAAGTCGAACGGACTTGAATTGATATAACACGCCTGACTCAAAGGTTACATGGTTGGAGTCGACTGATATGATTGGATAAACGACAAGAGGTTACTGAGTCTTACGAAGAAAATTACTGATATCCACTCTGTAACTAACCATGGTTATTTTATCTGAGTGAAAAATTAACCGCACTCAGTACTTGGTAGAACCAAAACAAAACAGTTGACGTTTTTCAGGAAACTTCAGTCAGTCGTAAGTTCCAATAGACCTTGTCACGGTTTCCGACGCCATCTTGACGGGTAGGCAAACGCTAACAGTGTTTATATGGGAACTCCGAAGTCAAATAACTTGTAAAAGCCTTGAATGCAGAAAAATTTATGAATTGGAAACTGAAGTTACTAGCCAAAGGATTTTAATGTGAAAATCTGAGGTTCCTAACTGCTCTCAGAATTCGCCGGGTGGGATTTTTAATGTCTCATACATTTGTCTGTATATATGTAACTTTTCCCGTGCGTCTGATTAGTAACATCTGAAGATATTTCTTTCGACAACCGCGTCCTTCAAGGCACGATCTTATCAAATGTACTTCTTTAATATGATCAATTTTAACCCGTGTTGTCACAATCGATTTAAAACATTTGACAATATGGCGCCTACCTCAGTAACTGATGATCAAGTTTACGGAAATAGTTGTCCTTGTTTTGTGAACAGCAACATACTTGTGTCGTCTCTTTTTGTTTGCAAAACCAACGGAGGTGATAGATATAAAACGTAGTCTAAATATATTGTATGTCGTCTGTGTGTGTGTTGCCTCTGAAAGTGTTTTGCTACCATAACAATTTCCGAAACCACTTAAATTCTTGTCAAAGTTATAGACAAAAAAACTTCGGATGGAAAGTTGACCTAGGAAACCTCTTGTTTTGCTCCATTTATGCTAATAAGAGCTAATGAGAGCCAGAGTTCTGCAGTACGTGGATTAAGATAAGAACTTATCAACCTTGTCTTCCGCTTACAATTAAGCTCTATTTAGAGAAGTTCCATATTATAGCGAATTACAATATCATGAACGACTGGAAAACCAACAGTTAACAGAAAAAATTATAAAAATCCGCCAGAAAACGTTTGTCATGATATTTCATCGCTAAAATCTGTCAGCCATTAATATGAATGTGGCTAAGTGGGTAAGAGATCCGTATGACTTTTCCTAATTAATACACAATAGTGAGATCACAAGAGGTTCATTTTCTGTTCCACAGAATCAAATATCTTGTGTTAAAATTCATCTAGTCTTCATCCTTTTAATCAGTTGCTAAAATCGGTTTGATAGGACACGAAATGCAGTTGATATATAAAGCAAAAGATCAATTTCAAGCAACATTTGCAGGTTTATGAAAAGTATATTACATGTACCTTAAACTGTAACCGTGTCTTATGCAAGATTATAACACTTGAAAACGCGGCCAGAAGCGATTCAAAACAAACGCAACATATCAATCACGATTAAATGTAGCGCTGCTCAAACGTTAGGCTTAATTACTAGGGTAAATTGACAACAAAAAACCCTGCATTTCAGACTAACGTACCTTGCAAGTTAACGAGTTTTGGTGTGACTGAGCTGTGGCACATGTTGACAAAGGATACAGGATTTTTTTGGAGAAGCAGACAGACAGCTCTTATACAAAACTACTGATACAGGTATTACGGTCAGCGGATTAGAGGTTGCCTGGCAACCATTGGACGGCTACAAACTTAAACACTGCGGTTTCCTCTGTCTCGGTCCAATCTCAGTCTCAGTCGCGACAGTTCACTTTTCGCTCATTATTACTGAGATCTGGGAACAAGATTGCTGTCAATCAACGTCGCGTCTACCGGCTGCCTCGTCAAAACTCAAGCCAGGCTATACTGATGGGCGGTTTTAGCAAAATTTAAGAAAATTTTTAAACGCTTCAAACTAACCTGGATTGACCAGTACATATAAGAAAAGAGAATAATGAACATCATTAACGACATCAGACAGGAACGTTTAGAAAACTAAGTCGATCAGTCAAAATTGATCCATGAGACAAGGAGAATTTACAAGAAAGGGAGCCGTTTGATATCGTTCCCTGGAGTCCACGCCGGTTTTCAAGTAAGACGGGCTATAAAAATTCTGGGGGGGGGGGGGGGGGTAGTCTATTGACGTCATAGTTTACCAAGTCCTAAACCTTGACTTTTTCAGTTAGCTGTTTAACAGGCGTAAAGAGGGACGGGGAAAATCGATTCTCTGTCCCCTCCCTGTCAGCTACTCCAATTATTCACTGGCTATCGCTACCCTTAGTGGAAAAGAGAAAAGGATGGCTGAAGTAAGAAGCTATAAAAACGAAAATCTATGCTTTTATAATAAACTGAAGCAGCCATTCTTGTTACGGGCTGTTCCGTTTCACTAAGCACGAAGAGCAAAACCAACCTACATAACTACGACCGAAGTTTCTCAATCTCACAATTCAAATTGTGATGAATTCGTTTGCCTATTTACACAGATTTACATCTTTATAACTTAAATTTCATCCTGAAACGCTAAGAAAGGTACCAAGTGACATCCTGCAAGGTGTAGCATTCAGCAATTCTCTGAGAGGTCTGTAAGAACCCGACCAGTGATTTACTGAAAATGTCGGCTCAGACATCTTTTTTAAAAAAAACACTCCTTTCCTGAGGGGCACGACGTTAGACAAAAAGGAAAATTAATTGATGATAACTGATTCAAAGTATTATTGTAATCTGCATGAATCCTTTTCACTCATTTGGTTTCACTTTGCGTTCACTGCATAGCATGAGATGAGCAGAAATTTTGCTCAACCTTTCCGGTTCTTTGTTTGGCCTGTGAAGGTTGGAAAATCACAGTAGCTGTATCAACTAAAATAACTATTTATAACTGCAGAAAACAACACTAATGTTATTTGTTGTTTCTTGAGAAACATATCTTGACAAGATCATTTATATTTTTGCATGGCTTCTAAAAATAAATAACAGAAGGAAAACTCATTTGGAACCTTAGACAAGAACGCTCCGGAATATTTGTGTAAGGGTGGCAGAGTCTAATTACAAAAACAGAAGTTGTTTAATGAAAACCACGAAATGATTTCATGTTATTTTAATAAACCAGTAGGAAGCATGGAAACAAGAGTCTCAATATAAGCGATGACAGTAATGTTTTTAAGCAAAAAACTCAGGGATCTATGGGAATGTCCGTTTTCAACCAACTGTTTCCGGTTTCTTTTTTTTTTTTTCACCAGATTTTTTCACTGGTACTGAGAGCCTTTTTATTAAAAATACCCATTTGCTAAAAAATAGTCTGCTCTGACAAAGGTGAAAAGATTACCATCAAACCAATACTGATGTTTCGTTCGCGGTATTTTGATGCTGTAAGGGAATGCTGAACAAACACAGATTAGTGCACGTCTTTCATCGACATTTTCTAATTCAATGCCAACCTGCTAAATTTGTGGTCGTTGTTTCGACTCACTACAAAACAGTTTTGAAACTATTTCATCTATAACTCGCCAACACCAGTTCTTTGTTGTTACTTCCGTCGTTTCCTAGTTAATCTGATGCTTCCTTCACTCTAATAAACACGACCGCATCGAAAAGAACATCAAGCTCGTAACAGAACAGTTAGCGGAAATTGCACCATCTCAATCAAACATTGTTTGTTCAACTCATTACTTGGGAACTGTCATCGGTACAACTAATCCGTACCAAAAGTAAAAAGAAACGTAAAATAATGTTCTCATAATAAACAAGTTTTGATTTTTGCAAATATTTGAAATCACAGCGGTTGTTCATTTTCCGTGTTTAACTTATGCTTCACGGTATGTTTTACATCTTGCTGTCGGACGAGTTTAGTTAAAGTAAATTGTTCAGAAAAAAGCGGCATGTGCAGGATTAAAAATTCGTAGTCCTTTGCCTGATTCCTCCTGCTTGTCTTGGCGATTAGTAAAGTGATTAGTTTTAATTCCTGAAAATTGAGAGATTGTTTCGCTTACCTTAAAATCTTGACCTGTTTTCAGTACCAAAGCGGTCTTGCTTCTAAGTAGAATTAACCAATGCAAGGTTTCTGAAGTTTTAAGGGCGTTACAGCAAATATACTGTTTGTTTGCCTTCTTTCCAGGTAATTAAAAGCTCAAAGCTGCTGATAAAATCATGCGTTTCAATATCAGCATTGTATCGACGCTTCTTGGATCAATAATAAAGATACCGCTAATAAAAAGTTGCGAAAGGTGGCAGAACCGCAGAACCTATTTTGGATAATTGAAGCCGGCCTTTCAGTTTGGCGCTGAGGGATATTTTCGTCCAGTTTTTCTTTCAAATACCTCATGCTGTTTTAATTAGTTCTGTAACAAGAAATCTTCGATCTAAGTACAGTCACAGAAACGAATTCAAGGCAAACAAAAACATTGGTGTTGAATCAAGTTACGAGGCTAGGGATCCAGGGACCAACGAGGCGGGAGAAATTGTGGTCATTAAAAAATAAAACCAGATTCCTTGCAACATGGCTCGGGCAGCGATGAAGGCGTCATGCCTACCTGATCAAAGGGGCCGGTAGTACACAGTTGCAAAGCGCAACATTTTAAACCTTCACCTGCTGGAGGCTCAAAAAGTGGTAATAGCTTTTAAATGGAAATTTAATTTGTTTTGGAGGTTGGATAGCTCTCAAGTTAACGAAAATATAAAGTTAGGAAATTTTCAGCTCGAAATGTGTTTTCCATATGGATTTGAATGTTGACACAGATTCCTGCTCGGCTGGCGAGCTGATAACCAAAGTCATCAAATATGTATTTTTTATACTAAGTATTTATAAGCTCATAGACGTTTGGAATAGTTACCGTTTTGATGGAGTGGTGCACGTAATACTGTTGCAGACCGAAGATTTAGGCTGAAGGTTAAACCAACTTTCTGAGTTGATCTCAATTCCTGGAGCTTTAAGCGTGACAGCCGTTTCAACAAGTAATGAAAGACAATCAAAGCACATTAACTTTTCAACATCATTATTTGTGGTGGGTTGGGTGTTTAAGATCCATTCTTTTTTAAATTAAAATGAACAAAAGAGTATTCGCAAAAGATTATTCCATTATGGATTTCTTAGGATAAATGACGCCTTGAAAACACTCAGCTCTAATTCAGCCAGGGTATTAAAGTTGTATGGCAGTTCTTTGTGTCATCGTAAAATCAAATTTGACAATTATGTCAGGATTATGTCTTTTCTAAGTTCGAATTCTTGCTTATGTTGGGGATTACCTCCGCGTTGTTACCCGAAAAAGCAAATTTTTAATCGTTTAATTCCAGTTCAGATTTATAATGACTTGTCACGGATTGCTGTTGAATCCTTGAACACCATGAACATGTCAACTTACGCAATGGACGGAGATTTAGTCTACGATGAAATGTATCTTAAAATAAATTCGAATTGACATAAGCTAAATTATTTGTTTTGGCAAGACCTGGGGATCATGACTGAGGGGATCAGTCCTCAGATAATTTGAATTTTAATAACTACGAACTTGACTTCCAAATTAAGGGGATGCAATTCAGGATCGAAACTGCAAGTTCAGTTGATAAAGGCTAATACACGCATAAAGGACATAAAAGGAAGAAAGCTGATCCTCCGGTATCACTAAAAATATTATCCACTAAAATTAATTATACTCTGAAATTTCGATAATTTGCGGCGGGAGCCCATCCTTCAGTGTTTGCGGCTAGGTCGCATTATAACCTCCGCCTTAGTAGGCTATATATAAAATCAATCATCATCACCAGCATTCATTGCACACCAGACGTTTTTGTGCATTAAGCATGCAGCAGCAAAAAGGAACGATAAAAACCGGCGTGTCGGAGTGATCATGACTCCACTGTCAAGGGAACTGTGTAACAGATCAGTTGGCTCAGTTGATAAAGTGCCGGACTACCGTACGGGAGGTCGTGGGTTCAAGCCCCGGTCGACCAACACTCAGGGTCTTTAAATAACTGAGGAGAAAGTGCTTCCTTTGCAAGGACATCTGCATATGGTTAGACTTTCTAGTCTTCTCGGATAAGAACGATAAACCGGAGGTCCCGTCTCACAACTCTATACAATTGATTGTGGGACGTTAAAGAACCACTAGGGACGTGACCACCCCTAGTGCTGACCTGTTCTATTCAGCAAGTGGCCGGCTTAGCGTGATATCCCAAAAAGGCTTATGGTGTATGAGGCCACACGCATAACAGCCATAAGTCAATGGGACTTTGCCGAGTGCTGAAATCATGTAGATGTAGATGTAGATGTATTTAAATGATCTGCTACATAGTTCCCTTGACAATAGAGTCATGTTCACTCCGTCCGTGGTTTTTATCGAGTTCCTTTTTGCTGTTGTATGCTTAAACAAATCTCTAATGATGATTGATTTTATATATAACCTGCTAAGGCGGTAGTGGTTTTACGCTAATCCTGCAAAGTTGTACAGTACTGAAATGGCTTTTTGGGTGTGGCTGGTTTTCAGAGGTCAGGTGCCAGACAGTGACCACCAAAAAACGCTTTTTTTTTTAGTTAGTTTAGTTCCTTTCCTACAGGTGGGGAATAGGGCCAGAAATGAGTTCCCTCCACTTTGCTCTGTTCCTGCGGCCCATGATGTTAACCCCATCTCAGTGCGTTCTCTCTCTACTGTTCCTCTCCGGCATGTTTCCTTGGTCACACTCGTTTCCTTTCTCTTCCACTTAGTGCCCAGGTCAGTGCCACGTGTGGGTGTCACCTTGGTGCCACGCGTGAATGTGACCTATCCATCTCCATCGTCTATGTCGCACTAATGTACTGATCTTTTCGATTCCCTTTCTTCTCCGTAAATCATCGTTGGACACTCGCATAGGCCAGTGAACTTTCAAAAACCTTTGGGTAAACCTTATTCGCGCCAGTCTTTATTATGTAGATTCTCAGTAATTTCGCCAGTTTCATTTCGCCATAGATTTTTACACTTCATGCTCTGGTGCTGGCATCCATGATCCCGGCACCGAAAAATTTTGATCATAATATCTAGCACTTCACAGACAAAAGATATAAAGACGTCTAGGTGTAGATTCTTATTTTCATACTCCGCATCCTGGTTACAAAAAGAGAGACAATTTCACTTTTGGGGGATACACATGGTGCACAATACAACATTCACTTGAGCGACCTCCAGAAATATTAACAAACAGCATTATTATCAACAGGTACTTAGCCTCGGCTTGTTCAATCCACCAGTTATCCCACTGACCGATATTTTTTTCTGAGCATCGGCGTCATTTAAATTCTGTTCTGTTCTGGGAAAAAAATTGTAAAAAATCCTCCAGCAATCCAGCATAAATTCTATACCGTGCGAGGGAAAGATATCCAGAAAATTGCGTCAGGTCGAGTTTGTTAATTTGGGAATTTGAAGGAAATCGCGCAGTCTGTGGCTAAGAGTATTGGGATACTGATAAAAAGATCGCGAAAGCGGCAACCAACACACAACAATTCAGTCATGTAATTCGATTGGCTGCAGTATTTACATAGCTCAAGCCGAAATAGATATTTTATTATTATTATTATTATTATTATTATTATTATTATTATTATTATTATTATTATTATCATTATTGTTATTTTACTTTCACTGTTCTCAAAAGGCGCAAACTCACGATGTTTTGCCATCTCATTGCGTGGTTTGAAGGAAGAGCAACAGGATTACTCCGACAATTCGGTACAAGCCTATTTGAATAAAATAAAGTAGGGCTTTGGAGTTTTACATAAAAAAGATCAGAACCCTGTGATAGCTGGCAACATTCTGAAACTCATCAGACCGAAATTACAACTGCTCATTATCTCTACCTGAATATGTAAGTGATAATTAATTGCAGTTATGAACACTACTCTGCTACTTGTCACAAGTGAAAATGAGGTCACGGGTTCGACTCCCGCACAAGCCTGAATTCTTTTCAGGCTTCACTTTCTGACTACCGCAATAATATCTTTGAACCTTCCTGCTCGTACAGCCACAATTATTTCAAATTCTCACCTTGATATATTTCTTGCTTTTCAGGTTTATAACACACACTGATCTCACCTCCTTGAAAAGCAACAAAAACAAATTTCCCAACTCCCGTTGCATGAGTATCACACAGATAAATAAGCACTGACAGATCTAAAAATATTTATAAACCTTAATGACCATAACAAACAAAGACGCTTTACTTTATCAACAAAAACAGTTTAAGTGGCTGTTAAGGGACAGAAATAAATATTTAAGGAGATTAAATAAACATTTAAAAGGATTAACCGGAAGTCGTACTCGAAACAGACCCCCAAATTTTTCTTGTCGGAAACTTAGCATTGCATAAGAGTTATGTTACGTTGACAATAGCTGATTGAGAAAAAATGAGAATACTTAACTGCTGTATTTTGCGTTATCTCGTGAGTTGTTTTTCTATCAGTAAATTCCGCAGTCATTTCAGAGGTAAACCTAGTGGTTAAGCGAAGCAATCACGAATCACTCGGTGGTTTTGTTTTAATCAGTGCTTGTGTAATTAGATCGGATGCGGTTAAAAAGGAAAAAGGTACCAGTAAAAGTTGTGAGAGAGAGAGTAGAGACTTTAGGCACCGGCACCGGCAACGGCACCGGCAACGGCAACGGCAACGATACCGAGGGAAAGACTGGGGAGACAACGCGGTTGAAAGGCGAAATTGTAAACATAAGCACTTGCCAAAACCACAGCGGCGACGGCAACTTTTCTAGGTTGTCCATTAGCTTCCATTTCATCGTTGTCTTCTTTAGAGGCAGCCAGAAATCACCTTTTCATTAGTCATTAAGAAGGCGGGTGATAGATAATGAAGAATTTTTATTGTTATCACATAAATAAGTGATCAAATCCGGCTCTTACTTCGTGTACCGGCACAGATGACGTGACAAAAGAAATTATTGTTTTCTGTCAGTGCCTTAGGGATTTTGAGGTATTGTTCCATGTTTTTGTTCTTTTGTTTGTGTCCGGTACACGAAGTAAGAGCCTCAAATCCTGACAACAATTTTTATCAGTGTTTCGGCTTCGATGAACAAGAAAACGAGTGTCTGTCGGAATTTCGTTTCCATAAACAAAATATGCCATTCCTTGCTGAGGTATATCAGTTTATTAATTTTTAAGTCAGAATACATGAAGAGAAAGATCAGAATAAAATGAAATAAAGGCCCAATTTGACGCTGTTGTTGCTTCGGAACTCGGCCCAAACAGCGAACATACACATTAAAGTACTGAATTTTCTGGTCAAATTATTCCAATGAAGTGATAACTGCGTACTTTATCTGCGTACTGAATAAAACTTAATTTAAATTGTGAAAATAAGATCAGACGTCCTTTACCTTTAGAAGCGGATGAAGGCGACAGGGAATTTCATACAAATAAAGCAGCCCGATCTGATTTCGCTTCAGCCTTGATTTACATATTTCGCTCTACAGCAGGCAAAATAGCCGCTTAATTCCTAAATGTCTGCAAACAAGAATACCTATAAGCAACCTTTAGGCTCTAATTAAGGTTACTGCGTTATCAAATACAAAGATTTTCGAAGAAAAGCCTAGGTAAATGAGATTTTCAGACTCACGTTTTCACAAGACGGCAAACTGAATCGGCCTACCTCTCACGTTACGACGTGACGGTAACGTCAAGATAGACATGCGCATTGGATGAATTGGGTTTTCCCAGTGGCCTCTCCCGTCGCCGTCGCCGTTCCCGTATCGGTGCTTAAAGTCCCTAGAGACCTCAAGCAACAGGACGGGAAGAGACGACGGCGACGGGAAATCGGTGTGAAGTCTGGGGCGAGACCGGCGTCGCGTTCTTCTCGCTTGAGCATTTAAGCAACATTGCGACGGCAACTTCCCCTCAAAATATGAAAACTAAACAAGCAAAGCAAAAGGCAAACAAAGGCAAGAGAAAAGGTTTACGACCAGCGAAATGCTAATTCAGTTGCGACGTGAAGGAGACGATAGTCGTTGCATTTGGAATTTATTTCAAAGCAAAGAGCAGGTAAAATTCATGTATGGCCTTTGAAAGCATAAAACTTTGTACATCAACGAGAATTTGCTTGAAAGTCACTCATGACTCTGAAACCTTCTTGCCATTGTCCTCTTAAGAGAACTAAACATCCCTTTCAAGATTTCTGACGGTAGAAGACAGCATACAAAATGTAAACATTGGAGATCTTAGCTTACCGAAACGATTTCTTTGAGTTTGAGGATTTCGGTGCTTCAGGGACGACGTTAATCTTAAATACTGTAAAACTCATCAACACCAGAAAGATGCACAAGACGAAAAAGTTTGGCATTGAAAGCGACGTTGTCCGCGCAACGTGAGAACAGTGAAAATGGCGTTGTCGACGTGAGGACGACGGGAGTGCTGACGTCTTTTTACGTTCTGCGCATGAGTAAACCTGAAAATAAACTTCCGGTACGCCGTCCTCGTCTCTCCCGTCCTGTTGCTTAAGGTCTCTATTTAGTGTGGGTCTACCGCGAACGGCGTGTACGTTTGTAAGTGGTTTGAGCGTATTGGATACGACACCATTTGCCATAGCTGTAGACAGGTCAACTTTTTCCTTTGAAAATCCGTCGAGGAATCCACAGTTGCCTTGTGCATTGCTTTTCAACACACAAGATGAACGTAAACAAAACATAAACGGGTTTTTACCGGGTTTTACCGGTTCATCGTTAGCGCCTGCGCAAAAAATACGCCGGAAATGAGGTTTGTGGAAAACAACGAAAAAAAAAAACGAAGAACGGACGACAGATTTAGACTCGGGCCTTCCACAGGAAGCCCGAGTAATAACAACATTTTAGCAGATTTTTGTTTTTAACTCGTGAAAGTAAAGCAACCTTGTTCCCAGGATTTCTGCTTTTTCCGTCCCGACCCTGGGAACGAGGTTACTTCGAAATTGAATTTTGTGATCACCTTCTGACAGATCAAGAAAATCACTTTTATTTTTTGAGGTTTCTGGGTGAAACTTGGTTGTTTGGCGACAGCCCTTATACGCGTTTACGTTTAACTACCTATGTGATTTCACCACCAAGCCTCGTTTTCGAATTTCAAACTTGTAAAACCCAAAGCAGAACGTAAAGAATACCCACGAGCGAACTGAAGAGAACCGTATGCACCTCCAGAGGATAAGAAAAAATATAGTGCAAACGAGGCTTGGTGATGAATTTTGAACACCCGGTGTAATCCTGCATACCTTACTTGTATTAAAATCCGCGCAGCACTAGAATTCGCCCGGCGGTGAGTCCGCGAATTTTAATACTGCGCGAAATATAATCCGCGCGAAAAGCTTTTTCGTGTAATATGAGACACTCAATGTTAGTTATGCAAATTATATAACATATAGGCTCCAAGAAAGATTACTGTTATTGGTATTGTTATTGTATCACAGAAATAAGAACAATACAATATTTTTTTTTGTTCTTGCTGGTATTTGAATTCA
Source organism: Galaxea fascicularis (assembly GCA_948470475.1). NCBI lineage: Eukaryota > Metazoa > Cnidaria > Anthozoa > Scleractinia > Euphylliidae > Galaxea > Galaxea fascicularis. The sequence goes on along the minus strand of OX419341.1, from coordinate 26,535,645 downwards.
CGCTTTATTGTCTATTACATAATTTTGAAGCCATTTATTGAGGCCGCCTCATCGATTTTTGATTACGTAAGTTTTGACAGGACGCACGCAAAATAACAATTTTTCGTATTTTTCTTACAAACAAAAAACAACCTCCATAGATCGATTTACCATGCCAAAGTTAGTAAATATGCGAGGTTTAATAAGAATCCGTCGCAAAGTAGTGGAAATATGGCAGGGGGCAAGCGGTTGCCCCCTGCCATACATTCCTATTGACACGCTCTTCGTCTACCGTTTCAAAAGCCCCTTGCCTCTCGGAAGCTGTGTCTGTTTCCTCTTCCTCGATTTTTTCCCTTTCCTCCTCGAGTTTAGCCCGCTTGACTGATAATGTCCTCTCTTCTTTCCTCTTCGTCCATGAGAATATAGACGGACACGCATCATCCTTCAGTGTCTTTTTCTGACTGTTTACAACTTTATAATTCTCTTCTAAAAAGTGAGCAGAGCAGATTTTTGAGCTCTCAGTTATCTTAAAGTTTTTTGTTGGATCTCTTTTTATTCTGGATATCCAGACCTGTGAATAGAAAAGACCGGAGAACACAATTGCATTCTCAGAATTCGGTCGTAGTCACGAAGCTAACAACATAAAGGAAGTTGATACGTACTTTTCGGAGCTTGGGGTCATCCGGAAATTTATGAAAAGATAGCTGCTCATCTGTTGAATTGTTGTTACAATCAAATACCTTACAATAGTGAATCATTCTTGTAAAGTGCAATCTGATGTACAGAAGTATCACATTCCACATTTCAAACCACGTGACCAGTGTGTGACGTATAGGACTAAAAAGGTCTGTTGTGTGGAGATAATTGTAAGGTATGTTGTCAAGAACCGCCTTCAAAAGACTGACGTTCTTATGCTTATGCTTACGTTTATTTCCAGTGAGGACATGGTTAGCATAAGCATAAGCATACGCATAAGTATAAGCGTCGTATGCTTGTAAAAATATGCTTGCGTCGCACGTGTCGTCGCACGTGGGGACCGGGCTTTAACAGGGAAAACCGCTGGTCACGCATTGCCGCTTTTCGCCAGACGGACAGCGTAATCAGCTTTTGTGTCTTTCGTTATTTACGTCTTGATCGATGACAGCGCCGCACGAAATGAAAAACAACATCATCAACAACAAGAAGAACAGCAAAACAAATGTGAAACGATACCCACTTCCTTGGTGAAATCCAAGCCTAAGTTCTTCCCGCTGCGGCCCCCTTTCACACCCCTCAACCTGCCCACGTTTCCTCCTAGTTTAAGTACATTCTCTCGTGTACTTGAAAATCGTCAATGAAATTTTCAAAATTCCGTATTGCCATCACAGACGTATATCCATCTAAAACGTGACAAGAGATCGCTTTATCGCAAGTTATTTCCATTGAAATTTCACGTGCGTTGTCATAATGCTTCGAAGTCACGCTGCAAACGATGATGCCCAACCCCATTCCACTGAGTAAGAAATTACCACATTGTACACGTGATCTGAAAGAACTTTGGTAAGGAAAGGGAAAGAAGTGCATGTTGACCACGTGAAAGCAATTGAATTACCAATCAAATTAACGTAGTCCGTTGATTTCGCAAAATGGTGGCCATGTGATCGTTTGTGCTGGGAACAGGAACGCACGCTAGCAAATAAAGGACAAGGTTCGTTGTAAACATACTTGTTTGTACGGTTGAAAGTTTTGATGCCCGGTGGGACGAAGGAAGATTCATTTGTCTTTCTGAACGAAAACCAGCCGAAAATGAAGGGTGGACAGCCTTCTTATGTCCACCTAGTGGCCGGCGGGTACGTTAGATCCAAAGAGTGTATTTTGTTTTAGCCTTGGCGTTTGCATCGTTGTTAGCGTACGCCTAAGTGAAGTTCCGCAGTTTCGTTGTGAGTTTACACATTGAAGAGAAAAAGAAGCTTCAGAATGTACAAGGCATTGTACAAAGGCATTGTTTCGCATAATGATTATAGCAAGCTACTAAAGTTTTGTCGCGGCCTTATTTTCTGATGAAAACGCAGAACATGCAAGCTTGCATGCGTCCTTCCGGGATTGTTAGTCATCAAATGAAAGCTTTATTTTCTTTGCTTCTCGTTCTGTTTCACAACTTAATAGATCTTTGGTTATTTCAACTGCTTCGAAGAATCACAAAGTTGATTCTCCAGAAATCAGTGATGGCTGTAGTATACGTAGTTTACTGATGAAAACCTCTTCTGATTTTCGTCAGATCGACCGAAACTCTAAATAACGTTTATCGCTGAAACTTTTGTAGGGTTGGAGGAACTGTGGGTGCTTCACTGACATGCCCTCTGGAGGTTGTAAAAACAAGACTACAGGTGGGTTTTCTTACCGAAAAATCTACGGACATTAGACACGGTGACTCCGTCAAGTTCATTTGTCCTCCTTGACCCACTTCAGTCGCATGCGTAGATGCGGCCATTACATTATCTTTAAAGTATTTTCCCTTACCTCCTTGTGCCATAAATTGCTTTGGGGTTTTCTTTGAAAGTTAAAAACCTAAAGTAGCTCAATATAAAAAATATATATAAAATTATAAACCTTTGTTTAGTAACACTTACAAATTATTTGTAAGTATTACGTAACAAAGGTTCATATTTCCTTGGGATTCCTTAGGATTCAAATGATTGATTGATTAAACTATGAAATTGCAATGAATTTGCAAGACTTATTGAACGAGGAAGTCAGCTGGGTACAAGCTGACTGCATCAAAGAATGAAGCTCCATTAGTTGCTGGTCACACGGGGAACAAAAGTTTATGTTGAGACAGACCGGCAGCATGTCTGTCCTGTTACTGTTTGATTGTGGTTTACGATAATCATAAACAGATCCAAGACTCTAGTTACATGAGATGGGTATGAACTCAGACTGGTACAATTTCAGGTCTTTCTCTGTGGGACTTAAAATGATGCATCTTGTTGTGGGAATTGAGCAGAAACTTATGAGATAGACCAATATGAGCATGTTCTTGTGCATGCTGTGCGCTCATTCAATTTTGAAATCACACACATGATTGCAGAGCAAATTGCACTCCACTCAGATCAATTACCATCATTCAACAAACGGTTGTATTTGGTTTGGAATGTCCACCAAAACTCATCTGTTCTTGGTTTTGCAGTCATCAGTACCGACCTTCAGACCTGTATTGTGCCCAACGGCAAGTGGATCAGGAGTTTGGAGTATCCCAGTAGAGATTTCTGTCCCAAGACCTGCTGGTATCCTGTCGTGTTTCAGACATATTGTACAAACAGAAGGAGTTGCTGCATTGTTCAAAGGCCTAGGACCAACTTTAGTGGGTGTGGCACCATCAAGAGCTTTGTACTTCTCAGTATATGCTAAAGCTAAACATGTTTTAAAAACGAGTGGTGTAGTGTCGCCAGACAGCAAGTTTGTACATGTTGGTTCGGCTTGTTATGCAGGTATGGGTCTTGAACTATCACTGTGATAATTTGCAGCCCAGTCAAAATGGTTTTTAGTACTAGGCAAGATGGCTTGAGTAGTAGGCATCAAGGGTGTCTGGCCCTTGCCTGTAAGGGGGGTGCGGGAACATGCTGATCAGGAAAAGTTTGAAAATATTGGTTTAAATGGTTGCATCTGGCTCATTTTAGGGGTAAACTCAGCCCCTCTTAGATAGCTTATGATAACCTCTCAAGGACTTTTTTCCCTCCTTATTATTTTCCACTAGTATTTTTATTGTGAAAAGAAAAGATATTTAAGCAAGTACTAGCCAACAATGTAAAGGGTGAGAAACTTAGCAAATGAACATTCCAGCAAGCAGTCAGTTTGTGCTCGATTCACCAGAAGAAACTTTGGTTACATTTTGACATAGTGGAGATCTCAGATTGTGTTATCGATGAACTTGAGTGTGAAGTAGGCAGCAGACATTTTGTTTTAGGTGGCAAAATCGCTGGCTGCTAGCACATTTTGACTGGGTTTAATTTGTACTTAATTTCAACAAGTAAGGTAATGCAATGTACTCCAGCCGTTTGAACACATGTTTAGAGTAGGGGTGTGATGATGCACCAAAGTTCAAGGGTTTCAATAACATTTAAAAAACTTTTTAGTGAAAATCTAGATAATGTAGACAGCAGTGAGACGTACATTTTGAGGAAAAAAGTTAGCGATGGTTTTTGCTGCCTTTTCCTGTTGTTGTTTCAAATCCACCAGATTATTTCCTTCAATAGACCTTTTCACTGACACGGTGGCCATCTTGAATTCTATTGTTTTGACCAAGAAATTATGAGCTGCCGAGGGGGCAATCGCTGCAAAATGTATCGTATACACAGCTTTCAGAATAAATTTTTACTGCTTGTCTCTCATTCCAAAACAAATATTACAAGCGTTACACAGAATTCAAGATGGCCGCCGTATCGGTAAAAAGGTCTATTGAAAGTTTTAAAAAGCCTTGAGAACAAATCCTTGATTTGGATTTCAGTATGCCATGTTAGTGTTTGATCATCACTGACAATGATTTGTGTCATAGTAGTGGCATTTTTCACCAACCAAACAGCTGCATTCGCTATATTCTGAAAATGTTGCCATCCATGCAGGTTCTCATTTTTGTGCCAGGACCCTTGCTGGCTTGCTTCACTCGCCAGCTCATCCATCGCCTCGCTTGTAGGGGTCGTCCACTAGATTAGCCTTTGCTATTTGGATGATCCCAACTCACTCTCTGTTTTAATTTGTTTGTTACAATTTTCTGTTATTCCTTATCTGTACTCTGTTTAGTCCTGATGTAAACTTAACTTATGTTATGTAAAACTGAGCTGAGTTAAATAAATTGTCTCATCTTGTGCTCTCTCTTGCTTATCTCTCATCTCTTGTGCCACAGCACCTAATGAGATGCTAACAATTCTCTAGTGAATTTCTTTCTTGTTGTTCTTATTTCAAGTACTGGTCTAATGTGGTTCCTTCTGTATTTAGGTTTTGTCACATCAACCGTGTCTAGTCCACTTTGGGTGTTGAAAACAAGACTGCAACTGGATAACAGGTTAGTTCAAGGTAGTTTTGGATAGTGTAGCAGAGACAAAAACCCTCAGAATGGTAAACCAGCATCAAGGATGAAAGCATCACACACTTGAGTATTTTGCAAGGTGTCACAGCTAATCAAAGTCATCCACTTTGCAAATTGAGTTTAGACCCCTGCCAGGGGCTTCCTTCTTAACTGAACAGATAGGATGTTTGATTTGAAGAGGGCAGTTAGACTTAAATGAGACACTACAAAGACTTGATTATGGGTAAAATGTAACGAAAGTGTCTTGCTTCCCTTTAGAAGCTTTCAGTAATGTTTGATAACAAAGAAATCAAAACCATATACCCACAACTGGTTTACAATTCATTTTCTGAGTTCATTGGCTCCTGGTCACTGAAATACTTTACTTGTTATTATTTCAGGGCTGCAACAAGAGGACAGATTGTGGAACTTATTAACAGTATCTGGAAAATGGATGGATTGAAAGGCTTTTATCGAGGATTAACAGCAACATATGTGGGGATAACAGAGACTGTAATTCATTTTGTGATATATGAACATATTAAGGGTGAAATTGAAAGACTTCACTTGAAAGTGCGGGGTACAAGTGAAAAGAAAATCGCTGACTTTTTTCAATATATGATGGCAGCAGCAGCCTCAAAGTGTACTGCAGCTGTGGTTGCATATCCACACGAGGTTATCAGGACCAGACTGCGACAACAAGAGATTGATGGAAAGAGAAAATACCACTCAGTCTTTCAGGCCTTTAGGAAAATATTTCATGAAGAAGGTAGAATTGGACTCTATGGTGGGCTTGGAACTCACCTTCTTCGACAAGTCCCAAACACTGCAATCATGTTTTTGACTTATGAAGCTGTGGTGTATTGCCTGGCTGAGGATGATCTGCCATGAATCAGCCTTATTGGCAGGATATTGATTGTTTCATCAAAGATGCTTATAGATTAAATATATACACCATTACCATCATTAATAAGATTAAGTATAATTATGAATTCTGGGTATTATATAAGATATTAAGTTAATGAAAAAAAATGTCTAAGAGATATTGTACAAACTATGCAGGTAATCTTGTATTTAAAGAATTTGAAACTCTCTCTCAAATTTTGATGTTGTATTATTTTAATTTGTGTTTGTAAATACTAGTTTTATAGCATATGTACATAACAGATGTGAAGAAGGTACCTCAGTACACATACAAAAGGATAATTTTATACTTTCCAAGTTTTATTTGACAAGAATATCTGACATGATTACAGTAAAAATAATTAGAAAGGAAATTTTGAGGGCCAACAAACAGTTTTAGTGTTGCTCATGTTTAAAGGATCAAAGTTGTGAATTTTGTTATCTTGAGAAAATAGAAGTCAAGGAACAACTGAAGATTACTTTCCGGTTACATGTAGTAATGTTATCTATAGGGCAGTTGCTCGTCTAACTAGGACCATCAACTTAACAAGTTTGAAAGATGTAAAAGGGAGATTGCCAATGCTTTCTTTGACTCACAGTCAGCATTCCAGGTAAGGGAGGGATCTCGGTCAAAATCAGGGGAAAGATTTGAGGAGAGACTTTCCTAGTGACTCCTTTTCATTATCTTATCAATCTCCCTCGGACACTGACTGTGAAAGGCCAAATGGCATTGTTCAACTTGCAACACTATTCCAGGGTCACCCTCGGCGTAAAAACTCTATGAGGTTTCCTTTGTTTTATGAGGTATTGTTTTCCTGGCCCCGGTTGTTCAAAGGCTGGATAGCGCAATCCACCGGATAAATCACTATCCAGCGGACAAGTAATGGGAAAGCTAATTGCACTATCCACTGGATAGATATTTATCCGGTGGATAGCGCTATCCAACGTTTGAACAACCGGGGCCTGTACGCTATTGTTTACAATGTTTTGTTGTCTTTGTTTTACGTCACTTGTGAGCTTCACAGGTTTTTACACCGAGGATGAGCCCTATTCCAAGTGTCCAGACAAGCTATGTCTTCCTTTCAAATAACTGTATTAGACTGAGGCTGTCGTTTGAGTGAATTAAAGTACAGTTTTGTCAAATTCAGTTGGCTTATTTTATTTTTCAAACCCTGCTTGATGATGGATTTTTAGGCTGTGATCACAAGATGAATTTGACACTGGTGTTGATGGGAGGGAAAAAACACTGCCATACAAAGTTTTAACCAGAAGGGCGTACTTTTAGAAGGAATTCAAGGAAAATTCATTTGATCTCTTATACTTTTATGCGAAAACATACCTCCTGGATGGCCAGTTTCCATTGTCTGGCAAGATGCCTGCTTCATAAATGGCAGCCAATTTATCATTCTTTTGAATTTTACACATCCTAGTGAGGCTGGTGAAGCTCATAACCATGAAAACAAAATAATATTTTGCTTGGCTGCCATTATAAAAGAATTGAAGTGTCTAGGTAAGCTGAAACTTTATTTGGTAGCGGATGAAAGGAATAGAACGCAGAAAAGAATGGGCAGTGAAACGCCCACTCGGATCTTGAGCGATGCGTGATGCGGAGAGAGACTGGGTCGAGGGCGCCCGAGTGTGGCAGTGTTCAAAAAATGGCGGCAAATGCGAAAAAGAGGTTGCTGCATGGCAACTCTCTTTTGGTGTGCAGAGCTATTGAAGCTGTGGGCAATACAGAATAGTTTGTAGATACAAAGTCAGAAACGATTTTCCTTGAAGTAAATCTCGCTTCTTCAAAACTCGTTACTTTTCATGTCAGCGCGTGGGGTCAGCCTCGGTGTAAAAACCTAACGAGGTTTTCTTTGTTTTATGAGGTATTGTTTTGCTGTACGCTATTGTTTATAGTGTTTTGTTGTCTTTGTTTTACGTCACTCGTGAGCTTCACAGGTTTTTACACCGAGGATGAGCCAGCGCGTGACAATAAAAATGTTCATTTCCAACGACCTAAAGCAGTTGAAAGCGTACATTCTTGACTATATGTAGGACAAATTAATCTCTTTCAACTGAGTAAATTTTATTCTGACCTTTTTTGACCTTTTCGAGTTTGAGGTGGTCACTTTCGCGCCAGTCAGAGTTTCAAAGCAATGAGCTACACGAAATCGAGTCGGAGACAGTTTATTTCACACAGTCTATCACAAACAGTGTTAAAGTTTTCGAACTGCTTTTAGTTTCTACTGTTTTCGTCGGCAAATGGCTTCGGGAGCGAAACGAATTCTCTTATCACCTGCCAGCCCAGGACAATTAATCCGCAAACAAAAGAATGGCAGTTTTTCCATCTCCACAGCGAGTCGCTGGCGGACCAAAATCACCATCTTTCTCAACGCCAACGGGACTTGAAAGTGTGTCTGCAGCTAATCAGTATCAAGAAAAGATTTGCCCAATGAGACGAAAAGCCAAGCAGATCGAGAAAAAAGCTGTTTGATTTTCCCCGAGTGGATATCCCGTTGCGTTGACAACTAATCAGCTGATCGATACTTCGTGCTCCTCGCTACACCCAACGAAACCGGCTCACTTGACGTGGATGATCAAAGAGAACATGAAGCATCGTCTGCGAGACTAAGGCCCCGTTCAGACTAAGTGCCCGTTCCACGGCACCGTTCCCGGGCACTAAAAAGGACGCTGTCCAGACACCTCAGTGCCCTGGACCGAGGATGTTCACACTAGTGCAGAAGGCTTAGTGCCCAGTTTATCTTTTTGAGTACTCCGCAATATTGCTGCCATTTTTGTGACTGCATCATGACGAAACACGGGAAGAAACGTGGGAACACATGAAAACGTGTTCAGACAAGTTCCCGTGCCCGGGAACGGTGCCCAAGTACTACCCTTGGAGGTAGTGCCCGTGCCCGGGCACGGTGCTCAGATCTGTGCGCTGGCACCAACAAAAAGCTATGTTCAGACCAGTGCCCGTTCCCGAGAACCGGGCTCAGGCACCTAGTCTGAACGGGGCCTAAGGTTCATTCGCAGATCTTCTAACTCGCCCGGATCTTCTGTCTCACCGCCGTGAGCCGCCATCTTTGTTTATTTTTCGACTGATTCCCAGTCTCTCTCCGCATCACACATCGCTCAAGAGCCAAGCCGCCCTGATGTACCACGTGGACATAGTCCCCAAGCAGTGGCTTTCAGCTTACCTAGACACATTAATTTGTTGGTGAAGTATTCTATACACAATCACTGGTTCCAGGAAAACACTTTGAAATTTATAAAGTTACTCATTTACTGACTTTCTTATGCCAATGGCCTTTTAGTTCAAACCACCACCAACAAACTATGGTTCAATGTGAGAAGTTACTGAAGTTTTTAATTAAACACCCACGAAGCATCCACCATCACCATAAGTTACCAATCCACAAAGTCCCATAAGGGATACAAGGCTCAAGAATGCTGAGCTCCAAGTAAGCCAGTACAAATCATTGTCTTGTTGCACTCACGAAAATGTGCTCTTTTTCCAAGTGCAATATAGGAGATAGGAACCTTGTGTTGAATTGGTTTTCACCCCTTGTTACCCTTCAAAGAATACATGACATCATTCATGTGTCTATCCTTTAATTGCAAACTGCTCTAGACCAATCAAACATAATGAAAGCATAGTACCTCAACCAGTGGTTAATTTTATTGACTTTATGTACCCACTCTACCAACACAAGGATGATTTTGAAATAGAAATAGAGAGAACTGAAAGAGAGCAAGATTTTTGCTACTGTTTTGTACATAAAAAATAAAAATCCTCTGTTTTTAAGACCACAAGGGAACTTGTCTCAGTCTTCAGCTGCCACGGTAAGTAGTGTAGGAGAAGGGACTAAGGAGCAGTGGTACATGGTAGTGCTGAGAAGGGTCACTGATTTGGAATACAATCTGAAAGTAAAAAAATTAGAAAATAAGTGTCAGATTAGCCTTGTTATTGTCATGAACAACCAGAAACAGGCAGATTTTTGATAATAATTAAGCAGAAGAAAAATAATTTTTAGTATGCCCAATTAGATCAGGAGAGGGGGGAGGGAGGTGATGGGCTATCAATCTGGCCATGGATGTAATTGTAAGAACACCTACAATTTTGTTATTTTATTAAGGAAAGTAGTGAGATGCAAGTACCACACTGAACTTTTGAGAATGCAAAGCTCTTGGCTTTACATAGACAAACACAAATTTTGAAAATGCACAATAACGGTATACTCAAGCAGACTCTTTTCATAACATCAAAAAGACAACCTATAAGGGGTCAACTCACAAAAAAGGCAGTCCAAAAACAGATGTTAAGCTCAGTGCACCATGTGGCTCAAAACTAAATGAAAGCCCGAAACAAATGTTTATTTTGTGATAAAGTAATTACCTCAACATAAGGGTAGAAGAATGATGAAACTCCAGTCTCCTTGAAGTAAGCCTCTGTCTCAAATCTCATCATGTATTTACCCGGGAGGAATTGCTCCTGAGTCAGTAGGTCATGAATTCTACCATCTGCATTGGTAACTCTGAAAACAAATTAAATAAATATAATTTGCTACTTTTATAAGTAAGAGCTGTACAGTATATTGAGAGATTCCCCTTGTGTCTGGGAGACTTTTGGATAATCAAGGAGAGTTGGTATATAATATGTAACACAGAAATGGATAAGCATATTATTATGATACAGAGATGAGGAGACCTCTAGAAAACACAAGATTTGTATGAGTGAAGCCTTCTAGGCAGATCTGAGGGATGTGTGAAGATGGGATGGGAGCATCATTCGTTTTTTTTTTTTTTAAGAGAAAGCTTTATAATCTTCATTTTAGCCAAAACAGAGTGTCTCAGCATGTAATATTGGTAGAGAAGTCCCAATTTGCAGTTCTTAAAGAACAGTGGAGTAATTACATTACATTGCTTGTATCTGATTGATAATATTATAACATGATGATCCCAGTACAATGTTTTGAATAGTGAGGGAACTGCCAGAACAACTTGATAAAAAGAGTTGAGTGTTAATCTCACCCTGATGCAATGTGTTTCCACATGCGACTGTCTGGTCGCATTTCTTCAAAGTACACTTGTATCTGTAGGTTCCTGGCTGCCACACCTCTGGCTGTGTCCAGCACATGAGTTGTGAGTGGGCTTCCTGGCATTGAGCTTCTATCACTGGTACAGTGCTGTGGATGATTGAATTTGTTGTTGGTTAAATAGCAACTACACAGTAAAATTTTGTAATGTCTATTAGACATGACTTCTTTGGAGAGTAATTTATTTGCAGAAGGTAATGTGTTGGCCAGGCCTCTTTCAGTGTTCCAAATAAGAGGGGTAAAAATAAGTAATGGTTTGGTGGGAATGGTGTGACTATGACCTGTTAGAATTTCTTGTTGACACCTTGCCTTGGAAGCTTAACTGGAACCGTGCTCTTTGTAGTTTGGGTTATGGTTTCAGGGGTATAGAGGTAGAGCCTACATCTAAACAAGGAAGTCCACATATACTAGTCTTGGGTTTTCAAAGTGCCTGATTACATGAGGCGGGCTGGCCCGGTTAGCCGGGCTGGGGTCACTTTGCCAGGATCTCGGCATGTTTCTTAAACGCAACAAAAATCAACTTTGCGATTACGTGATAACCGGGCCAGCCCAGTTAGAAGCAGCCCGGCTAACCGGGCCAGCCCGGCTTATGTAATCAGGCCCAAAGAGTGGGTTCTATATCTTTGTAACATATGCTATGCCCCAGACATAAAATGCAATAATTTTTCATTCCTGTGTGTCCACACAAGGTGCCCCTTTCTCATGCAGAAAGTGGGATGATTCCACTGCCCATAAACAAAAAAATTCACTATCTGTCATTATTGGATACTCACTGTTAAAAGGTATTAGAAAGATATATCATAACATTTGCATGACCCCTATCCCCCTGGCTACTCCCACTCTTCTACAGCTACTCCAACTCCATTTGAAAGAGCAGAGCCAATAGAGTTATTTCAAGGTAACTGTCAGGCCTTACTAATTTCAACCGAATTTGCAGCTTTGAACATCATGCTGCATGCAACAAAGTTTGGGGAATATGCATGTAGAATGCAATGAGCAATCAAGACCTTAACTATTTCACTAATTTAATGTTTGTCTTCTACATATCATAACACTGCTTTTATTACCCATGAAAACCTTCAACAGTAAATAAACTGATAACAACAACATATAATATTATTTTGGTGTCTTCTTTATTAGCAGTTCAGTGACATTTTCAAAAAATCACCCCTACCAACTTTGCATGACCTTACCATAGTGTGTGATGAAGAAGAAGCCATAGCAGGAGCTGTTTGACAATATACAACTTTTGAACCAGTGTGTGCTGAATAGCTATTTCCAGCACGGACTGCTGCTGATGTCTGAGGAATGCAGTAATTTCCGTCTGTTGTTTTAAATGTTGACTGCAGTGGACTGCGTAGATGATGAGAAGACGCTTGAAGTTGACTCAGTCTGTATGCTGCAAGGGGCGATGGTAATCCCCTTTGGCCAGAACAGCACTGCATTCCCAGCATGGAACCAGTTTCTGTTGGACTTGATGGGTTGAGCTCCATTTGTTTCTCACTAAAAGCATGATTGCTTCTCTGAGATGAAGAGGTTCTAATCCTGCTTGGAGAGTGGCTTGTATTAATAATTATCTTTGTGAGATGAGCTTGTTCTCTGCTCTGAACAGCGCTGAATGCTGAACCCTGTTGAACTTCACTGGACCTAGAGGTAGCTGCTTCCTCTGGACTTGGTGTGCGATACTTCCCATTCACAGACACCATTGTAGGACGCTCATCACATGGTTCCCGAGGAAGGATTGGATGATATCTCTGGGGAGCTGGCAGAGATACTAGAGTAGTAATGAGGGGATACTCTTCAACAAGGCTGTCAAGAATTGCCACATAAGTACCTCTGATGCAATTGTTGGTGTAAATCCTGGACAGACGTGCAAGTTTAGACATGTTTGTCATCATCTCACCCAGTGAGTTGTGACCAACTGCTGCATTTTCATACCAGATGGGATCATCTTCGCAAGCATGGTGTTTGAATGAAGCTTTGGGTCTCTGCCAGAGGTACAAATTCATGGGGTTCAGCTTTGAAAGGTACTTGAGAAATGACGACACAGGGCATCTTGGATTGCCTGATATGGGATGGGTTTAATAATGATTAATTCTAATGACAAGAAAAAACAATGTCCAGTGCTGCTGAATGTGCAAGAATACTTTAAGTCTATGTCATCATGGATCTGTACAAAGTCCTTTCACTCTCTAGCACCTCTATAATTTGAAATTGTCATTCAAAAGTACAGTGAAAGTTACCATCAATGGAAGTAATATTGTTACTGCTGGGCATGAAAACAGTTAACTTGAGTGTAAGAAAAATTACAATATAGCAAATATCCGGTTGATGTAGCTTGAATCGTTTCCCCATGCTCAGGACATAAGCTAAAACTGTTCAAATATCAGCTCAAGTTTGTGAAGGTTAATCTTAAAGTTTCCTATTTTTACTTTCTTCACTGAACCAGGGACCAAGAATTGCAATTTCTCAACCAGAAAATCCTTGGAAAAAACGGTTTGCTTTTCTTCATTTTCACAAAGACATTGGGAAATTTGAATAAGCTCAACTTTCCCTCTCAGATTGGAGTAAAAAACGACTCAGGAACTCAGAAACTCGAGTTCGACTACGTGACTAGTTTCACTGCAAACTCATCTTTTCGATCATTCGTTACTGAACATTATAGACAAAATCAGATTGTTCCTTGACGAATTCTTATCTTTTCGATTTTTTTTCAAGCCGTCATGCTTCACTATGCGTAATGAACAATTTCGCGCGCTTTGAAAAATTACGCCAACCGTTACCTGGTTTTTCCGTCATCCGCGGACATTTTCCTTCGGCAAACACGTTTTCGCAGTGCGAAGGGTTGGGATAAATGTATTTCAAGCCAGTACTGGAGTCATAACCAATGAGGTAAGTGTCTCGAGTCTGCTCTCTCACATTACTGCGGTTGCGCTTTCCGGGCAAGTACATGAGAAGGTCGAAAAACACTTTTCGTTGAAGACCATCGGCGCTGAATGGCGACAGCACATCGCTGAGATAAAGCTTCTTCAAATCGTCCGGTCCGATGTCGGAACGGTTTACTTCTCCTTTTCCCTGCTTGTTTAGCTTTATGACCTGAGCTTTGAATATTTTGTTGGATTCGGTAAATTCAGGGTCGTTTCTGATGTCTATATTCCTCTGTTGTGACTGTAAGTATCGATGAATGCCGAAGCGTATGCTTCCCAGAGCAGATGATTTGTAGTAATCCCCATTCTTTTTGCGCGCTTCAACGTAAAATTTACGCAAAAGGTCATTAAGGGCTTGCTTGTCCAAGTTCTCAAAGTTAACATCCATACTTTTCTCCTCCATGTAGTCTCGAAGAATTTTCACGGCATTTTTAGTCGCTCGCCATGTGTTTTCGCTACATGAACGGTGCTCTAACAACCTTTGAATGTCTTCCTCAGACGTTTCGCCAAAACGCGGCAATGAACTTTCGTCTGTTGGACTTCCAAGCGAACTCCCCTCACTATCGGGAAGGTTTTCAGAGTTTTCAAAAGGCTCAACTTTAACTTCGGGGAGCACAACAACTGAACTTGTTTCCTCGTCCATTGTCTTGTGAAGACTAGCGGCAAATGATTCACGCTTGCAAGACTTCAAGACTTTGAAACCAGGCAATATCGTGTGATGTCACACTTTCACGATGATTATCTGTTCTTGCGTGCGTTATTTATAGCACACACAACTAAACTATAAACTTTAGAGTTTTCAAGGAGAGAAAAGAGTTAAGTCTACACGACTTGAAGGAAAACAACCCCATTTCTCAAAGATTTATACACTGAAAAACCAGTGAAAATTGCATGTCGTTAAAATTGGTATATTACAAGAGTTACCAACTGGTCCGATATCGTGGAAACTTGCAAGACTTATTTTTGTGGTGGACAAATTCAACAGCTGACATCAAAAGCTAACTTTTTAAGTGGAGAGAGCAATATGATATCGGTCATTTTCCGGCGAGTATCTTCAAAGAGTTGGCTCTTTTGATAACGACCTTGGCCAGCAATTTCGTAAAGCCAGATTTAAACCGAAACCCATGTACTTTGTGGTTGACCAATTGTCCGCACACACCATTCTATAAAACCACTACAAGGTGTCACTTGACAAAAAAAAAAGAAGTATTCAAAATGATAACATTCAGTAAATATTGAACGCTGTCAAAATCGCCTATTATGTCTCCACCGTGAACGATTTCACATCGCACCGTGGTATCATATCTTTCTGTAATTACACAGAAAAGTAGACAAGCGACTCTGAAAGCTAAGTATTAGCATATATAACACTTAAACAGTATGGTAAAGGTTTTCCAAAAAGAAATATCGGCTTCACAACGCCACAGAAATGTTTGCACAATTTGAACAATATATTAAATGATATATTTAACAAATTGAGGAGACCATTGAGTAACTACCTGAAAAGCGTTCGAATTAATACATTTAAATTTCAATGTTTTGAAGTTTTCACAAGAACGAATTTCTATTTTCAAGGGAACGCTCGAGCAAATACGGCTTTTATAACGCTTGGGGACCAGGAGGGTCAAATAATGTTATTGTCGAGAAGCAATTAAACCCTAATACAGTGTATACGATATAATACTATCCAGAGATAAGAGCAGTGATATTGTATTTGGAAAAAAATACGCAGTTATACGCAAAGCGATGACAGAAAAATCTCAAAGTAGCGACTTTTTCTAAGTCTTTGCGCGTCCTCGTTTTTCTACAAGTTTGTACGCGCATTTCTGTCAGAACACGAATTTGATTACCTGTGATAAAAGTAATATCCGCCAGTGCCTGGATCTTTTCAGTATCGTTTCAAACGCCCTTGAAAACGAACTTAAATGATGCCATTCTGACAAACGAACAGGCGCCCGGGAGCACAGAAACAATACAGACACAACTGGCATGCCGTTTGCAAATATCATTCCACGAATTTGTAAAGAATTTTCTGCGGAGGCAGAATAAATCCCTTCCACTTCGAATATATTGCTCTCGTATGTATTTGCTCCTAGCTAAAAACAGTGATTCGCAATATTTTAAGGGAGTCAACAGATCTAGACATTAAGGGCTGACTGAAGTGGAAATTATACCAGTATTAGCTCTAAAATACGGATAGATATTTTTGGAAAAGGAAAGGCGTATAGTATTACGTACTCTGGAGGCACCCAACACGTACCACAGATCTCACACGTTATAATTTTTAAACTTATCAGAAGCCTTAGGAGGTGAGCTATCAACGACGAGACTTTTCTACCCCAAAATTAGTAGGTATCCAAAACTGCATTGTCAGGGTATCAGTAACTTAACCGAATCGAAGAAGAAGCGTTTAATTGTGATTTAATTTTACCTTGCCCGCCTCTTGGATATGCTATTTACATCTCAGAATATTTTAGTATGCAAAAATACCCGCGTGGAAGACATAGCCACCGTGGCTTAAGGTCGCTTTATATTTGGAAGAAACTAGAGCGTAACGTTTCCAGTTTTTTTCCTCTTATCTACATAGAGTGAGTCTTATGTTTAATATTTCTCTCTCCCACACAACTCTCTTGTACTAAGCCAGAACAAAATCAGCCATTGTTCAAGCAATATTTTTAAACATATTTTCCTTTAACGCTGCTCTGCTTATAAAACCTTGAGTTTAAAAAGTGGTAGAAAATTTCTCATCCTTCAAGCTTTCCTGGTTTAAGCCCAGTACAAATACTTGTCTTTGGTCACAAATTCGGCTCTGCTTTGTGCCGGGTTATCTCAGATCACCGATATTACAGTGGGAACAAACTTTGGACCTTAAAAATTATTCCGATATTACTTAAGTTGCTTTTGTATTGCATACTCCTAGAATAATCTCAAATAAAGCCATTTTTGTTTACTAATTTCCGATCTCTTACCTTGAAATTTTATTTCGGTTTTGTTCGTCAAAACGGAACCAAGCAAGAGAAATGCTTAACATATCCACTCTCTCACGCGCGCGCACACACCTTACACAACAACAACCGGCGAAAACGAATGAAAAAAGGAAAGAAAACATACCAATACGTAGCAGCTAAATTTTAAGAGTACAAAAGTGTCATTTAGTTAGGGAAAGACCAGATAAAAATAAAATCAAGTCACATTTTTGTTTGAGTGGTTTGGTTATTGTTTTGTTTTAAAAATTACAAGTGGGGTAAAAGAACTTCCCTTTTCTTTGCAAGATTGCACCAGTTTTTCCTGTTCGGGATTTTATGTTAAATATCGGAAAAAAGCAGTTAGTTTGGAGTGCACCTGTGTGTCCTGTATGACATTTAGCAGCTACAAAGCTCGAAGCATCTAGTCTTTAGTCTCGGAGTCTTTTGTACTCATTGCTTATCTGCAGCAGAGAGGAGGGGAAATTTACAGTTTATTCTTCTGTTTGATTTTTGTTTTTTGCCCATTGCTTGTGCAGGAATCTTTTTCTTTTTTGCAAGTGCTTGACTTTTCTTTTCTTTGCCTTCTTCTTTGCACAAATTTTTTTCTTATCCTTTTATCTTGTATGAATTTTTTTTTTGCTTTTTCTCCACCCACCCCACCCCCCATCACTTTTCTAATGGTCCGTCCGTTATTTCCAATTTCCTCGACGTTGTCACCAATTTCCTCGCTACAATCCTGAAGCTTGTGGGATTAGTTCCTCACCAATATAGTGGATGTAGTTTCCACATTGGCAACACCACCACAGCAACTACTGCTGGACCAAACAATCACTAAACAATGATTTGCTGACTTCTACAATAGATACGTTTTCTCGTGAAGTCTGCCTCAATTTCGGACTACTGACGTTCCATACCAATATGCCTTTCCTTACCACTCCCGCACCAAGGGATATTTAGGTCACCTCATTTGAGCAGTTTGTATCCTACATATGCACTATACTAAACAATTGGCTCCTGATTAAACCAAAAATATTGTAACTCCAAGCTTTTCCATGTTGTTTGATCAGTATTTGCAGTGGTCCTCAGACATGTTATTAAAATTGTGTTGTGACTGATCACGGCCTATTTCTTGATCTGATGTTGAGCAAGTCTGATCATACACGGTTTTTGCTGTGGCTTTCAAACTATAAGAATACATTAAACTGCTTATTTGGGGCCCAGAACCTTTGTTCTGTCTATTGTAAGATACAGGATGGCAGTAAGTGGCATTAATATTATTTATATAGTTTAGTGTAGCCTTCAAGTGGTAGACATTGTATGACACTATATTATAGCTTAATTGTTTCATTCAATTATTCATTTATTCATCAGTTACCCTATCCTCCAATTCTAAACACTTCATTCTACCAGGATGATATTTACCAGTAGTAAGGAATAATTTTTTCTTTGCTGTTTTAGCAAGAAAGAAGGAGTACAAAGAATGGGCTATTGACCGGTGGCCCTAGTATCACCCAACTAGTCAGACAGAAAAGGCAATAATAAAGTTAGCAAATGCAAGTTGAAGAAGTATTTATTTGGGAATAAAACGAAAAAAAGCGTCACACTTGATTGCTACTCGAGGACTATTAAGGACAATCAAAACGCTGGATTTGCATTAGTCCACTAGTTGGGTGATACTCAACTGCAGTAGCTAAATGCTAATGTCTGGTTACATATGACCCTACCCTTCTCACGGAAGGTTTTTTTAGTTTGGGCCCCAGACCTCCACTACAGAAGAATAGAAATTCCAACGAGGGGGTGGGGTGGGAAGGCAAACACAAAAGAAAAGTATAGAAAATAGGGCTAAATTGAAATTTCCAGAGGGGTGCAGAGGAGTCCATATCGGTTGTCCATAGTGATTCATGTTATTTTTACCTCTTCTTTTTTTTTTTGGGGGGGGGGGTTGGGGTGGGTGAGGTGGGGAGCATTAAGACAATGTCAAAGAACTTGCACTATTTTTCCAAACTGGTTGGTTGTTTTTCAATGCTGACATCTTATTATGCTTATGCTGGCAGGGTATAATAATGTAAAAAAGTGTACTGATCCCCAGTATCACATACCAGACACTTCAGCTTTTGCAGTGATGTCCAAATTGAACTGGTACTTCAGGAGATAAACAGAGAAGTGCTGACATCTGGTATGAACAGAGCAGTGGATGCCCAGCTTGACATTCATGCTTGTGGCTTCTAGGAGCAGCAAGGCTCTGCCTTTTTTATGTCAGGGTTTGCTACCCAAATGCAGAGTCTTACAGAGGCCTCACCATGAAACAAATCTACCATCAGCATGAGAGTGAGAAGAAGAGAATGTATGCCAGCAGGGTACTAGAAGTCAAACAAGGTTCCTTTACCCCACTGGTATTTGCTACCGGCAGATAAATGCAAGAGGTATCACAGTAGACTGGCTGAACTTTTGTCAACCAAGAAGGGAGAGGACAACAGCACTACAATGCCATGGATTCATGCCAGTCTCATTCACCCTCTTGAGGTCTGCACTACTGTGCTTGAGAGGCTCACATTGTATGCAAAGAGCTCTATTGAACATTACTGATACTGATGATGACTTTGAAATCAATAAGGAATTAGCAACACTTTAGGATTAGAGCATTTCTTATTGCCGTCATGATGGATTAGGATAAATGCAAAAGACTTCGATCTCTGCAGGATGCAGTTATATACATATTTATTTATTTATTTTGTATTATATCTGTGATACATGTTAAGGTCCAAATATTTTTGTACAATTTTCAAAACATTTTTCAGGTTATGAAAAAAAATAGGACATGCACATGTATCTTTTAGAAGGAAAACTTGTATGTGGTATAGGGTAATTTACATAAATTTAGTATTTTAGAAACATTTTTATCTAGAATTTTGTCCCTTTTTAACATGGAGAAGCATTTGTTAAGTAGAAAAGTGTTTTTATTATTATTATTATTATCATCATCATCATCATCATCATCATCATTATTAGTCTCCTTCTCAGCCGTCATTTGAGCTCATCAGGCAACATGCTCAGCCTCTCCCACTCAATTCACAATAACAAGGACCTCTCAAAAGAATTCATTAGCTTATAACTATTATTATTAAAGTTATTATTATTATTATCATTATTAGTCTCCTTCCCAGCTGTCATTTGAGCTCATCACACAACATGCTTCCTCCCCCACCCAATTTACAATAACAAGGACCTCTTGTCGGAACCTGCTTTTGTAAGCAACTGAAGCCACTCTTAGACCACCCTTTAGTTTAATAAGCAACCACTTAACACAATCTGGAAAGATTTCTGCCAAGCCCAATACATTAATTATACATCCATCCCTGTCATACTAACTCTGTTCCAAAAATGAATAGAGTTTGAGCCACAAAACGTATGCATAATTAATGCATGGGGCTGTACAGAAATCTTGCTCACAATCCTATTTCTTCAATGGCACAAATAACATTTAGGTACTTACAAGAGGTCAGACCACAGGTTCTAGACTTTGGTAACATGTTCATAGATCAGGGGCTGTGCAAGGGGTGGGGCTGGGGGGGGGGGGCTTTAGCCCCCCTTTTTTTGGTGGATTAAATCACTATTTCTTTTCACTTAAGTAAACCAGGTCTGTCTTTTACAAATTTATGTCAAATATACGGACCTCTTTGGAAACGCTGCCTTTTTCTGATTTGCCCATTTCGATCCAATTTCGTTTTTTGAGGGTTTTCTCATGCAAACACGGCCGGATGAGTCAGTTTCTCGTTAGGTTTGTTCCTGAACAGCCGAAAAATGATCAATTTCTAGATCCATTTCTAGCCATTTCAGAAGACTTCATGTTCAAATTTTCCCGGGTGAGCATGACCCCGGATCCCCCTACCCCACTAGAAAGTTCGCTCCGCGGTCCCTGTAGATGCCCTGATTTCTGAAGACAAAAGCTGAGTGATGGAGACCAGACGGACCTTGGGCTAAAATCAAACGCAGTGGTTATTCGTACGCAGTCGCGCGGGACTCGTACGGCGACTAAGATTTGCCATTCATACGGGACCCTTCCGAGCATGTGGGAAGTACGGAAACTTTATGGAGGCAAATAATGATCCACAAAAAGACGAAAGCAAGTCACTAACCTTCTCTGGAGTTATATGGTTAAGAATACTTGATAATCTTGCGTTACTCATCAGGAACTCCTTATTCGCAGGATATACCGCGTACCCATGCGTCTTACATAATCGAATTTTCCAATTTGTTAGTGGCAGTAACAGCGATCTGCAAGGGTTTCGAGACAGCGAAACATAGTGTCTGCGGTTTCCGCCTTAAAAATTCGATGTTACTTCATGTATCCCACTATAGATTGTATTTAGACTTTAAATTATATACACTATACATACCCCGTACCCCTGTACAAACCTGTATATTCTGGCATACCCCTGTATACTACCCCCGGTATAACCTGGTATACCCCTGTTTATTACAGCTTTCAGTTAGTACGCGTGCTGTGATTGGTCAGTTTTGCGGGTCGTACTCCACTGTACGGCCCGCTAAATTTGAAAGTTTCCTTTTCCGTGCTCCTGATTAACCTCAGAGATATAATAAATATCTTACTAGTCTCGTTTTCTCGGTCCGTATTGTAAGTTGCGGATCCTCGCTTTTTCCCGTTCATTTATGTCCCGCGCGCTTCGTAAACTTACAGCACGGACCTCGAACTCGGTTAGTAAGAGGTATTTATCCCTGTGATATAATAATGATAATAATAATTTTAAGAACTTGTATAGCGCTATTTACATACAGAACTATCAGTAGCGCTTTATTTATTTATTTATTTATTTATTTATTTGTTTATTTATTTATTTATCCAGGGGCATCCAATTTAGCAGAGCTAGTTTAAATGGAGCCCTGACATTTACATTCATTAGTAATCAAAAACTATGCCGAAAAGAAGAAAATGTAAAATACAACTGTAAAAATGTAAAAATTAGAAAAATAAAAAAAAATAGAATGAAATCACAATAAATAACCTACATACAAAAAAGGCAGGCCCTTAACTTAGGCTTAAAAATGTCTAATGAATAAGTATCATGCAAATCAATGGGTAATCTATTCCATAAATATGGTGCAGCTCAGCTCCATACAAAGATCTCGCACTAAGCGTAGGCAACATTTTTTTCGCGGGGCGGCTCCAACAAACTACCGTTAGACTTTAGCTTGACTTTAATTAATTCACAAAGATGAGAAGAAGCCAAACCATGAATTGCCTTAACAACTAAAATTAACATTTTAGAATGGATGCGCATCTGTGTAGGCAGGCAGTGAAGCTTATGGAGTGCTGGTGTAAAATGAGAATACTTGCCAACATTCATCACCAATCTCGTCGCAGCATTCTGAACACGTTGCAATTTGGCTATCTGTATACCCCTGTTAGTGGTCCTAGAGTTTTTAATAAAACAGTTATTTTACCCGGGCTTGCTGGACATGCAGTGATCATAACCAACTTGGCGCTACTAGTGAAAATGCATTCACGTAGAAATATTGAGACTGTTCACGCGTCACGGACAATTCCCAAAATTCGTTCACGTTCACGATAAAGCAAATATCGGCAATCACGAACGAACAAATAAACCTAAATCACGTTTCACGGGAAAAAAAGTCTCAATCACGTTTCACGAAAAAAGCATAGGGGACCCTCCTAGTGCTCCTCGTTGGTTATTTATCATTTCACATTCAGTGTTAGGGATACATGAAGTACCTACAAAAACTAAGATGGCGTCTTCGAATGCGATGAAGTCTTGTGCCACGAAATTGACCAAAGCAGAGAAAAAGGCGCTGAGGAAGCAAACAAAACTGGTTAATAGTCTTCGCAGAAATAACGCAGAGCTTGCCTGTGTCTCAGAAACTCCAACTCGCCACTTGATGGTTGGAAATGGAGGATTGATGTGCGGCGTGCAACGGAGTCAAATTATGAGTTTGTTTCAGAAATTTGGCAACATCGAACGCATTTTGATGTTTCCCGGTAGATCATTTTCATTTGTTTCGTTTGAAAGTGTGATTGACTCAGTGAAAGCCATGGATAAGGTCCACGGACGAGTGTTGGATTGCCCTTCAGAATTCCCCAGACCAGAAGTTACGTTTTATCTTTCATTCCTATCAAGTGTACCTGACGATTTCACTGTTGAGAATCAGGTTAAACCGGCTGGTCTCATTCTGGTGGAGGAGTTTGTTAGTGTGGCAGAAGAAGAAGAACTGATCAAAGCTCTAGGTTGGGTTAGTGATGGGCTTGAGAGAGGAATTCAAGGAGCAGGTATAAAAGCAGTAGCCTTACAAGGAAATTGATTTCTTGCTCATGCCTTGGCCTTTTCCTTTCTTTGGAATTTGCATCACCATTGTGTGAAAAAAGTTCCATCTACAGGGCTGTCATTAAGGGCTGAGTGCTGGGGATTTTCTCTTTGTATTTTGAGATATATCCCCAGCTACTTTGATCTAAAACCAGCATGTTGACTTCACTACCTCAACTCAAATCCCCAGCTATTTTTTGTATATCCCCACCTACTTCAAACATTAGTGACAGCCCTGCATGTATATACTTGCAGGACCCCATGTCAAATCTTCATTCCCCATAAAGTACCTTAAGTTAAATCTCCCAGATGAGCACGACTTGAAGTTTTAGGTCAAGAAAAGTCAGGGGCTTTACTTCGTTGTGGGAGTGGTGGTGGATTATGTACCACAGTCTTTTAAATAAGGAGCAATTTCAGAATACCCCACCACTATTGTCTTCTTGTAGCAGCATCGTTTGAAGAATGAGACAGATAACAATACACACTATTCACATGCAAATAAGTGGCAGGGTATTCTAGAATCTAGCCTTGAATAAAGTACCATTACTTATATTTTGCATTAAGAACCTGTCACAACACCGCTACTCTACTCCCCTAAAAGAATTGACCATATCCTTTTCTCGTGAGATGTATCAATGGGTTTGGGTGTCAACAGTTAAGTATATGAATACAATTGTGTTTGTCTCATTTTCAGCCAATCAGCAGCTTCGCCACAGAAGAGTCAAACATTTTGGCTACGAGTTTTTGTATGGGACAAACAATGTGGACAAATCAAATCCTTTAAAAGATGGTATCCCTAGTGTTTGTGATGAAGTATTGGAGCAACTACAGCAGCATGTTTCAATCAAACCTGATCAAATGACTGTTAATGAGTATAAACCTGGCCAAGGTATATCCTGATTATCATTTGGACAAGGGGTGGTGCTCTTGTTTGTTTATGAAATTGGTATCAGTGTTATGAGGTAGTTAAGTAGAGAAACCTCATTACCAGCAACTCAACAAGATCATCAAAATTGATTGGGATTAAGAAAGGTGACAAAAACTTGGGACTTACAGTAGCTCTACCCTTGAACCCGTGCAAATTCAAGCTGGTTCTCCTTCTGTCCTGGTACAACTTACACCAGTGTTAGTTAACCCCCATACCTGTGCTGAATCAAGATTCTTTACCAGTGTCATTTAAAGGAGTTTGTTGTACTGTGAGGAAGTTGAGCTTTATTACTGGACAACTAGTTTATTTTGCCTTATTATGTTGTGTTGTATTGTATTGTATATTTTATTGTACTGTAGTATATTTTACTGTATTGTGTCGCTTTGTTTTGAAATACATTTTATACCACACCATAGAAAATTCAGCCAATATGAAGACAGAAAAGCTGCTGTACATTTGTCTGTATTCCACCAAACCTTCTGATTGTGTGCAGTATAGATTGTGTAGGGTCATGTATTTTCCATGACATGGTATAAAATAGTTGTACAGACTTTCTTGTGATAGACATGTATCATGGAATATTACACTTGCCACTTGTATTTTCCTTGCCTACACACTTGCCTAAGGGATCATATGTATATGAGGAAAACACAAGTGATTCATTGGATATTCCACTGTATTCCACTCAAAATCCTTGGATAACTACTACATGTATTAAATTCTGTGTTGTGTTGTGTTTTTTTGTACTGCAGGGTGTAGATTGTCACGTGTGATAGTTATATAATGCCTTATTCCATTTACACATAAGCTTGACACTACAAAATAGCGTAAGGAAAAATGAAGGAAAAATGTTATAAAAAGATTTAATTTGTGAATCACTGTATTTCTTCTGTGAAGGCATTCCTCCTCATGTAGACACGCACTCAGCTTTTGAAGATGGAATTGCTTCAGTTAGCCTTGGATCACAGGTTTCATTATTTTTTTCTTTTTTGTTAACAGAACAGTGTGTTTCTCTAACTTAACATGACCAGTATTATGTAAGTTATCACTTTAGGCTTGTTGTCTTAATAGGCCATATTGTTTTAATAGGCCATATTCGTATTCTCGGTATTGACCTGGATCTAGCATGAAGTGGAGGCTCTTGCGGGGAATCTTTTCATATGTAAATGTATTCCCCCGCAAGAGCCTCCACTTCATGCTAGATCCAGTTCAATACCGAGAATACGAATATGGCCTATTGACCCCCTGTTTAGCCCTCCCGTGCAGCCCATTACAACACAGTAGCGGGGGCGTGGCCACCCGTACGCACGGTACGCACGTGCGTATCTGAAAAGATCGAAAATAAAAAATGAAATTAAAAGAAATAAGAAAAATGCATAAAAAAGCAAAAAATTAAAGATAACTATTTGCTTTTATTAGTTTAAAGCTGATTGTGTTTTTTTTTTTTAAAATCAGTGATGTTGATAAATCAACAGACGGTGTTTTTCCACACCAAATTGGGGGGGGGGGGGGGAGGGAAGGGGGTGGAGAGATTTGAAAAACTGTACGTATCAGTGGAAAAATCCTTACTACGCCGCTAATTAGTAATAATTGTCATTGTAATACCTGTGCTCTTTGTTTGTGGCATCCTCAGGTGACAATGGAATTCCGTCGTCCCGATGGTCACCACGTGTCAGTTGTTTTGCCAAGGAGAAGTTTGCTTGTAATGAGAGGAGAGAGCCGATATCTCTGGAGCCATGGGTAAGCCGCAACATGGCCACGTCGTATGTCATTTTAGATGTAAAAGCCCATTTTTTTCAAATAATTTCTTTTAGAAATCATTTGAAAACTTGACTGAGTAAACGTAATAGACGCAACTAACTGTAAGCAAGCAAGAATAAAATTAACTAAACTAAGGAAATCTGCAATCATTTTAGCTGGCGGAGCAAATATTACTTTTGGATTTTTGTATAGTGGTTTTTAGTGTTCTTGGTTGCTCCCTAGCTAAGTGCTTTAATCAGACATCAATGATCTTCGTCTCGTTTGGATCCACACAAGAGTAAGTAAATTACCATCCACATGTACGCCTTTTTGATCGTTCTATTTTTTAAACGTATGGTTTTCATCCACACGCACATCTGTTTTTCATTTTGTTTCGTGGTCCACGCATAAATGACTGAAAATCAGGCAAAAAAACTTTCATTCCTCAATTTTTCTTACAAATCTGACCTCTTTGAATTGTCTTTTCCCGCTCACTGAAGTTACCGGTATTTTAATTTCAGCATAACTCCACGGAAATACGATGTCGTGCATCTTAACAACGGCACATCAAACATGAGGGCCAGTGAGGGTGAACTCTCCAAGGAACCTGAACTTAACAGCGAACAGAGCACCTCAAGAGAAGGACCCGGAGTGGGCACAACACTGTTCGAAAGACAGACAAGGCTATCGCTCACACTGCGCAAGATTCGTCATACTCCGTGTAACTGTAATTTTCCATCCCAATGCGATTCGCAAATTGGCAATAAGAATTCACCACAAGTTCCACCGTCATCTGATGTTCCAAAATCCGAAAGAGAAGCCGAGAAACTTGAAAAACGTCATGTGCACGAAGTTTACGAAAAGATAGCGCCGCACTTCAGCGGCACACGTCACAGTCCGTGGCCGCGAATCGCAGAGTTTTTGCGGAATCAGTCCTTGGGGAGTATTGTGGCTGATGTCGGATGCGGGAATGGAAAATATCTTGGGATTAACGACAATATTTTCAAGACTGGCTCTGACAGAAGTTTCAACCTTGCTGCTATCTGTGGAGAGCGCGGGTTTTCCGTGATTGTGTGTGACATCTTGTCCCTGCCGTACAGGTAACAATAGCCTTCGTGGCAGGCATAAAAGGGGAGAGGGATGGGGAGCGAGAAAACGAGAGAAAAATAGCGGGGGACTGGAGAGGCCACCCGCCATTTTCCTCTCGTTCTCTCGCTCCCCATCCCCCTACGCAGGCTAAGGCAACAAGTGAATTAAATGGTTCAAGGGGATTTCGCACAAATCGTTTTGCGCTTGGGTTCGAAACGACCAAAATTTGTGACATAGGCGAAAACCGAACACACGAAAGGTAGTTTTAGACTGAGCTCCCCTGTAGGGGAAGCCCAGTAACAAACTCAAGAAATACCGTTACCAAGCGCGGGAAAACGAACGACTGCTGCCATGAACAACTGCGAGGTAAGGGAGCATGCAGGGAGCATAAATTATTTATGCATGGCGAGGGGGGGAGGGGGGCTGGCAAGAAAGGGGGGTCATCAGTCATGAGAAAATTAAGAAAAAGTTAAGAAATCAAGAAGGGGATTACTGAAAAAATAAGGCATTGGGGCGGGAAGGGGGGTTCAAAACATGTTTTACTGTTTTATAATGAATCTTGCGAGTTCCCCCTTCCTCTTCCCAGGCATAAATGATCAATTCTCCCTAAGCCACAGATTTGCTCCAGATAGTTGTTCGGATTGGTTAAGTAGAGCATAATTGATGAGTAGTTTTCTTTGACCAGGCTATTATTTGAACATAACCCACCACAAAGTCTTTAGCTTATGTAAGTGTCAGCAAAACTTTCTCTCTTTTGTCAGGTCAAATGCATTTGACGTCTGTATTTGTATCGCCGTCTTGCACCATCTGTCAACAACTGAGCGCCGTCTCGCAGGTCTGAGGGAGCTGGTGCGAATTACGCGGCCAGGTGGACTGGTACTAGTATATGTGTGGGCCTTGGAACAAGAAGTGAAAAAAGTGAAAAAGAACGATTTGAAAGAAATTGTCTTTACTGGAAGAGATGAAAATGAAAGTGTAGTAGACAACAGAAATAACGAAGATGATTCCTTGAAGGAAGACAAAGTGGCAGGAGTATGTTTTGATCGGGGAGAATCTTTTCCAAATGAATATGAAAATGCGAACGATGACAATAAGTCAAGGTTGCGAGTGAATGCTAGTCGAGACTCCTTTGAGCAACAAGACTTGTTTGTACCGTGGAAATACAGCGGACCAGAGAAACAGAGAAAAACAAACGCTGAAACGGGTGACGTCAGTAAAGGTCACGTGTTTCACAGGTATTATCACGTGTTCCAAGCTGGTGAGCTCCAGGAACTCTGCAGTCAGCTTAGTGACGTGTCAGTCGATAACCATTATTACGATAAAGGAAACTGGTGTGTTATACTTAGGAAAAACCCGTAACATCTGCTGGACTCAAGTTAGTGTCTTTGCAGCTTTAACGTGTCTGATACGTAATAGGTCATTTTGCCGATATTGGCTGCAACTCGCAGAAGAAATTCCAATTAGTTTTAAGGTTGCGTGATCCCAGTGGGATATGAATGGCAATTGCTATAATAAAAGTGAGAAAACCAAAATAAGGAGGTAGTGTGAGTCAAGTTTTATCCTATTGGCGCCGGTAGGCAACGGATGTGAGAGCCGTTGCATCGCGACCAACATAACGGCTGCATACCCGTTACCCTGAAGGAAGAGAACAAATGAATAGCTACTTAGACGGAGACAGTTGATTTCCCTTGCATCCAAAATTGGGTAATCGGCTTTCGAGCGCTGAAAACCCCACCGAAACGGTTGCTACGTAGGCTTGTTAAGGGGTGGCAGGGAAAAGACTGGGTTAAAGTATTTTAAAAACAGTAACGACGTTGGATCATGGCCGCAAGTACCCATTCTCGTCGTAGCCGGCGGAAACCTTCGCACGAGGACAGGCCTCTGCTAGCTAGGGACAGGAGGCTCTCGGGACGAGAATGGCATGAGTTCAACCACCGCGATTTCAATACGTGAACAACACTTCAAACAGATAACGTTTATTTGTTACAAACAATCCATGGCCATTTACATTATTTACAATGCCGTAATACCATCTATATTTTTTTAAGGAGACGAAAAGGACGCTACGAAATATGCAGGACTGTGGCAATAAATCGTCACTATAAACCCGTAACACAACATTTAGGGAACAATTAGAAAATTCACAGAAACCACAACTCTGAGTCAAGGCTGTAACATATAGGGAAACAGAAAAATTGTTTAAAGTGTGAAATACATATGACGAGGACACAACTCCATTTTTTGGCCACAAATATGTCAAAAATCTCCTGCTGCTGCCATAAGTATTAATATGTCACACAACAGTGAATTGGTCTGATTCTAAATTGTCTTCACTTTCTCTTTATCCCTTAAAGGACCCCAGTCAGCCTCTGCCATTTTCAATGCCATCGAAATTATTGATAATGCATGGTGGAGCGAAATCTTATTGCTTTATTGTACGTTGTGTTCCTGAAAGTATGTTTAATTATCTGTTGTAGTTCCACAGTGATTTCCTTTGTTTCGACGTCCAACTAATAAAATATAAGAGCCAAATTCTCGCCTGTAAACCAAAACAAAGGTGTGGCTGACTAGGGCCCTTTAAACCCTGACCCTACTTGTTGATCACTTCCTTTTTTCTCACAACATTTACGTTTGATTGAGCAGTGACACTAGAATGAGAAACTAAACACTGATCACTCTTATGGGTTTAAGTGCCAGGTTTTTGCCACACAAACCTGTATTGGCAGCAATTTTGCACTTAAGTTATGGTCAGGATAGTCTCAAATAAGATCTCAAGGCGAGTGTAACTTACATCATTTGATCTTTGTTTGCATCGTTTCTTATTATTCTGCGAGTTGGTAGAGTTGTTTTCGGAAAGCTACCACCCGGCCCTGAGTCTTCAGAGTTTACTATTGGTGTTTTGATAATTCACAAAATGCAGGGTGGACTCATGAAGCACTAATCAAAGCAGATTGATATTTAACCCGAGATTGCTCGCGTAAACAACGGATAAGGAAACAGTTCATTCAAATAATGTATTTTGCAGCAGAGGCATCAGTATCGATTTCCCTATTATTGGTAAACGGTTCCTAAATCTCATCTCCTGACAAATCCCCCGTCGTGTTCATAGAACCATTATTTTCCCCCGCAGGTGAGAAGTTCATCTGTTCTTCTTCCTCCTCGATATCCTCGTCTTCTTCATCATCTCCGTCACCGAACGGAAAATCATCCTCTTCACTCTCGCTTTCACTGTGTTCGAGATCTTGGAGTAAAATGCTCTCAAACTGACTCACATCCTGGGAGTCTTGCTCGCTTTCGAGCTGCTGTTGAGATACGAAGCTTTCCTGCTTAGTGAAGCTTTGTGAGTTGGAGTCGTCGTCATCATAGCCTTCGATGTCAACCTCTTCTTCTTCGTCGAAATCGGCATCCAGTCGAGAAGCTAACGTGAAAAAAAAAATCCAGGAAGAGTGAGCAGGTGTGAAAAAGGGTTCAGAAAAAGGTATGTCAGCTAACAAAACGCTTACATACAACTGATTTAATATATCATTGGTGTCTCCTCTTAAGCCCTCCCGTCAGATGCTCTTCCCCGATACTTCGATTATCTGAGACGCTGGTACCTTGTTTTTCCTTGCTAGCCACTATGCATCTCCTTGTACATTAGTTAAGAGAATTTTGGATTGTATCAAGATAACACCCTCTGGTTGATAAGTTTGTCTAATCTCATCACCTGTCTGTTGGACAGTGTATTTATATTATAGGAAGAAAAAGTTAGATGCTAATCACTTCTGACAGTTAAAGGGTTAAGTTTGACCAGTCATATGGCTCTATATTATCTTACACTGATCAGCCGCTGACACAGGAGTGCTCAGCTGCGCCCTGAACTCTGGGTAATCCTCGCCTGTAGTGTCCAGATCCTCCGCATCCATCATGCTGTCCTCTTCTTTCATGGAGCCCTCCGGAAAATCTTCCATGCTATTCTCCGCTGACCACTCCGGTCCTGCAACCGAGGGCGGCTGGCTAGCAGCATATGATGACGTGTCATCTCCCGGGGTGAGCAAAATTTCATTCTCCCATTTGGACAACTGGTCATCGTTCTACAGGGCGGATAAAGAAAAGGGAGAAAAAA
Source organism: Galaxea fascicularis (assembly GCA_948470475.1). Taxonomy (NCBI): domain Eukaryota; kingdom Metazoa; phylum Cnidaria; class Anthozoa; order Scleractinia; family Euphylliidae; genus Galaxea; species Galaxea fascicularis. The sequence goes on along the minus strand of OX419341.1, from coordinate 26,504,542 downwards.
TATGACAAAGAATACACAGTCTGGTATAGTTGAATAGTCCCCAACTAATGCTCGACTAGATTCCATCGGCCACAGCCCTTCAGGACACTTTCTGGCGTTTACACGATGCAATATTCTCCGCTTTTATGAGACTGACGGACTTAGAAGATAGACGTTTAGCTCAGTAAGGAAGAGTGTTTCGGGATTAAGCGCGGATCTATAGTATTTAGGGTTAAGCACTGATATGAAAACAGCTTTCAGTTATAATGTGTTTAAAATTGTAAGATTCAGCAGCTAATCCCGGTTGAGTGGACAAGAGAACAGTTCGACTTGTAGTTTTCTTTCTTTTTCAAGTTAGGTTTAAATAAGTTTTACTTCATATAAATTGAACTTAGAAAGAAAAGGGGATGAGGCCGATCGGATTTAAAGACCATCCTCGAAAATCGTTCCCAGGCCCAATTTCGCTCGCAGGACGATGGGAAGCGCTGGGGCTAACGGTCCCAGTCCCTTAAGTAAGAGAGCGTTTTGACATGACGTCAGGGCGGCCATGTTGGTGTTCAAGGCTAACCCGCTTGGAATTTAATTCTATTTCTTTGCAAATACCTTCTTTTGTTTCATTACACCAATATGGACGCTGGTCACGTGAGTGAGAACGCTCTATAAGACTAAACACCAAGATTACAGCTATCAAAAGCTTGGTTCTTCACAGAGGCAGAATAGTGAAATTGGTCATGAGTTAACCGCATTACCGGTGTAGCCATGAAGTTATTCAGTTACCTCCTTAAAGGCATCTTCGCAAAATTGCACTATTTTCTGCGCCATCTTTGAAAAGTCATGAGTTTCACCTGCAAACGAGCAACAATAGTTTGAGGTAAGGTTGCTTTTACCATCAGAAAATATTACTTTTCTGCTTAAATTATAAGCATTGGGCAATGACACGTAAAAGAACTCAGTCGCTATAAAATATAATTGCATTATGGCAGCACGTTTTTACAGGGCAGGCTGTTTCCGGAGCTGTTTGCTCGAGTCCAGAGGACACAAATCGGCATAGCAGTCTTTAGTGCGTATCTGCGATAAATTTCTAATAACTTTAAAGTTCAACATGGATTAAACCATCACCATACCGTTATAGAGGACGCTATTCCTAAGCATCATTCGAGCGTGCTCCAAGAATTCGTCTCTGTTTTGATAGGCGTGTCCTTGTACTTGCTGCGGATTTTGACAAAAGATACATGACAGCTGAAGTCAACTAGCTCATCTGTAATTTGCTGCGGGAGACTGTTAAAGTTGTGGTGGATGTTTACTCTTTATACCCTTAATATCAGCATCTATATTCTCCACACTGTTCTATATATCTTCTATGGTAATGACGAGGAGAATTTGTTAACCAATCAAGACCTATGTCACTTCCTTTTTTCTCTCAACCACTATGTTTTATTGAGCAGTACTACTATAGGGAGAAATTAAAGTTTGGTCACTCTTCGGGGTTAAAGGATTAAACATGCCAGCAAGTTTACAAAGAAAACTTAATATTCGTATTCTCGGTATTGAACTGGATCTAGCATGAAGTGGAGGCTCTTGCGGGGGAATACATTTACATATGAAAAGAAGCCTCCACTTCATGCTAGATCCAGTTCAATACCGAGGATACGAATATGGCCTATTGTCATATAAGGTAACTTTAGAAAGATATTCGCGATTCAAAGGCCACACGCTATTCTTTCAAACCCATACTCATCAAGTCGGGAGATTTCTAAAACTCCGTACGAAATCTTACTGACCGAAGGTATCCTGAACCCTTTCAACCCTAAGGTCAAAATTTAAATTCTCAAATGCTACCCGTACAGATTTTCTACAGAGGTTGTGGGGAGAAGTTTTCTAAATATTAAGCAAATTCATCTTGTTTGATCCTGTTCTTAATTGCTGTGACCACTCTATTTTATAAAGTGCTTATATTACAAGGAAAATTTTTTTAAATGCTGATCACTCTAAAGGTTTAAAGGGTGAATTGTAAAGGACAATTTGCTCCCTTGATGATTCGAGTCTTACCTGTCGGATTGTAAGGAGGTCGATTGGCGTCTTCACAACATCGTAATAATCGGGTACTTGTTTAGAGGAGACCGGCTTATGGAAAGGCCAACTCTACGACGAAACAATAATAAGAAACATGGTCAAAAAACGAGAATAGTAACGCGGCGTAGGAAAACCCGGTAAGATTTGTTCGCCACTACAGAAATTGATGGGAAACGAATTCAAAATGTGCCCCGTATTTGTCAAGGCTTCTTGTAGCTAACCTGTGGCCTTCACTCACAGGAATCGAGAGACCAGTACAAAATTTTGCCCTGGTACACGAGCAAAGCTATGGCTTGATTTCGCCACGAATAATTTGCCATTAAGTGAGAGAAAAGTACTTAAGCCTTCATGTCCATTCGAGTCGGTTGCAGTTTATATTATCACAAGTAAGCTCAGCAGTTTATTTTTTAACTTATTACGTAACAAAACGTGCATGAAAGGTGTGGCAATCAAAATGGAGAATTGGGCAATTCAAGTTTGATAAGCTAGATAACTCACCTCTGGTAAAGCTTTAACCTGTAAGACGAGATTTTCCAAGAAAAACGAAAACGCGATCTGCAGAGCAGAGCACAAAAACAAAAGTATTAAAAACAATACACTGGACATCTTTGTGTGAGAGCGGAGGATTTCACATGAAGACAGTTACCTGTGGGTCGTCACTCAACATCGGATTAATATCTTTTTCCAAATGAATTATCTCTTCTTCTTTCTACAAAAGCAATACCAGCAAACAACAATAGCAATTTATTACCTTATGCCTGAGAAAGTAATTTGAAGTAAAACTGTAGCCAACTTTGTGTTTTAAGCTTGTTTATCGTAAGTTAAAAAACATATGCGCCTTGTGCGCAAGGAAGTATACATTTGTGAGATTATCCTCTGCCCCTTCCAACTGTATTTGAAAAGATATAAAACCTATTTGGGACGAAACAAAGTTCTGACGCGAAACGAAAAACATTGCACTTTTTTTATTTCAAGTATTCCAGCTATGTCTCCCTAAGCGATTTACAGTATGCACCGACCTCGTTTAAAGATTTGTTGCAGACTTCCAACATTTTCTTTGCAGTTGCAGTGTAGGCGTGATTAGGTCCTAACAAGAGAAAGATTCAGGAAAATGTTTAGCGACACGAACGGGACAAAACCTCAAGACAAAAGAGAAGTTTGGCGAAAGAGTTAAACCACACAAAGCCATCGGACGATTTGCAAACGGTTTCGGAAATCTACCGAAGATTTTCGAAGGCGCGCGGTTTCCATTGGACGTTGTAAAATAAATCGAAACGTTGCACCTTAAGTCACACTTCCGCACTCCCTGTATAGGCTGGTGGGGGAGGGAGAGAGGAAAAGTCCCTTCCCTTCCCCACCCCACGCCCCCCTAACCCCACTCCCCCGGAGAACTTGAGTGCTCGAAGGCTAACAAGGAATATTCTTCGGCGACGTATCCAGACCACGTGACCTGAAGCTTACACTGTTACCAGACCACGTGGCCTGAAACTTACATCGTAACCAATGAAGAAGCAAGACTCACCGTTGTACAGAACACTGTTTGACATGATCAAGGTGGCATGTTCGAGAAAATGTTCTCTTGATAAGTATTTACACTTTCGTAGGTTCTGTGAAAAAATTTTTAAAAAAATCACGTATTTTATTCTTGCCTTTGCGAACTGGAGGTTCTAGATCACTGTGAAACGTTTTCAGGCAAACAAAAGCAAACATGCGTTTTTGTAAATCAATCAAACGAAACTGCGAGTCGGCCAACCCGTTTTCCCGCGCTTTATAAGTTCTCCTACTTTCTACAGTTACCTGTTTTTCAGCGCTATACACTTGTCTAGTTACGTGTTATAGACACACGTTCTGATTTGCTCAATCGTACTTTATTCTCATTGTGATTGGCTAGTGCTCGTAATTCATCATGTAATTACCTCTCTCATGGTTTGCAGGTCCATGGGAATTTTGACAATTCTGTAATAATCTGGTACAGTTTTTGCTGAGACAGGGTGATGGAACGGCCACGTCTGTAAACAGTAACAACAGCAAGTAAGAAACAAGGCTAATAACACACTCCTCGAAAGCTTAATCCTTCTTTCAGGGATTGTATGTAAAGACGAGAAATCTTTACGACTATAAATTAGTTACCAATCAATTGCCATATTGAGATAACAAAAGTTCTACTTACATCGTCAACGTCTTTCATTTTGTTGAGGATTCCCTCAAAGACAACTTGTAATCCCACCTGGCACAAAGTACATCAAAACAAGTTTAAAAACAGACTGACTCCTAGCAGAACGTCTCTCAGCAATCCTCGGATGCTGGTCCGAACATCTTCGGCTTTAAATTCATAAAAGCATACTCACCTCAGGATTGGCCCTACGACGATTAATCGATTTGCGAGGTTTCTAGAAAGGAGACGGAGAAACGCGAATAAGACAGTGAACATTAAATCAGTAGTCAGTGATTTTAGAAAAAGGAGTTTGCTTACAGGCTATGCCTAGATTAGAATACCTCACAAATTAATGTGTCTAGGTAAGCTGAAAGCTACTCATTTGACAATATGACCATGTGGTAGCGGACATTGCCCCTTAAATCTACCTGGGTATCAGCTATGCCATGCTGATGAGGCCTAACAAGGCCGAAACAGCTGTCCGTGGCTGCTAATGCTCGGGATCAAACTTTATTTGGTTGATTTAAGGGATAATGCTTGCTTCCAAGTGGCCATAGTGTCCAAAGTGTGGCTTTCAGCTTACCGAGACACATTAATTTGTGAGGTATTCTTGTCTCCAAGCCACATCGCACAGATTCAAGATTCAGATTCTCTACGCTTCGATTTATATGATTTATCAGCCATCTTTTATCAGATGGCCTCGCAACGATACCGTGTAACAAAATTCCAGGGCAAACCCCACACTGACTTCTAATGAGTGTCCAGCAATATTTCCTTAAAATATATTTAAATCACAGAAAGCCAGACAAGCGCACTCTTTTATAAAAAACTGTGGCTTGTGAAAGCATCATTTTGGAACACTTCGTTTCTTTGTCAACCGTCGTTTAATAGACTCGAGTTCATACTAATCAGACACCCTACCTTTAAATAATCGCAGTGCATCACCCCCGACCGTCGTTTCTTTCGCACTGTCAAGCAAAAACACCAACCAACAAGTCAGAGAAGCGAAAATTCACTTCATAAACAGAGGATATTACACGGCCGCACGGAGATACGAAATTTCTCCTCGACGGAAAACCACAAGTGCTCGCCAGCAAGAAAAATACTACGAACTGACTGGTCAAAAATGGGATCGTACATGTGAGGATAAAAATGATATCGTCACTGGCAGGATAGCGTTTTTATCGATTTGCTACCACTCGGTATACCACTACATTTTATATAATGGAAGGTTATTTTCGTTAACGCAAAACGGAACATATGAGATCATCAAATGCTTACTAACCAGACTCTTTTGGAAAGCGCAGTACAAGTGACTTTCGTTTAAGCTCGTTCGTCCTGGAAGAAAATCGTACTCAAGAGGGTTTATAAACTTACGGAAACAGGTACAAATGTTCTGAAGAGACATACGGGACAAATGGTTGGGGCGTGACAATTGCAACAGCTAAACGTAAATTTTATGAGCCATGCATTTGTAGCATTTAAAGAGAGTGGGGGTGGTGTAAGGTCATCCAGGCCCTTTCTAGTGGATGAAGGCAAGTAAGACCCCCCACCCCTTCTACCAGCCCTCAAGATAAGTTCACAGATACAATCTGTAAAACTGAATTTGAACGAGACATTGATGGTGTAAGACGTCTGCAGAGCAAATACCATTACAGGAACAAAAAACGTCAGGCTACATTGTACAACATCACGGCTTAGAGGCTAATCCAACGAACATAACCAACAGACTTACTGATCAAGGAAGGCCTTTCCCAGAGTGATCTTCGTTCCTTCGACCTTCACAAGATCGTCCTGAGGCATGTTCAGTTCTTCTTCAGCCACTTGCTCATCTGTCATGGCCACTGCCACAGAAGCGGGATTGGCCTCTTGGTAATTTGGACAGTTCTTGTTGGTTCGCATGTGGCCGATTGCTCCACACGCCCCGCATTTCAACTGAAAGAGATCAAATGTGACATGTTTCTCGACATTATTTTTCGCTCCTTCCTGCGAAGCCCAGTTGGCTCAGGTTGTAAGAATGTCAGACTGCTGTGCAGAATTTCTCAGGCTCAAACACTAGCTTGAACCACAAACCAGCGTCTCGAAATAACTGGTAACGATGTTGACTTTGTGCTCAACATTTGCGTCAGCTCAGACGGTCTGCATGGCGGCTACACAATAGAGAAGCCTCAGTTGGCACCTAGCATCTGCTGTCACGAAGCTCTTTGGCGTTTGGAACCTCTAATTTCACTCGCCCTACATGGCACGAAGCTCTGTTGTTTCAGGGATAAGGTCCATTGTGTTTTTTGTTTGTTTACAGTGTGTTTATTGTTTTCTCAACCAATCCCGGCTGTGAGACGTTCCGAGAGCTTCGTGGCGGTCCCCGAGCATAGGAAAGAACTCCCGCACATAACAAGAAACAACGGAAAAATGACACGGGCAATTCAGTTTATCATGCAAACAGCTGCAATTTGCTATCAGGTTCTCAGTGTCAGTTCCACCATTTACCTCATTTCGTTACATTTGCACTCATCTTTTTTTTCTGCAAGGTAGGAAGTTATACGTGAAATGCGTCGAGCAAACTTACATTATTCGGAGGTTTCTCTTTCTTCTTTTTTACTGGCTGCAATTTTTCTTTTTCTTGATTTCGTTTGATCCTTCGCAACTGCTCTTGAATCCTAAAAAATGTTAAACACAACTACATATCAAGAAAAAAAAGCAAAAATATGAAATGACAATATAGCAGGAAAACAAGATTGAAGAGAACAAAATATAGGGGGAAATAGCTCTTTAAAGTTTGCTTCTGGTCTTGTTTTGCTGGAGCACTCAATTTTTAACAACAACCAACCAATCAATGAATATCGAGCGATTGATAGATCGAATAATTGTACGCATTACAAACCTGTAGATATCATATTAAATTTTACCTTCTCTTTTCTCTTCTAATTTCCTCTTTATGGATCTCATCAACGCTTGCAAACTGGGCTCTGCCAGATTTAAAATAAAGCATAATGTAAGATTACTTCCTTTAACGCAACACCGTCTCTCCGCGCTTTGACAAAAAGTGCAGAAATAACAAGAGATAACAAATAGAATAAATTACTTGACGTTCTTGTCCTTGTTGAATTTGAGGTATGCATCAATCACAGCCTGATTTTTAACAACCTCAATTCGAACGAACTCCTTTCCATCAGCTGTTCTGAATGTTCGCTTGATGCTAAGACGGCGCCCAACCTTTAAATGAGGACGTCAGATGAATATCAGTGAGGGAAAAATTTTAATTGTTTTGGGGGGCACAACGTTTCCCCTTTGCTTCTGCGGACTTAATACTCCACAACCGAGGAGACAACTTTGGCTGACAACTTTCTAATCAGAGCCTGAATGACTTTCAAGAGGACTCGTGGTCACAATAATGGGAAACATTGTTCAAGATTTTCTTAAGAGCGACCTAATGAACCAAAGTAAAATTGACACATCTAGTGTTCAACATGTCACAAGAACAGCACAAAAAAAATTGCTCCCACTCACGGAAATTGAAACCATGATTTTCCTTACAGAGGTCCAATGCTCGACCACTGAGCTTTCGAGATACTGTCGTCTTGTACAAAACGTTGATTCGCTACATCGTATTCAACTGAGCGACTTGCATACTGCATATCTACTGCTAGGATCCAAACATACTGTCAAAAGCACGTCACAAACATGGAAAACAACTACAGTTGCCTTCAACTCACGTTTGCTTTGGGTTCTATGATTTGTTGGGAAACCTTGTACCACTTCTCAAGCAAAGGGAACTGAGCAAAACCGAAACCGATTTTGATTTGCGCACTTAGCGACGGTTGCACGTATTAGCTTCGTATTCTGAGTGGCAAACTGCGTTCTAGGCCTTGTTAGCAGTCTCTCTTTTGCTACAAAATCTGTACTGGCGCCCACGAAACCAGCGGCTCGCGGCTACGCCGCTCCCATCTCACGTTCGCGTTCGTTCCACAGATTTTAGAGCAAAAGAAAGACTGCTCGCAGTCTAGATTGAAAACCGCTCTGGCTCAATTCATGCGATTGAATGAGACCGTCTGCGTTAATATACAGTTATTTAAGGGCCTGTTCACTTCATTCTCACCATGGATGATTCATAGCTTGTTACTGAAGCTGTTTCATCGTCGTCTCCTTTGCTGTCTTTTTTACCTTCTTTTCCACCCTTTTCACCTGCAATTTTACATTGAGTGCAAATTAGAAACCTTTGCGCCCCCTTGGAATACGTTTGCATCTAGCAACATTTGAAAGAGCCTATTACTGACAGCTTGTTCTCCAATGGTACAGCACATGCCGGCTACAGTTATCATCAAGAAAATATGGGAGTGAGAAATACAACACCTACCTAAAGACTTGCCATTCTGTTAAAACAAAGAAGAAAGTCAAACAAAAATGAGAAATTACATCAATATAAAGTTATCCTTGGCATCCAGTCACATTTGGTGGGCGTCACACGGACATCGAGGTTTGTGGAGTATGAACGAACGCAAAATAAATGAAACAATTGTATATTACTAAGTGAAGTACGACCGGCCGGTTGAGTGTGATGCTGGATAAAATAAATAATAAATCACTTATTTGAGTGTCCATGTATTTAGCACACAAGGTGCTGACTGGGGAGACTATTTAGCTCGAAATGGAATTTGGAAATGTTGGTTTTTGAGCAGAGAGGAAAACGAGAGTGCCTGGAGAAAGACCTTTCGGAGTAAGCGAATAATGGTGTAAATTCTGAAGAAACTGTGGTGCTGCGTCTGTGGGGAAGTTGTACACAAAAAATTGGTTTTATTTCTCGGAGCTGATAATGTAAATTGGCCACCGTACACGGATTTTAAAAGATGATGTTTCGAGGGTTAGCCCTTCGTCAGAGCGAATCGGAGCAAGGACAAGAAACAACAACCAACTCAACATTGGTGGGAGGTGACGTTCTCAACAATGCACCATTTCTGCTCCCAAGTCCTCAGAAGGGCTGTTTGTGGTTTTTCCTTTGCGAAAGACGGTACACAGAATCTGTAATTTTATTTATGGCGGCTTCTTCAGTTTATCCATTCCAAAACAGAGAAATCGAACCAAAATGCGAGTGAGGCTGCTTCACTTACGGATTCTTTGCTGGGTTTGTCGTCGCTCAGAAACTTCTGAAGCTCTCTTCTTTCCGCTTCTTCTTCCTCATGCGTGAGCTAAACAAAAATGGAAAACCAACCCCACGATAAAAATTTCAATTCCCATTTGTTACCCTACACATTTCCTTTAGAAGTAATGCAGAGAAGTTGTCAAAAAATCAAGCAGATTCATCTTGTGTGATCCTCTCCTTAATTCTCGTGACCACTCTGTTTTATAAACCATTGATATTACAACGAGACGTTTGATACTGATCACTCTTAGGGTTTGAGGTTTAATCACACAATAAACAACTAGCAAAAATGTTGCACCACCAACACCTCCAGGACTGAAAAATGACTGGATCTGAATCAAATTTAGTCTACGTTTTGAGTCACAAATGACTATGGGAGAATTGGTTTTGCCGATCATGCCAATCGGTCTCACAGACAAGCAACATCTACCAGTAAACAGTTCTGACAAAGGTGGGGAGCCTAGAAAAGTCACCTTCATCGCTACAGCAGTAATCAGTTGGAACTTAAATCTCCCAAGGTAAATTTAAGAACATAAATAACGGACAGTAAGGAGAGCTTCCTGACCTGCATACTGGTTTTCTTGTTGGCCAACATGCTCTCCAAATTTTTACCCAGTTCATCGATGTCGCTGCCTTCGTCACTGCTACTCTCTTCGTCTGTAGATAAAACCTCGGTTGATGATAACACTCTGGAGAATAAGGAAGGAAAACGATTAAGCAACAATGAAGACAGTTGTAAATAAAACACAAACCAAGCATCCCAGAATGAAAGTACTGCTCAGTAGTTTTCAAATGAGTGTGTTGTCACACTTAGTGTATCACGTAACATAAAACATTTGCCAGGTGATATTGTTACCTGTTTTGTAAATCAAAAATTCTCTGACACTCTTCTTTGTAGCGCTCTTGGTGCTCCGCAATTGTGAATCTTGAACCTCGAGCAAACTTACTCATACCTGCGAGAAAACCAAGAGACTGACAGTGTTAGGTTTCTTTCTCCAGTGGACTAGAGTATGTCGAAACGCGTCAGATTTGCTTAGGGAAAACGTGTGTGTGTGTGTGTGGGAGGGGGGGGAGGGGAAGGTTGTCGTGAGGTCTGGGAAAAAACATAAGTCGTCAGTTGGTGATACCAAGTTTCGCCTGATTTTGGCGTTGTTTCAAAACCTTTCACCATTTACCATGTTGTTTACCATGAGAAAACCTGTAACGCTTCTTTGTCGTAAAGTGAACAGCAAAGTCAACTTGCTACAGTTTCAAAAATGACAACAATAACTTTTCTCAAAGATTTCACTGACCTTCTTCTCCTGACTTAGCTGCCTCTGTAGACATGGTACGTACGACATGTATGACCTCCCATCTGGAGAGCTTGCGAATCTGTGCAAAAATACACGCACAAAATACAGAAACGTTTAGCTTTGCATCCGGAAAGCTTGCGAATCACTGCAAAACTACACGCACAAAACACAGAACCGTTTAGTTCGGTTTTAGACCATGTACAACGACAACAGAAGCTAGGAAAGATTAGTGAAGAGTGTTAGTTGAGTTTACCTCTTCATCAGAGACCCTGAAGTTCCTAAGCACCTGTCTGGCTTGTTTTAGTGACAGTCTGCGCAGATCTGCGTCAGTCCCCGTCACTGTCTTCTGTTTTCTTATCTGAGGCGAGCTGGTTGCTGAATCTTCCTGAATGAGAGAATAAATACATAGGAATAAATTCATTTTGTAGGAAGGCTTGTGTGTGAAGGAAATAGAAGAGTTATCCATACAGGGGGACATCTCCCGCCGCTGCAACTTAATTTAACAATAAGAAGAGTAAGTATAAGAATAATAAGAATAATAATTTATTGCTTATAAGGTGCAAATTAGCATGTGAATATGATCAAAGGTGCCTTACAACAAGCTACAATAAGCTTTACAATTCTAAATTCTTTACAATTCTCAAATCAAACCAAATCAAATCAATGTTGGTTTTGAGGAGAACGGAAAACCGGAGTACCCGGAGCAGAATAGAGAACCAACAAACAGCCTAGATGACGCCGAGTCCGGGAATCGGACCCGGAACAAATTGGTAGAGGGCGAGCGCTCTCACCACTGCGCCAACCCTGCTCCCCTTAACCCTCATAAAACATTTCTGTATTAACAAAGGTTACAAAGTATAGGTAAAAAGAACGTCCAGTACTCATCTTACAGCTACAGCTTAGATAAAAGTACCAGGTGTAATGTTTCTCGGAACTCTGACCGACACAAGAAGACACACAATTCCGAATTAGGCATCTGCTTTCACGTAACACGTAAAACTCTTTTTCAGAAAAGAAAAAAGACAAATGGGTGAACGGGGTGGAAAATGGGATTACCATCCAGGGTATGAAGATTTGTTACCTTGTTTGCCATGGGCTTGTTTGGTACTCTGACATACGAAAATCCCTCCCCACACCCAGTGGGGTCAGCAGATCCTGTCACAGCCAGCTGACATTTGCCTTTCATCGCTGAAATAAACGCTCGGGTGGTATTCCATGGAGCTGTGCGAACCTAGAAAACAAGAAATTACTTGAAAATGCCGCAAGATGATCGCAAAACTGTTAGGCAAAAACCACTAATAAACTCCAAGCCACCTCATCGTCGATGTTTTTGCTTTCTGAATCATCATTGTCATCTTCGCAAGAGAACAGTGACTTCTCTCCATACCCAGCATCCTGATAAAAGAGAGGAGAAGTGAAATGCGGTGAAAGCCAGTGTTCAATTGGAAATAACTCTTTCTCCGACATAAATGGGGATATTGAGGGGGATGACTCCCTGTTCTATATTTCAGGCTACCGTGTTCAAGAAATACCTCTTACCAATCGAGTTCGAGGTCCGTACTGTGAGTTACGGACCGATTTTTTTTTCGGTTGATATATGGCCCCCGCGCGAAGCGCACGGACCATAATTGAACAGGAAAAATCTAGGATCCGTAACTTACAGTACGGACCAAGAAAGCGAGGTTAGTAAGATATTTATTGTATCTCTCGGGTTAATCAGGCACGCGGGAAAGGAAACACATGAACGAACGAAGAAACGAACGAACGAACGAACGAACGAACATGACCTAATCCTGTAGCGCTGAACTACCTTACCTTGAGCCTCTGTTCTGCAGACAGCATGCTATAATATGCGCAGCACTGTTCAGGGGACACCAAAGCTCGCATCTCCTCCTCAGTCGGCAAACGGAAATCACTCTTCAATACCCACCAATTACAGTCAGTACCTACATCACCAAGAAACGTTAAATACCTAAATTACTTTACACTCGTTGCTCTTCTCTGTCGATGTGTATACACAGTGCTCGACTTTAAAGTTTTTAACAAACTGATTCGTTGGCTAGTGGAGTCTAAAATATACTAGCCAAAAGATGTCACTTTGTGGCCAAGCATCGATCACAGGGTGAGGGCTATTCAGATGTCTGAAGACGGGCGGGGATTAAAGGCTAACACTAATGTCCAAGAAAACGTCCCCATGTGCTTACCCCTGAGTGTTGGTGGCTAATGACACCGATCCAACAAAACCATTTTGATAAGCAGAAACTCCTAAATGTACCAAAAGCATCCCAGCTTGGCGAAGGAGCTCAAGACAGTTGGCATAGGCGCGCCAATTCAGTGACTTATCGACACTTTATTATACCATGCTGTACCATGTCAAGCTAAGCTAACTCTAGGCTATATATATACTATGCTACAACATCAGTGGTCAGGACGTTTAAGAGCCTGATGCAGCTGGTCATGAGAGCCACAAAAAAAATTCTACAAGAACTGTCAGCCTTTCAACTCCAGTTTTAACACTGCACTGTTCTTTACTATGCTAAACTATGCTATACTCACTCAGCAAGTCAAAAGGATCTAACTCTGTATCATCTGAACCTGAAAACATCCATCTTTTGTTAAATTTGATTACACAATTAAGAAAGGAGAAACTAGCGAAATTACGTAAGCACCTTGACACAATTCAGGCTGGAACGAGATTAGAAACCGTATCTCTGCGATTTAGGCAAAACCTTCCAATTGAGCTAAGTTAGGCAAACTCTGTTTGTCTGTCTGTCTGTCTGTCTGTCTGTCTGTCTGAGTGTCTGTCTGTCTATATGCATGTCTTTCTGTCTCCCGATCTCTCTGTACAACACCACACTGTAGTTTGACACTCTACCTCCATCCCTCTCAACTGCGTTTGCCAACCACTACTTATATGCGTTATGGTTGACCGACCTGTTCTCTTAAAATCTGCACAAAGCTTGAGTCGCTTCCTGATGCTGCTTTCAGAGTGCATTGGAAAAGCTCTCTTGATGTCATCCATCTTAATTCTTCTGGGAGTATCCGGACTTTTCCAGAACAGACGATAGATAAAGATCTGGAAAAGTAACGTGACATGTACAGTCTTTTCGTACTGCATGGTCATGGCAAAACAAGGTTGCAAATAGATAAACATTTCGTGAGGTTTATATGAAATAATTCATATTTGTACTGCGGTTGTAGATGCAAGTGAAGAGTGATCATCGCAGTAAATTTCCAATTTAAGCAACTGGAAAGAAGAAGCCTGAAAAAATCAGGGCTTCAACGGGATTCGAACCCGTGACCTCCGCGATACCGGTGCGATGCTCTACCAACTGAGCTATGAAGCCACACATTGGGAGCGAGGTCAATTTATTGAGTTCATACTTTCCCGCACAGTGAAGTGATGTGAGGTTTATATGAAATAATTCATATTTGTACTGCGGTTGTAGATGCAAGTGAAGAGTGATCATCGCAGTAAATTTCCAATTTAAGCAACTGGAAAGAAGAAGCCTGAAAAAATCAGGGCTTCAACGGGATTCGAACCCGTGACCTCCGCGATACCGGTGCGATGCTCTACCAACTGAGCTATGAAGCCACACATTGGGAGCGAGGTCAATTTATTGAGTTCATACTTTCCCGCACAGTGAAGTGATGTGAGGTTTATATGAAATAATTCATATTTGTACTGCGGTTGTAGATGCAAGTGAAGAGTGATCATCGCAGTAAATTTCCAATTTAAGCAACTGGAAAGAAGAAGCCTGAAAAAATCAGGGCTTCAACGGGATTCGAACCCGTGACCTCCGCGATACCGGTGCGATGCTCTACCAACTGAGCTATGAAGCCACACATTGGGAGCGAGGTCAATTTATTGAGTTCATACTTTCCCGCACAGTGAAGTGATGTGAGGTTTATATGAAATAATTCATATTTGTACTGCGGTTGTAGATGCAAGTGAAGAGTGATCATCGCAGTAAATTTCCAATTTAAGCAACTGGAAAGAAGAAGCCTGAAAAAATCAGGGCTTCAACGGGATTCGAACCCGTGACCTCCGCGATACCGGTGCGATGCTCTACCAACTGAGCTATGAAGCCACACATTGGGAGCGAGGTCAATTTATTGAGTTCATACTTTCCCGCACAGTGAAGTGATGTGAGGTTTATATGAAATAATTCATATTTGTACTGCGGTTGTAGATGCAAGTGAAGAGTGATCATCGCAGTAAATTTCCAATTTAAGCAACTGGAAAGAAGAAGCCTGAAAAAATCAGGGCTTCAACGGGATTCGAACCCGTGACCTCCGCGATACCGGTGCGATGCTCTACCAACTGAGCTATGAAGCCACACATTGGGAGCGAGGTCAATTTATTGAGTTCATACTTTCCCGCACAGTGAAGTGATGTGAGGTTTATATGAAATAATTCATATTTGTACTGCGGTTGTAGATGCAAGTGAAGAGTGATCATCGCAGTAAATTTCCAATTTAAGCAACTGGAAAGAAGAAGCCTGAAAAAATCAGGGCTTCAACGGGATTCGAACCCGTGACCTCCGCGATACCGGTGCGATGCTCTACCAACTGAGCTATGAAGCCACACATTGGGAGCGAGGTCAATTTATTGAGTTCATACTTTCCCGCACAGTGAAGTGATGTGAGGTTTATATGAAATAATTCATATTTGTACTGCGGTTGTAGATGCAAGTGAAGAGTGATCATCGCAGTAAATTTCCAATTTAAGCAACTGGAAAGAAGAAGCCTGAAAAAATCAGGGCTTCAACGGGATTCGAACCCGTGACCTCCGCGATACCGGTGCGATGCTCTACCAACTGAGCTATGAAGCCACACATTGGGAGCGAGGTCAATTTATTGAGTTCATACTTTCCCGCACAGTGAAGTGATGTGAGGTTTATATGAAATAATTCAT
Organism: Galaxea fascicularis; assembly: GCA_948470475.1. Taxonomy (NCBI): domain Eukaryota; kingdom Metazoa; phylum Cnidaria; class Anthozoa; order Scleractinia; family Euphylliidae; genus Galaxea; species Galaxea fascicularis. Next base: position 26,488,988 of record OX419341.1, on the reverse strand, counting down.
ATTTGTACTGCGGTTGTAGATGCAAGTGAAGAGTGATCATCGCAGTAAATTTCCAATTTAAGCAACTGGAAATTGGAAATTTACTGCGATGATCACTCTTCACTTGCATCTACAACCGCAGTACAAATATGAATTATTTCATATAAACCTCACATCACTTCACTGTGCGGGAAAGTATGAACTCAATAAATTGACCTCGCTCCCAATGTGTGGCTTCATAGCTCAGTTGGTAGAGCATCGCACCGGTATCGCGGAGGTCACGGGTTCGAATCCCGTTGAAGCCCTGATTTTTTCAGGCTTCTTCTTTCCAGTTGCTTAAATTGGAAATTTACTGCGATGATCACTCTTCACTTGCATCTACAACCGCAGTACAAATATGAATTATTTCATATAAACCTCACATCACTTCACTGTGCGGGAAAGTATGAACTCAATAAATTGACCTCGCTCCCAATGTGTGGCTTCATAGCTCAGTTGGTAGAGCATCGCACCGGTATCGCGGAGGTCACGGGTTCGAATCCCGTTGAAGCCCTGATTTTTTCAGGCTTCTTCTTTCCAGTTGCTTAAATTGGAAATTTACTGCGATGATCACTCTTCACTTGCATCTACAACCGCAGTACAAATATGAATTATTTCATATAAACCTCACATCACTTCACTGTGCGGGAAAGTATGAACTCAATAAATTGACCTCGCTCCCAATGTGTGGCTTCATAGCTCAGTTGGTAGAGCATCGCACCGGTATCGCGGAGGTCACGGGTTCGAATCCCGTTGAAGCCCTGATTTTTTCAGGCTTCTTCTTTCCAGTTGCTTAAATTGGAAATTTACTGCGATGATCACTCTTCACTTGCATCTACAACCGCAGTACAAATATGAATTATTTCATATAAACCTCACATCACTTCACTGTGCGGGAAAGTATGAACTCAATAAATTGACCTCGCTCCCAATGTGTGGCTTCATAGCTCAGTTGGTAGAGCATCGCACCGGTATCGCGGAGGTCACGGGTTCGAATCCCGTTGAAGCCCTGATTTTTTCAGGCTTCTTCTTTCCAGTTGCTTAAATTGGAAATTTACTGCGATGATCACTCTTCACTTGCATCTACAACCGCAGTACAAATATGAATTATTTCATATAAACCTCACATCACTTCACTGTGCGGGAAAGTATGAACTCAATAAATTGACCTCGCTCCCAATGTGTGGCTTCATAGCTCAGTTGGTAGAGCATCGCACCGGTATCGCGGAGGTCACGGGTTCGAATCCCGTTGAAGCCCTGATTTTTTCAGGCTTCTTCTTTCCAGTTGCTTAAATTGGAAATTTACTGCGATGATCACTCTTCACTTGCATCTACAACCGCAGTACAAATATGAATTATTTCATATAAACCTCACATCACTTCACTGTGCGGGAAAGTATGAACTCAATAAATTGACCTCGCTCCCAATGTGTGGCTTCATAGCTCAGTTGGTAGAGCATCGCACCGGTATCGCGGAGGTCACGGGTTCGAATCCCGTTGAAGCCCTGATTTTTTCAGGCTTCTTCTTTCCAGTTGCTTAAATTGGAAATTTACTGCGATGATCACTCTTCACTTGCAGATAAACATTTCGTTGCATAAGCTTACGATGTCTTTCAATCAATTTAATCGAACTCAAATCATTTCACTTGCTAGTTAGCGTACATTTATCTCTGTTTGACCGTTTGACATTAATGTTTCGTTTGAAATTGGAGCGTAGCCAAAAAACTTCTTTGAAATGCCTTTTTTTGCCGGAATGCATCTATGTTCAAGTAAGAGCATGGTAGAAAAAAAAAGATTAAAAGACTACAATACAGAAAGGAACAACTAAAAGACCACCGAAGCAGCAACAAATCTTTGGAATACCAACCACATCACCAAACCCTTAAAACACAAACCTGCAAAAAGTCTCGGGCGTGGATATTAGCTTTCTTGGAGTTTGGTCCTGGAACTTCAAACTTTGGGCATTCCTGCCCCACAGTGAAAATAGTTTTCACATCACGAACGTAGTACCTTCAGCGAAAAGAGAAGAGACATTAAGCTTTCAGTGAATTTACTTGAAAATGCTCTGATTAGTTTATGGAAACTGAGCCTCAATCGACCAAACTTCTCAAGTTTCCACAAACTATGGAAACATGGAAAATGTTGGAAAGATTTCCGCACAGCTCCCTTCATCAATTATACATGCATCACTTTCAGACTAACCCTGTTCCACAAACGAATAGAGTTTGAGTCACAAAATGCATGTATTATTAATGTAAGGAGCTGCGCAGAAATCTTGCCGAAATGTTCTCTCTTGATCTTCATCGTCACCATCACTCTGCCATGATCATCAACATCACCATCACTATATATCACCAATATTATCATTGCCTACCGGCTGGGTCAAAGCTCTAAATTTCACACGCATGCGTACTCACCCAGATGAATTTCTAATGATTAAGAAATCAGTCTCTGGCAATGCATGTTGATAAATGGGAGCTCGGAACAAGTTGCTCTCGAAAGCCTAACAAAAACATAACAGACCCACTAGAATTAGTAATTGAAAATCTTTCTATCAGAGACATCACATCTGTATACACTCTTTTTTTAAGAATATATTTTAAAGATTATCGAGGCTGAAATTTGCAAAATGTTAAGAATATTTTAAGGATAAACTTGAGGCTAATGCAGGAGTCGCGGAGCAGTTTTTAAGGTGCGGGGCCGCTCTCGCCTATTCAATTGAGGGGGCGGGGGTGCTTGCTGACTCCGCGAGGTCCACCAGCCGCAGCCAACCACTATTATCCTATGAAAGAATTTAACATTTTTAGGAATAATGTATTTCCCTACATTTATTATTTCTTTCCACACAAAGTGGGGGTCCCTCCCCTTGCGCGGTCCCTGTAATGAGGCAACTGACCTGCAAAGACTCGCCTGGTGTCAGCTGTCCCAAGAACGGTGAAGTCTGGTGAACTGGTACAGGCTCACCATACTGATATGAAGGCATACTGTCATCCTTACCAGGTTTCTAACAGCAACAAGTAAACAACAATCCGTTAAGTCTCATCCCATAAAAGAAGAAAAAAATACGTTTTCTTCTTCAAGTAAAAATTCTGAAATTTAAGTATCAACCGGGACCCATTTTTTTAAAAGAGGGGTAACTTTATCCAGCATACATATGTATATCTCACCATCCAGACATTAAACCCTTAATCGCTAAGTGAACATTCAAATCCTCATTTGTTGCCACCACACATTTCGTAAAGAAATAGTGGAATGAAATAATGGGATAAGTTGTTTAAAAATATCAAGTCAAGCTGATCCATCTTGTGGGATCCTGTCCTCAATTCTTGTCACCACTCTGTTTTACAAGTGGTTGAAATTACAAGGAGAAATTTGATGCCGATCACTCTCAGGGTGTACTACAACTAATGGCAGTTTATCCACTGGAGAAGACTTCATTGGATAGGGGTTCTCCACTCTTGGAACAACTGGGGCCAGATTGCATCTGTGTATGAACATTAGATGTAATAAACTTTACAAGTTGTTAGCAGACCCCCTCTCCCTGAGTCCAATGTTGCTTGACAAATCAAGACTCACCTCTACCCTCAGGTTGTGTCATTGCTTCCGAATGACATTGTCAAGATAAGAGAGAGGGAGATGCTTTGAACAAATAATAATCATAATAATCATAACAATAACGAATATTTTAGACTGCAGACACTCCCTTGCAGTCAGGTGAGTATTGGTTCTGCACTGAAGACTAGAGACAGCAAGCGAGCCAAGCACTAAACTTGAAAGAAGCAGGACATCTCTTCCCCAGTTTTCCCTTTCCCCCTGGTTTTTTTTTGTTGTTGTTGTTGTTCACTCCCTCACTCAATTTGCTCTCACCTGATCATACTGAGGGAATGCTTGCAGTCTATCAATATTTTAACAACATATGAAAAAACCATCAGTGTATGAGACATTGTTATCAAAGGGGAAAATGCATCATATTATTAGATAACAACTAAAAAGAAAAACAAAAGAGACTCCCAACTTTTTGCTCCAAATAATATCTATACTCACCCTCTTGTAATAGTTTCTGATTTTTGCATTCATACCAACAGCCATGATAAGTGGAGGATATTCTTCACAGTATTCAAAGAACACCAAGCCACCATCCATCCCGGTCAGGTCAGCTGGAGTCCGCATAAAGAACATCTCTCCACCACCAGAGGCAAGCCGTTCCTTCTCACGTTCCTGCAAGTGTATCAGAAGCAATTAATCCTTTTACCACCATCTGCCTTCTCCTAACCAAGTCACTAGTTCACCAGGCATACAGAGCATGAGAATACAGGAAATGATCACAAGAGATCAGTTGAGTTAACGTTTATACAAATTCTCCCCACATGTAACTTACGTAATAAGTGGCAAGTGTATTGAGAATACACATGTTGATGTTGTGGATTAAAGGGTTAAATACCTCTTACTAACCAAGTTCGAGGTCCGTACTGTAGTTTTTTCCCATTTACTTTTGGCCCAAGCACGAAGCGCATGCGCCATAAATCAATGGGAAAACACAAGGATCGTAACTTACAGTGTTGACCGAGAAAACAAGGTTAGTTTGGTTAATCGGGCACACGGGAAAGGAATCTTTCAAAATTAGTGGGCCACGCAGGAGGATATGGCCCACAAAATTGACCAATCACAGTGTGTGTACTTGCTGAGAGGTATAATAAAAATAATGTAACTTGGGCAATGGGACAAGATGTGGTCCACATCTCTCATCTTTGTTCAAGCTGCACCTGTTTTACAGAACTTGTTGGAATTAACTATAAGAATAAGTGTTGACCGAGAAAACAAGGTTAGTTCGGTTAATCGGGCACACGGGAAAGGAATCTTTCAAAATTAGTGGGCCACGCAGGAGGATATGGCCCACAAAATTGACCAATCACAGTGTGTGTACTAGCTGAGAGGTATAATAAAAATAATGTAACTTGGGCGATGGGACAAGATGTGGTCCACATCTCTCATCTTTGTTCAAGCTGCACCTGTTTTACAGAACTTGTTGGAATTAACTATAAGAATAAGTAGCAGCCTCACTAATTCTTAAAAAGTAACTGAAAAAATTTCTTTTAAAAACATGTTAAATTTTCTGAATGATAATAATCATTTAATGTAATGTCATAATAACTTGCAGGGCAACAACAAAAACTCAAAGTCCCTGAAAAGAATAAAACCCTAAATGCCTTCCTGCATTTGATTAGATGTGAAAAATTGGGAAACGCATGGCATGTTCAGCCAAATACTACATGTAAGTTAATATCAAACCGGTAATATTTTTAATTTAATTTTATATGACACATCTTTCTTGGGATAGAATGTTTTAAAATTTCTTAATCACTTTTTTGAACAAAACAACATGCAACTTACTTTAGCCTTCTTCTTGATGTGCTTCAGAAGCCCATAAACAGCATGCCTGCCAGGTTTGGACAAAGGACCATGACTAACACGCTGGAGAAGGGATCGGTGGAAACTGCGTAGATCACTGACAGACATGTAGGTTGGAAAGTATGGCCTTTGCAGTTCTATTGCAGGTAACGAGTGCTGACCAGATAAAAAGAAGATATTGGGATTATGTTGAAAGCCCAAACATAGGCCTTGAATTTCAAAGAGAAATAAACTTAAAAGCTAACCTGTACAAGATTTGAGCCTCCACTGGTATCCAAAGAGGTTTCAGAAGCTTAAGAGAAAAGAAAACAATATCAGATGTTGTTAGCATGTCTTGATTCAAAACATTGACAGAGGGATGCCAACTAGGTACCAACGGTTCACCCTGTGGGATTGTACACCAGTGTGCACCAGAGGGAAATTACATTACTTGCCAATGTTTTGGCCTCCAAAAATAAGTATTATAATGCAGTCATGATGGTAGCAGTTACGTTATGCCATTCCAAACATAGCACTTACTGTTCTTTGCAGTGTAGTACTCATCATTTGACAAATTAAACTTGTCTTTCTGTTGTTCTTGTGTTTTCTTTCCCTCACGGTCTTCATCCTCTTTAGAGCTGTTCTTTCCCAGGAGAAGCTTGGATTTCTTGGACTCCTGAGAGATCGCAAAAGATTAGATCAAGATCAGTGGTAGCTTGTGCAGCAAGTGTTTCCATCAGATTTTCTGGTATCTTTGTTTTTGTTTATGCAAACTTTTGCTCTCTTCCAATTTTTTGTCCAGTGAAAGAATGAAAAAAAAAACTAGAAAACCTCATGGAAGCTTCAAAGGCAAAGTCGATAGTCAGCCTTTTCAATAAAGATTAAAGCAGGACCAGTGGAAAAAAAAATGACGGAGGCCAAGGCTTTTTTTTTTCAGCAAAGTTTAACAATAAGGAAGAAGAGACAGGTGAATTTTGTTTGTGGAAACTTCAAATATTACAGTGACAAGACAAATCAGGTGGAAGCTTTTTTTCTGCCTTCGGTCTAGTATTTGCATCCATGTAATTAATGAAATAGATATGTACCTTTTTAGGAGTAAGCATTGAAGCATTGTCCTTCACAAGCGGTCCTGAGTCTTCAGGAATGCTCAGAATTATGTTCTCATCATTTGGGTCCAGCTGCATGACTGTTGGAGATGGGATTGATGGCATGTTCTAGAACCAAAAAAGGAATGGAAATGGTGACGGTAACGGTGACGTTAACCAAAGAAAGCAGCCTGGCTCAACCATCAGTGTATCAAAATTTCTGATGCCTTTTTTAGGTCTAAAAACACTTAGTCACCCAATTTTCTAATCAAAAGCAATATCCTTTAAATAAAGGTTGATGTTCGACTTTCTCATCAATAACATGGGGTAGCATACACAAACAACCTATTCTTGAAAGAAACTTCAATCATAAGTTTTAAAATTTTGTGATGGAAATGTGTAAATAAAGTTTTGTTGCTATGTTGTTGTGTTGTTCTCTGAAACCAAAACATGGGGCTGTCTCTAATTCTTTAAATAGGCAGCAGCGGCATGCAGAAAGTAGCAAATAGCCTGGGCTCAAACTCAAAATTTTGAGCCAAAATTCCTGACCCCCAGCACCCAGCCCTTGATGACAAAATCCTTACCTCTGCATCCCAGATAATCTTGTCTTCCCAATTACCATACACAAGTTCAACGTTTTCAACTGGGAATATGGAATACCATGTGGAAGGTGAGCCATGGTCAATCTTCTCATCACCAGGTATTGAGGGTTTACTGATCTTGTTCAGGTAATTCATGTTTGCTTTGATTGCTGACGTAGTGTTCTTAAGAAAGGTTTCCAGTCCTGGATGCCGCACTCCTAAGTTAAAATTGCAAGTCTTTTAAAAATCATAACCTACTGGTATCATCAAGATGATATTATTCACACCTTATCTCTTGCTTCTTGCTTGGTTCATCATTGTCATCATAAAAATCAATATTGGGACAGAGCAAGCTAACAAAACCCCAACTGACAGGAAAGAGCCCAGTTGGCTGTTCTATAAGCAGGGAGGAGAGCTTGAACTTAATTAAATTATTACAAGTCATCATCATCATCATCATCATCATCACCTGTAGTCCTGAATTTATTCACATGCCAAATTCTAATTGTGTGTATTCATCAATGGATCACCTGAGTGACTTTAATAGTAGGTCACTTCTACACTTGTTGTAGTATTCAATTTCTTGAGAAGTTCTCTTGTTCAAAAGAACAACCAGAATTAGAATTCAAGTTTGTGACAGGATTTAATTATTGAAGCACAGTCAAAACTGGGGGGGGGGGGGGGGGGTAGTACTCAGGGATGATCAAAGGATTTTCTTAGGTTTGAAATTTTGAATTGTGGGATTTTTGGGGGTATGAAAATTGATTGTAAGAATTTTTTGTGTGTGTGTGGCTTGAATTAAGTACTGATTTTCTTGGGTTTTCAAAACAATCTGAAGACTCCCAGAAGTGCCCCAGGGGTAGGTGCCCATGTATCACAGCCACATAGTTCTGCATATAAACTACTGTACAATCCCTTATGGAAAATTTTGAGGCTTGGAGGTTCGGCATGGGGTTTTTTGGGGGGTTAATTTTTGGTCCAGGGAATTTTTTTGATTTTGTTGGAAGCCCTAGAGGGAATTTTTTGGGGTTTTGAGTTTTGCCCCCATTAAATCATCCCCATCACTTGAAATCTAGAGTACCTCCCTGGGAATAAATCATACCTAGTTGTTGTAGCAACTGTTCCTGTTGCAGTGCATAAGCATGAGCAGTACGCGTGGTTTGGGTGGGTATCCAGCCCGCCCGTGCTTGTGCCTGAAGGTTTGGCTTCACATCATCAAGCGACCATATTATGTCATCTTCCCAGTTGACCTGTGACACCATTTCAAAACATTCCTCTGGGGGGAGCGATTCAGTAGATTTGGGACTTGGTGGAGCATCTACTTCATCCTCTGGCTTCTAAAAATGGGACAAAATAATAAATAAGCACACCATGGATTTGGTATGCATTCAGAATGACCCTGTGATAAGCAATTTCCAGTCAACAATTCCTTCAAAAGTAGCTGGCAACCAAAAAAAAAATCATGCTCATGGCTGGCTCATCTTCTGGGATGTTCCACTGATTCTTTAGGCAGTATATTCGCCTACATTAACAATAAAGCCGCCTGCTTCACGACTTTCTGACAACCCTGATACTGGGGTGGTAAAATTATAGTAAGGCTAAGCAGAGTACTTTCTACACATTTTTGTCTACAATTGTATACCACTTATTAACCTTGTCCGTTCAGTCATTACAGGAAAATCTCCAACTGAGGCCTTGATGTATTGACCAAGGAATAGTGAGGTCAATACATCAAGGCAGAGGTTAATAAGTTATTTATTATATGGCCTTTTTAGCGATAATAAAGTCACTCTCGCAGTGGCTCTCTTTGTCGCTCATACTAAAGAAGTATCTGTATTTTAGTTTTTCTTTCAGTTATTGAAAATATAGTTGTACTTTGTCCATATTTTTTGTTGTTTCGCCCATGCACTCATAGCTTTTACTCACAACTCAAAAGAGCCATTGAGCCGAGAAAAATTTTCATAATGCCCGGTCATTACAAGAAAATCTTGCCCACTCAGCAGCCAATCAGGCTGTTCAAAAAGTACATAAGAATATCTAGCAGACATACATATAAATGTACAGGTTGCAGCACAACTGAACAGTTAATTTACCGCTAAATGGTAAATTATCTGCTTTATAGTGAATGCTATGCATCCTTTGAATAACTTGGGCCTGACCTCTCCTCACAAATGTTACCCTTTATGCATCTATTTCAAACTTATTATTCTGCTCTGACCTCTTTAAGTTTGAAACCATAGTCTAAGTTTGTTCCATCTTCATTCACTCCAAGCATTTCATACCACAGGGCCGCTGGTCCATTCCTCCATTCACAGATTTGTTTATGATTGTTGTCTTGAGATCCAGAAGAGTTCACATCACCATTAATATCCCTTAGTTCATCAGCCGTTGGCTCCCAGGGAGCCATTAGCTTGTCCTGAAATTTAAACAAAAATAGAAATACATCAAGCAACTTGCAACAACAACTTGCTGTACAATGGGCACAAGAGAATAACTTTTTGAATTATATAATTAAATATTGAAGTTTGCACTAGTCTTTTGATTTGAGGCACTTAATACTGTTTCTCTCTGTCACAGATTTCACTTCTATAAAAGTCAAGTCTGACAATCACAAGCTAAGTATACTAGAGTTGATATTCATTTCCTAAAACTTTTTGTTTAGACAAGTAAATTCACTTTTGGATGACTAAAATCTGAGTTGTGCTTGCCCAATGGATAAAATGGAATGAAAAATAGTTGTTTGCCCTGTGAATAGAAAATAATATTGTACATTATGAGTGCCAGCAAATTATTTATCTACATGTATTTATACCTTTGGGGTTTTCAATTATTTATACAGAGGTTCCACATTAGACACATAGCACAGGAGTCTTGCAAAAAGAATTTCACCACATTACACTTGATGCCACCAAGAATGTTTCTCCAGACCAAATAATTTCACCCAGAACCAAAAAAGAAAAACAGTCCACCAAAAACATTACTCACTTCATCATCAGACATGCAGTCCTCAGGCAGCGGGCTTGGAGGACTCTTTGGAGGCTCCAGAGTAGCCTTCTCATCTTCCCCCTGTTTCCTCTTCTTCTTTTTCCTTTTCTTTGCATTACGCCACTGCTGTGGCATGGATGAGGCTTTAGCAGGTCCAAAAAGACGGGAAAACCTCAACACTTGTCCAGGCCGGAACTCCGGAAACAAGTCTGTGACTGTTTTGCCATCATGAGTGGTGAGCTTGCCTTCCTTGCTCGGTAGTTCTAAAAGTGAGGTGAAAGAATTTGAAGTCAAGAAATTGCTGATAGAGCCTTTTGCTCATTTGCTTCCCACTGTTAACCTAATGACTGCAACTATGAACATTTTGTCTAAACAGACACTGCCATCGTGTTATTAGTTTGGTTCAAATTGTGAGGAAGTACTTTTACAATTGCACTTACTGTACAGCTGTCACAAATACTTTTTTTAAGGTAGGTGGGTATATGTAAAACATACATGTAACCGGGAATTAATAATTTGTAGGGGTAGTGAACGGTAAAATCCGAGACTCGCTAAGATGGCCAGACCCTTGTTTGAAAATCTGTGACCGATTGCGAGACCAAACATGTGAGACTTCAAGACCAAAATAAATGCATTATAAACGGGACTTTGAGACTCTTCGCAAAGGTTGTTGAGATTTCAAGATTGGATGAAAAGTTTACAAGAACCAAGTTTTTAGAGGTACCATTAACCACCCCTCATTTGTGGTATAGTCAATCATCATTAATACTACTTTTCTATTAAGTTCAAGAACGTAGCCAGGTATCTGATTATTAATGACAGCCCTGTACAAGGGTTGTCCAATACACAGACATAATGAGATTCATGACACTTTGTGATAAAAATCACAAAGTGTCCCCTAACCTTACTTCTTAACTAAACAGTAACAGTTTAGTGGTACATGAAGTATGGGACACTTTGTGGCGTCTGTGATGTACCATGGATCTCATTATGCTGGTGTATTGGACACGTATCTCCAACACTACGTGTATAATTATTTATTTAGACTGAACTGAGAGTACTGAGTTATGACTAGTGAATGGTGGAGACCCTATCCAAGGAGTAATTTCTCCTCAAAGCTCTGGCTGTATGGTGTAAATGACTACTTAATTTTCATGTTTACCTGAGCCTACAGTACCAGCCAGAGGGGCAGCCAATGAGCCTTTGTCCCCATCAACAGCATCTCTTGTGCCTTCCGCCGATGGAGATGCCGACAGTTGGGGTGCTGGTGGGGGCGGCATTGCCAGTCTGTCTTGTTCTTGTTTGGATAGCGTAGAGGCAGCGGGGGCCACAGTGGGTAGCAGTATACTACTAGCTACACGGAAGATAGGAAAAACAGGAAAAAGTTAACATATATGTGCTTGAGCTTGAACTGAATGTGAATTCAGATTTTGTAGTGCAAATTTTAGTTTTAGTAATAATCAATGTCAAATGAGGGAATTTCTTGAACAATGAAACTCTCTCTAAAATTATTTAGAATACAGTTATTATTAATGTCTGTTACTGATGGGTCAGAAATAAAGACACGGAATACGTGTAAATTACTGAAAAGTGCAGAAATGATGCAGGATTATAGATCAAACCTTGACCATTGCCTTGTGCATTATCCATGCTCTCATCATCATCATCATAATCATCATCTGAAAGTTAAAATACCGACTCCAAGTTACATTCATGTGATTAGATTTGAAATATGACCTACCAAAAATTTAATAATCCTCATTCCGACAAACAGATCACTAACATTCCCTTTCTCCACTCAAGGAATTGGGATGCAGTGTAACTAGGAGTTAGACAATGTCCTGTTTTAATGGACTGGAGAAATATTTGGTTCCACGACAATCCCCCCTCCCCAAGGGGGTACCCCCCATATAGGCTATACAGGTATGTGCCGCCCCAAAGGGTATGGTCTTAGAGCTGTTTTGGTCTGAAAATGAATGTAGATTTTGACCATTTTAGTCTAAAATCAGGTATTGTTTTTAAGGGAACAGCAAGAGTATATAAACATATGTCTTTTCAACTCCAAATGAATAATAGAAAAAGGGTCAGGAATTGGAGAACAAGGTGACACACCCCTACCAAGAATTCCGAGTAGTATCCCCCTTCCTGGGACAGCCTTTTGTCAAACTGCTCACTTGTAAACAGTCTGACATGGTTGAGAGGACAGATGGCCTTGGCCCCTACCGGCTTGGCTCTTCAGGTCATCAAAACATGGTGACATCAATCCCACAAAAGAACAGTTTTGGTAAAATAGAGGAACAAAGCCAACATTCTAATATATGTTGTGGTTCAAATTTTTCTTTGGTTTAAAATTTTTTAAACCAGTTTAATTTTGATTTTTCTTTGTCTCAGAGCCATCACCATAATCTGAGACAAAGGAAAACAAAATTTAAACTGGTTTGAAAAACTTTAAACCAAACAAAAAATTAAACCACAACATATAGATTAAATAATGACAATAACAACCAGAACAGTTAGTAATCCTCCTCACCAGCTGAACTGGTGGACTTCTTTTGAGCAAATATAGAAACTGCATGTTTATAGTATTTTTCTTCTTCTTCCTCTGCTAGCTCAGTGATGTCACTGTAATCTGTAGCACTAGAATCCTTCTGAATCCAGTCTGAATGGTACAATAAAATACATGTTACAGATAAAAATTAAATTCAGGTAAACATTTTTAACTAAGGTTAGTTCTATTCTAAATTAGGGTTAGAAGACAAAGGAAATTGATTTTCAACATAGGTTAAAAAATAATTTTTAACTGGATTTAATTTTTAACTGCAACACACATAGTGAAGTAAAACTTCATTACCTGAGGAAAAAACAGATTGACTAAAACAACTCTTTAGTTTAATTATCAAACTTGCAAGGCTCTTTTTGTTGTTGTTTGAGAAATTAATTGCTTTTAATAATAATTGTCAAAGGATTAGTAAGAGTTTTTATTAATTCAAATTTCAGCCATCAATTTCCCAGGTTTGTAGATGGGGAAGAAAGAGGACAGAAAGTTGGAATGAGAGGGATTTGTATGGGATAGAACGGATTATTGAAAAAAGGAAAGAAAAAAGTAAAATGGTTTTTCTTGCAATAATATAGACCCTATACCCTTTAAATTATTCTTTTGTTCATATTCAAAATAGCACAACTAACCTCGTTTTGGAGACAAAAATTCTAAAGAATTTGTCATCCTGAGCAAGGTTAGTTGGGCTATTTTGAATATGAACAAAAGAACAACTTAAAGGCAGCCATTTTAGCATAGGGTCTATACATTCTCTCACATTATTGCAAAATGTGCGAGGGGGGAAATGAACGAAGAAAGAACCAAGAGTTTGAAGGTATTGGATGATGCCTCAGTTTGGTATGAACAGCCATTTTAGCATAGGGTCTATACATTCTCTCACATTATTGCAACATGTGCGAGGGGGAAAATGAACGCAGAAAGAACCAAGAGTTTGAAGGTATTGGATGATGCCTCAGTTTGGTATGAACAGCCATTTTAGCATAGGGTCTATACATTCTCTCACATTATTGCAACATGTGCGAGGGGGAAAATGAACGCAGAAAGAACCAAGAGTTTGAAGGTATTGGATGATGCCTCAGTTTGGTATGAACAGCCATTTTAGCATAGGGTCTATACATTCTCTCACATATTTATTGCAAAATGTGCGAGGGGGAAAATGAACGCAGAAAGAACCAAGAGTTTGAAGGTATTGGATGATGCCTCAGTTTGGTATGAACACTAATCACTTGAAACCTCTTTCCATCTCTAATCAGAATTGTTCATTTTTACTGCATTAACCGGGCTTACACTCTAAAAGGTTTCCTATTTTATTTTAATACCACTATTCATGATTTTTTATGCTCCAGATGACATAATGGCATCAATAATAAAAGACTGAGAAAACAGGTCTTAACAATAATAATTGTAATAATAAATGAATAATACATGTATTATTAATGCACTACAATAGACTGACAAAAATACACTGTAATAGTGTAGCAGAAAAGTAGACTGGCCAACTGGCGGTAAAATTACACCCTCTATATCCATAAGATAATATTACAGGCAAGAATGTATGCCTTTGCTCACATTTTGAATTTTCTACTGAAAGTGTTGCTGTACTGCTACAGAAAATTTTGTTTTGAAAAAGTCACAAAGAAGAATGTTGTGATACACTTCAGCTGGAAGTACATGTGGCAAACAAGTCAAAGTATTGTACAATTCTTTTCATTAAATTGGAGTAGAATTTTTGTGGTATCAACTTTGTTCTTTGCTTAAAAGGAAATTTAGAGGTGCTCTGGAAATAGAATCCAAATTTTTGTGAAGTAGTTGTTAGGAGACATACTACTGTTTGGTTCACTCAGTGATGTGGAGTCTTGACTCTGGGAATTCCCTTCTTCTGCAATATCTTGAACAAGACTTCCCAAACCACTGAGAGAATTCAACTGGGAAAGATGGCGTCGAGATTCCTGCAAAAAAAAGGTTCCAAAGAAAAATGCTTTCTCAGTACAAAATAAACAAATAAATGCAATGTATTGCATGCATTGACTAACAAATTAAACAGCTTCTGTCCCCAGTCTTACAAACAGCTGAGACGTTTTCTCAGAATAATAGCTTGAGCAGCTGTAATTCAGATCACTTTTGTCACTGTTTTGATATACATATTGTTACGAAAAATTATTGCGTGACTCGCGTTACTGTCTGGAAGTGTCTAGAATCTTCTGCATATTTAATTAGTGCTGTGTCATCGTGGTTCAGTAATTCTATTTTAAGCCGTTTGCGTATGTAGCTGTAAATAGTTTCTCATTGTAATGTTACTTTATTTAGTCAAGCCGGAAAGTTCTAGAATCTGTTGTTGTAAAGTATATAAGCCGATCGGTGTAGCTTTAGAGTTTTCTTAGAAGAGTGGGAGAGAAGAGTGAAAGTGACAGAGGTCGTGTATACATTTGGCAGAGGCCGTGTTTTTTGAAGTGTGACAGAGGTCGTTTATACATTTGGCGGAGGCCGTGAGTATTGAAGTGTGACGGAGGTCGAGTATAATTTTATAAGCCTAGTGTGAGCTTATTGTGAAGTCTTGTGCCGAGTTTACTACTTTCGTTTGGAATAAATAACCTTGTTGCTGTTCCGACAACCCTGCGTTCTGTTTAGTCTACAAACAACCCACTTCTCACTCATCAACACAACGAACTCGTAACACATATAAATTTCTTGGTTTTGATTTATTTTACAAACAAGTTCAATTTTTCCTTTTTCAATGAGTTTGGGGTAAAGGGAAATCAAGTAAATCCAAACATAAATAAAAACACAGCAGTAACAACCAAGGCTAAGAAGATATCCACCCATCTGCAAGGTTCTGATGTTTTATTAATTCCCATTGCAGTAACTGGGGGTATGCTACAACTGTATAAGAACTTTACACTGCCATCCACATCTACGTAACTAAAACATGAGAGAAACTATTAACTCAGGATTTTCTAACCACAATGACAAACATCTTTCATGATAAAAAATTCTAGCATGTTCAACCATTTTGTCACTGTAGGCCTGCTGAAAGGTTGAAATTTGTTTTAGCGGCCAGTTTCTCTTTTTGGAAAAATTGTCGATCAAGACTAGTACTTGATTAATTTAGGGAAATTAAGTCAATTTGAAAATAAACATTACCTCAGTATTTTCATTCGAGGGAAAGATTTCCCACAGCTCCACATATTAATTTTTAAATACATGCATCACTGTCATACTAACAGGGTTGGCATAGTGGTGAGAGTGCTTGCCTTCCACCAATGTGTCCCAGTTTCCATTCCCGGACTTGGCGTTATAAGTGGGCTGAGTTTGTTGGTTCTCTACTCTGTTACGAAAGGTTTTTCTCCGGGTACTCCACTTTTCCCCTCTCTCCAAAACCCAGCATTTGATTTGGTTTGATTTATGAATTGTAAATATTTCGATTTGTAAAGCTTACTATTGTAAGGCGCATTTGATCATTATTATTGACATACTAATTTGCGTCTAATAAGTAATAAATTATTATTATAAATTATTATTACTAATCCTGTTCCAAAAACGAAGAGTTTGATTCACAAAATGCATGTATAATTAATGTACGCGGCTGGGTGGAAATCCTGTCCAGTATAGTATCTAAACGCTTCTAAAATGTAACGAACTATCAGATGGTTACAGCATAGCTGCCTGACAGGACGACCGACCGTAATCTTTCGAGAGGAACGGGAGGACGGGTCTTATCTCCAGGACAAGTGCAAAAAAGTTAAATACAAAATATGTGGCATTAAAGAGTCATTACTATTACCGTCAGTTTGTATATAATGTAAAGTTGGATCATACCTGAATGATGATTTTGTTGACAAATGTAATCGCGGAAACTCAGCCTGTAAACGCCACCTTTTTGCACTTAAAATCATATAATTGCTGACAAAATAACTTGAATTACCTCATCTAATATCTCTGTGTCTTCAAGTTCTCCTTTTTCGTTGATATTACCGAATAAAAACCCAGTAAGATTCAGGGAACCATCTTCGTCCTCTGAGTCCGCCATGTTGGCGGTAGCTCCCGTAGGAACATGGGAAAATTACATTTTGGTGACCAATCTTTCTCGTCCAAAACACAAGGAAAATGTTGTCTGACATGCTGAGGGGCTGCGGAGAAGTATTTTTGATCAACTGCAGAATGCAAGGCCAAAATCCAGACAATTTTGTTTAGCGGTTCGTTTGGCTCGGCAGTGGATGAAAGAACAAGGAATAATATTATTGATATGCTGGTTTAGTCTTGGCTTCATATATTAGCGGCTCATTTGGCTCGTTTAGCTCGACAGTGGATGCACGTTAACCAAAGAGCAAACAGTCAATAAACGAGCCGGCTTGTTTGGTTGATGGTTGCTCTGTATTCTGTAGTTTAGCCAGTACTTTGGATTCTCTGTAGAGAATATAGCAATAGATACGTTTTATTTTTCTCACAGAATTTATTTGCACATGTGAGGGACATAGATCATAAATTAAACAAGAAATGAAACTGGCCTTTACTGGAAAAAAGGCTGAGAACTTCCCAGATATGCAGAGCTCTAAGCCTCACGCATTGAAGATTGTTGCATGGAGATTTGTGTCAATAAATTTGTGACTAAAATGGTCATTCCCAATCCAAATCTGTTCTAATCGCATATTATTTTGTTATTACTCACAAAGGACATTTTAATTTTTAGGAATTTTGCCAGTTTTTCCATAATCAACAGATCAAAGGTTAGAAGTAAATGATCGCAACTCTGGTCGGCTACATTTCAATGTGAGCATATGGCATATTCTCTGAATGAATCATCATAGCAGGTGACGAAACTGTGTTTTGATAATGCTCATGTCCAGCTGGAAGTAACTGCCTCAACAAGCTTGAGTTACATTTGAAGTTCAACACATCTTCACCAAAGTGAGGAAACAGCACTTCTGATTGTGAAATTTATCTTGAAATAATATTGATGTTGTCTTTACAAACCAATGTATTGTATCCCGTGTAGTTGTTGGTAAAGGATTCATAACGTCCTTCTCAAAAGTGACAAGCACTTACCCAAAGCTCAAGACATCAGTGAGAGAATTATGTATCACCTCCCTGGTAAGCAAAGTGGAAAAAGAAAAGCCAAGAAGTACATTGATGTCACAAGTGATCATTGCAAGGAAAAATAGTCCATTTTATTAACTTAATACACTTCCTATATGAATTGCAACTCATACATTTACAACCCATGCCAAACAAACACTTGCAAGAGAAAAATACAAATAAATAAAAAGTTGTTGCCAAAGTCAACATTCGCTGACAGTTAACCCCAGCCTATGGATTTGTCTTGTAAGCTCCAATTAATTTCCCCTTAGCAGAGAAAACTACAGTAACTCCTATTTCATATGACATCACCGTTACAAGTTTTTTGCTTTAGTCTGGGTTGAGAATATTAAATTGATTAGCATCATAAACTTGCACTTGACAAGGGCATGCAAAAGCACTGATATTATTGTCCCATTTGGACATCAATGACTTGTTTCCAAAAAAAAAAAAAATAAAAGCCGATTTACAAGACAGAAAATTGTTGGTGCAGCTGAGTTAGAAAATTAATAGTACGTGTACCAAAAATAAATGGTCTGGCATGGTAAAGTTTAATGTGTAAATGACTGTGCCCCATCCATACCAAGCCAAAATTTCACCTGTGCTTGGACTATCCATCCAGCTGGTCCAAGCATGGGTTTTGGCACAAGACAGTGAGGGCAAAGTCATTTATGCAACAAATTTTATCCATGCCAAACCTCTTTTTGGGTACACATTTTTATCTGAGCTGTGCCAAAAATTTTCTGTACTGTAAATCAGCTTAAATGTGATATAAACATAGTTCATTAACTTTACTGTTCAAACCACAAGTTAATTTCATTTCTGTGATTTAAATTTGTGTGTTCATGGTTAATTCAGATGTGCAACCAAATAAAATGGAAACAAACTATAATAATATTATAATAGCTTTTAACATTTTACTCTTGACTACTAAGGCACTTGAATGTAAAACTTTCTTCCTAAACTAACTCGACAGTTAGTTGATTTTAATTTTTATACCTAAAATAAGCACTTCGGTATTGTTTTTGGGAGCGGTTTCCTTAGTGTTCATGTGGCAGCACTCTCCCTAACCCAACCAAACCCTAAGACCTTTAACTACATATACCCAATATTAATCTATACATACATGTACCAAACTATGAACACTCATGTTTATTTTCAAGTAATAACATGAAAATATATCCTCTGTACAAGAATAAATGATTAGTCAATCTAAGTTCCAACAATCATTTTCATTACCATCCACTGAATTTGTTTCATTTAATGTTTGTATCTACATGGCTGTCATTTAATGTTTTGAGCCATGTTTCAAAATCTGGATTACTTCACTACTGCAGTTGAAAATGCCTGTAACATCAAGCTCCAGTCCCAGAAATTGACAGTTAATTACCAGTAACTGTTGTTTCAGCATATTTGATTAAAGGGCAATTTTAAGGATTCTTCAAAATTCGAAATACCTTTGCTACAGATGATCGCAATGAAGATGGATTCAGACTTGGAAACAAATCAACTCAATTTTTTCAAATACTCTCCTTGTGTCATGGAAACTGGACTGTAAACTTATAACTGAGTCTGCACCACACTAATGCATTTTCATATGAAAATGCATACTTTTTATCCTTTTTCGCCATCTGTCCACATTAATACAATTGAAAACAGAGGTTTTCAAAAACTCGTCTTGTGTGGATGGTGGAAAACGCTAAATGTGGATGTAAGTACTTTTATGCGTTTTCAAGGAAAAGAAAACGAAGGTTTTCAAAAACGCATTAGCGTGGACAGGGCCTCATTAAAGCCTCTACTTCACTTGAGAACTCTAGACATTTATGTTGCTGTAATTTGAGAAACAAAATAAAAATTGAGTTAATATGCTCTCTTGAAGTCTCCAAGTGAACATGACCTGGCTGACAAAAAACATATTTTGGATCACTTCCAGGTAAAAATGATGAGTTCCACACTTGGGTTGGCAGCTGTTCCGTGACAAGAACAATGCTAGTATTCATGAGCCTACAGTATTATGTAACTGCATGTGCACCAGTTGAAATCAGAAAGCTATTTGCCAAAAAAATTAATAAGTTAAACACCTAAGGGGGTGGTATCGTCTGAGAACTTTTAATTACAAAGTGAACGCTGTCAGAGTACAAATTTCATTTTTTTCCCTAGAAACCCAGTTTCACTAATTTAGTTTTCGCATTAATTGTCGCGAATGCTAATTCAAGCTTATATAATGTATGCCTTAATGATTATGATTGCGTTGCAGCGAAATTTGATTGAATTCTCAATTCTAAATTTACAGCCTGTACCCCTACTTAACTTTAAGGGCTTATATATTATACATTCCCCGACTCCAGAAGGTGCACTACACCTTCGTAAGTGAAAAGCATTATTGCTGTGTTTGGGACTTGTCGAAGTACGTGAGTTGTTAGGCCTCCATACAACCCCCTCCAGCCTTCTTCTTTGACAACAGTTTTCAGCGTTTGAAGGAACGATGTATACTTGTGCTTTCCAAGAAACTCGCTGTCTTGTTGACGAAGTCGAGTCCGTGCGACTTCATGAGGATAGCAAAGACTTGCAGCAATTAATTTTGAAATGGCGGCCGCAAGCAAGCACTCGAACACTGAAAAATCTCCCTGCGTCTTTCGTTTTAACTTCATCAATTTCGATTTCACTTTTTCGTAGATCGTGAAATGAACAACTGTTTCTGAGATCCCAACGTAGGATGCAGAAAGTCCCCTGTAAAAAGCCCGAATTCCCTCAGTTTTGTAAGCGTCCCTGACTATCTCAAGAGCACTGACGTTCCTGGTTCTCCTGTTGTCCAATTGTAGTCGCGTCTTCACAAACCACAACGGGTTAGTGACCGTGTGGTTCACGAACGACGCAAAAGCGGCTGAAATCATGTGAACCGGTGAAGAATCGGGAGTTAGTTTACCAGATTTGTTCAATAAGTCCTTTGTTTTGGAGTAGAACCCAAAGTAAATAGCTCTTGATGGAGTGACACCAACCAACGTGGGTCCAAGTCCTTTGTACAACGACAGAAATCCTTCATGTCGGACCATGTAACGGCCGTAAGAAATTATTCCTTTAAAACGGTTCGCTGCAATGTTCAACTTAGTGTCGGTAACACTGGATGTACTGAAATTCGCAGATGGGGCGGTTGATGAAATATTCTTAGAAATTCGCATTTTGGCACTTCGTTGATGGTGAAACGCTGAAGACTGAAGTCTTGTCTGAATAACTTCGAGCGGACATGTTACGAAGGCGCCGAAAGAACCGCCTAACCCACCGCCAACAAAATGGACGATCGTGGAGTGCTGCTTTTCTGACTGACTCATCCTGAATTACAGTACAGCCTAGTAAAGTCTAGGAAAAGAACCTGGACTGTAAAGAAAACGTAAGGCGACCCAAAAGGCCGGAAACACAGTCGTTTCGAATGAACCGGCTGATGAAATATAGCCCTTTAGATGGATGACGTCACGGACACCACCCCCTTTCTTTCCATATAAGGGATACCCATGCGAAAAAAAAGGCAAAAAGAATTTCCACTAAAAAATTCAGTTGCTGTCCCAGTGAAGTTGTTTACAGACTTCAGAATCTTAGACCCCCGCTGCGATCAAAATGAACGTACAACTGTCCTGGTGCGAGCGTTTCATTTCGCAACAAATCTGAAAACGTTTGGCTAACTCAATTTCCACTATTAGAGATCACCTATTTTTCAACGTCCTGACAGTTTTCTATGTTCTTGTCCATGGTAGTCTGACATCCCAAAAGACGGCCTCAAAGGAGACTGGTCCATAGAGGATATTACATGGCCGCGCGTGGCAATGTTCTGTTTATTACAGAAACACCAATAAAATACCAAACCAGTTCCAAAGGCAATGGCGATCTTTTAACGTGTGAGGATGACATGTTATTTTCACGTGTGAAGATATCAGTTATATAATTAAATATTTATTTCTCAGCTGTCAAGCAAGTACCCATGTGACTGTCTCGTGAACCTCTGACAAATAACGCAATCCATAAGATAAGTTGAGGTTTACACTGCAACCCTGGACAATCACACATGCTACTCTGGTTTGAAGATTAATGAATGGGATGATCTAATGTTGAAATAAGGGTTCTCTTATATGCTCGCTAATTAACGTCCTTTTCTTTTTAATAAGTTGTAAATAGGTGTCAGTTAAAAGGCCGCTATCATCACGGTTCAAAGAGGGTCCTGAAGGGTGGGGGGGTGGGGTATCAATCCCATTTCCCAACTTTTCTTTAGACCAAATAACATTGTAATAGGAAAGAAATCCCAGAGTAGGTTTTGCATCGTTAAGTGGAGTTTTGAAACGCAATTCTGTGTTCCATTGCTCTTGGATGAGTAATAGGTGTAAAAGCTCCTTATTTTCGCGAAAGTTTCTATGGTATGTTGCTCTGAGTACAGTTCTCTTTCATCAAAATTCCTTCGATACCTTTTTTTTTAGCTACTGAACTCAGAAAATGACCAACCATTACTGTCTTTATGATAGACGACGTGTTTCCCATTCCCATTTTTGTGACTTAACTCTCAGTCCCAATGACCCAAACCTCATTTTCCCAGTCTAAAAACAGGCAAATCCAAAGATTTATTTACACAGCGTAAATTCAACGTAAGTTTTGAAATGCACCTTACAAAGAAAGCTTTTCAATTCTAAATCTTTACAATTCTCAAATCAAATCAAATTCCACGAGGAAAAAATCATACCGCCAGGTAATTCATCATCCTTTAAATTCGTCCTTGATCAAGCGTCCATATTCATCCCTTCTTATAAAATGACTGAAATACTGCGTGCGTCCTGCTTGGTCACGAACCTATGGTTTATTGTTCCGTTAAACTCATCCTTTTCCGTGAAACTCCTCGTTACTCCTTGTTACTGCTTACAATTATATACGCATTTTCTATGGGTGTCGGCGTAATAAATCCACTCGGGATCCTAGTTTTAGAAGAACCCTCGAAAAGCTTGTAAATCATTCGCCTCCAGCTCGTGGGTTCCTGGCTTTTCTAGTGTTTTCCCAATATCCCGCGTGGGTTATTTCAACGCCGTAAAATACATAAAAAAAATGCAGTTTATTGCGCAAGAAAACACTGCCCAAATATAGAAATAGTACGCTCACAAGGACAGAAAAGCTTTTTCTTAAACACGATAACATCTACAGGAAAGCACAAGGAATGGTTAAAATTATGCAACTAAAACTAACTACTCATGGTGTAAATACAATAAAAATTCTGCATGGACCAAAGTACTTGATTAATATCAGAAATTTTTTTCTCCTTTTTTTTTTTCATTACAGAAATGTCTTGCTTAACAAGGATGCCGTGTGATCAACATTACTCTGGAAACCTGTGGCACTGAATCATTGATTTGACGATTGCCATTGACGATGCCTGCCTAAAATGTACTCGTAAACTGCTCCATAGCACTGCTCCTTTTTAAGTATTTAGTAAGAGGAAGCGGTATTTCCAGATTGTTCTCAATGTATACAACAATGTAAATATATATTTTTACCATAATTGTATTTGCTCTTCTCGTTTATATTGTATATTTTTCGTTTATACTTTTCTTACTATATGTTTTTATTGTAAGCTTCATGTAAAACAGCTGTTCAGCTAAGCAGGTTTCACGTTAAATAAATTATCGTAATCGTATTGTACTGTTAAATCTTCCGTTAACGTATTGAATAATATAACAATTATCCTGTCAATCTAGCGTAACATCCGTGCGATTTCACAGAATAATTGTTAAATTATGATTATAAACATCATACTGTTCAGTTTCTGCTGCAATTTAATCATTAACTTTTTTCTTCAATGCCTCGGCTTGTGCAGTCACCTTCTCACCGACCCGTCTCCCCCTCATTGGGTTGTCCATGTGTATCAACACCATCTGCTTCGTCCTAACCTGTCCCTGAAGACAGATCTTCTCCCTCCTCACTTTGCTGCCTCTCAGCAACACCTACTGTAGCTTCCTCCTGTCCTGCCTCCGAAGACTGGCTCCCTCCTCTCTCGCCAGATTGTGTCCCAGTACCTTCCTCACTCTGCTGCCTCTCAGCAACACCTACTGCAGCTGTCCTGCCTCCGAAGACTGCCTCCCTCCTACCTCGCAATCACCTTCCACAAGCTCCTGTTCTGTCCCTGACTCTGGTCTCGCCTCTTCACCACTGACTGTTTGACCTACATCAGCTAGGGCCTCTCTCTCAGGCACTTCAGCATTCTGATTATTCCCATCTTGCAAGAAGTCATCAAGTATGATGTCTTCAGGGTTGGGGACTGCTTGCAGAAACTCTTCATCTGGACAAATCTTTTCAAACACAACCTTGGCCTGCAATAAAAAGATTAGGGAATAGGTTGTGGCAAAGTTTCTACTGTGAGAAATGTTCTTGTGAAAACAAATTGAAGGGCTTGATGGCAAAAAGGCGTAAGTGGAAAGTTGGCTTAAAATCTCAAATTCCCTGAAATTCGCTCTTCTCAGTTTTTTTCAGTTTTTAGTTTTATTTATGTAATCAGACATGACACTTTACATAATACGCTTCTTTGGTCTACAGAGTGGTTATCGTGTCAGAAATGAAGTCCAGTATTTATTTTGTGGTGTTAAGGCAAGGCTTTGATGAGTTAGCGTACGACTTTTGGCAAAAACTCGAAAAAACAGACACAAAAGGATTTGATGCTTAGGTGATTTCCTTTGTTTGGTTTCAAAAAAGAGTCAAAAAATAACATGATAACCGGTCTGTAAAAGGAGAGTAAATTTTATGGAACTTGTGATTTATGCCAAATTGTCACTTATGCCCTTTTTCCACCAAGCCCTTCAAATGATCTTCAATCTTTAAAATTCCTTGGCACAATTTGTGCAACTATATTATGGTTAAATGACACAACAACAAAGTGAAAAATATAATAGTCTATCAACTCAGCTGACCAAATGTTAAATTGCCTGCTAACTTATCACTTTCATGTCCACAAACTTAGACAACAATGGGACTCAGAACTTATGAGTGGGATGGATGTACTGTGCAAATACAAAAACCGTGAACACTTTGTTTTCATTTTGACATTTCCCATTGTGCATCAACCAAACAGAAGCAACATGAAACCAAACCACTTAATTACTGTTTCTGTTTGCTGTTTAGTTTTCTCGCGCATGACTGGCTTTTTACTTGAAACACAATAACATTCCATAAATATTTCTAGTGTTCACGGTTTTCCGATTTTCATGGTAACTAATATCAGCATGTATATTCTCCATACTGTTTTCCTTACATTTTCTATGGTAATGATGAGAAGAATTTGTTAAACAATCAAGACCTTTGTCACTTGTTGATCACTTCCTTTTTTCTCACAACCTTTACATTTGATTGAGCAGTGTTACTATAATGAGAAATCAAAGTGCACCTAACCCCAAAATATTTTTTTCGCTTAAATATATCTTTGCACCTGTTCGAAACACATTGAGCCTTTTTGTGTCTTTTTCAACCAAATCTTGACTATTTATAGGCTATAAAAGTTAAGAGTCATTTGTCCCACAGCCGAGCTAGTAATTGCCATGGGTCTATTCCTTACATGATGTCACAAACTGCTTTGTGTGCATTTTTACAAAGGCTTAATGTTTGTGACGGCAAGTAAGGAATAGACCCATGTTCCTCTCAAGCTCAGTTGTGGGACCGATGATGGCTAGATTTTGTAACTTTTACATCCCATAGTTCAAATAGGGTAGGTGCAAAATGGTGCAATATGTTTCAGACAGGTGCAAAGATTTATTTAAGTGAAAAAAATATTTTGGGGTTAGGTGCACTTTAAGCATTAGCCACCCTTATGGGTTAGAGTGCTAAAGTGTTCTCGAAGTTCACACACCTGTTGCAGAGCCTCACCAAATCCAATGGTGACACCAGGCAGAGATAAAACGTGAACATTTGACGGCAAGTCTGCTGTAACACATGAGGAGTCTGGGATTGCTTGGTTGAAATACAGAGACCATAAAACAATTGGTTTGTCAATTGGTGCATCTTCTGTTGAACAAAATAGGACATGGGATAAAAATAACATTTTTATGTACTTATTTATGACAATATATTGTACTGCTCAATGCACAGACTGAGGGGTTATTCAGGTGATAGTTGTATCAGTGCCTGGATATTTTTAAACATTAGCTTTTACTACTGTCTACAGATGTAGGCAAGGAGACAAAACTTTACAAGATTTCAGTGGATCAATATTATCAAAGATAGTAGCTTTTTAGTTACTCTGTGAATCGAAGATAAAATAAAGTCATGTACAGTATGTATAAATGTACTGATGCTGCCTTATGCAATATCAACAAGATTTACTTAACTAATTAAGTCTTAGCATACAGTGCCTAGAATGCATTCCACTAAAAAGTATTTCTCTTTCCCCCCCACCACTCTTGGAATTAAAGACCTTCACTTTTGAGAAGTTCCATTGCCCCCACCCCCATCAGAGTCTTTAATGAGGTTCCATGGGGAGTTACGGATGATTCATGCAGCCACACAATAATACAGGGATAACTACCTAACAATAATACTGTCTGATAACCTGGAATGTTATTTGCATGATATGCCTTTCAAACTTCATCTATGAGTCAGAATAAATAAATGTATTGTTTTTCTTTACCTTGACCTTCTGATGGAAAATGGAACAGCTTCTTTGCTGTGGGCTCCAAATCTTCTTTGGCAGACAAAACAGTTTTACTTATTAAATGAACAACATAAAGGCCTTTGGGACAAGCCATTGAGGTGTGACCAAGCTCCACAACTCTCACTGGTTCTCCTTCCATAGAAGATGGTGGCATGGAAAGCACAGTAATGAACTCTTCATCAGAGGGCTTCACAGAGCTGCAGGTTATGAAAACTGCCCTGGAAACAAACTGCGAGCATTCTTTCCTGAAACATTCTGGTATGTAAGAATGCCCAGTTATCAACCATTTGCATTTTAGTAGCTGGTTATTTGATATTATCCCTGTACACTTTCTATTCTCTTCATTGATTGTGATTGCCGATGTACCTCTTCTCAGACAGTACAAGCCACCAAACACAGCACACATTCGACAAAATGCTTGCGGTAGTTCCCCAGCACCATACAGGGGCCAGATAAAGGGGGTGTTGCCATATCGACCAAGAGATTGAAGGAATCTTTGAGTTGCTTTAAGTCCTTCCTGAGTTGTAGTTTCTGGTTTAACCATGGCTATGGCGTGGATTATGAAATGCTGCAAGTTTGGTGTTAATCTGCGGGACTGAAGGAATTCAGAGTAAGGTTTGTCCTCAAATCCTTCATATTGATCTTGTTGTTGTTCATAATCAAGACAGAAAGTTAAGAATTTCATCAGCATTCTTTTCTCTACAATGGATATCACACTGCTGCTAAACACATCAGCTCGTGAACAGGGCACCTCCTCCACATGTCCATCCATATAGGTCAAGATTCTAGTTACAGATTTGAATTCTGCATAATGACTGATATTTGCAGAGATCAAAGCCTCAACAAGTGGGCCTCTAGAGAAAAGGAGCTTTGGCGATATGTCAATGTTAAATCTTCTCCAATATGACTTCAAATCATCATAAGTCATGTTCACACCAATGGTTGGTTTTCTGTCACTTAGGACTCTCTGGGCTGGCACAAACAGACTTTGAAGTGAGCCATTAGAATCCACAATATCTGAAACCTGTTCTTCACTTGTCTCCTCTGATAGTTCTTGAGCTGTATTTTCAATGTCAGCTGGACTTTTACTGTCTTTTGCAGCAACGTGGCTTTGTTCCCCACCTTTATCACTGGAAGAATCAGCTGCAACTCCTTCTACATCTTCAATCAATGTCGTTTCTGCTGTGCTTGCTTCCTCCTCTTTGGAGACTTTTTCAATCATGTTTTTTTCATCTTCAAATTTTCCCATTTCACCGTAAACATTTTGAGGTTCTGACATGCTTGGAGCAGCCTTAGGTACATCTGTTGAGCTCTGAGAAGTCATTGGTGCCTCAACATCAACTGTGTCTTCCAGGGATATTTTTTCACTGAATGGGGGGTAATGAACATTAAATGGATTGATAAAAAGGTCACTGAAAAAATGCCAAAAGAGATAAAAGATTTCTTAACCCTTGAAACTCTAAGATCAAAATCTAAATTCTCATTTGTTGCCACTACATGTTTTCTATCAGAGTAGTAGGAAGAATTTAACATATCAAGCAAATTCATCTCATGTGATCCTGTCCATAATTCTTAAGACCACTGTTCTGTACAGCAGTGGTATTACAAGGAGAAATTTGATACTGATCACTTGTAGGATTTAAAAGGTTTATTTCTCAATCTGTTGCTGAATAGTATTCTGGTATTAAAACCCTTCCAATATTAACCATTCTTCACATTTTAGCCTTGAAAAATTGATTTGAAGTCTCACCAGAAGTAAGACTTGACCACCACATTTTTTATTTCATCTGAGCAGCTAGGAACTGGAACAGAGTTGGTACCAGACTCCAGGCTGGGTGCTTCCTTTCTCAAAGCACCAGTTTCCTCTTGTTCATCCTCACTTTGCTTAGCATCTGGTTTGTCTTTGTTCTGCAAATAAACACAGGCTGTCATCATGAAATATTTACCTCGTTGTTTTATTTTACTACCTTTGCCATGAAAGAAAAACAAAATAAACAAAGAAGAAAAAGAATAAACAAATGGTAACTAATAATAGTGAACAGGGCAAAACACAAAACTAGAATAACTATGGCAGGGTAACCACAACAGCAGGTAACCTGAAGAAACAAACACTTTTTTGGAAAAAGGGGATGGTTTCTAAATAAACTGTGGTGCTCTGTTGGTGGGGGGGGGGGGTGGGGGTGGTACACAAGAATTTGTAAAAATTGCAATCACAATTACGAGGGACATTCTTCAGTTGACTATTCTGTATGTCTCTTTTTCTATACAGATGTCTAAACAGGCGATGCTTGGGTAACTCGACTGCAAAGTCAACTGGAAATAAAGGTATAATTCCATGCAGGATGCAAGACTTGTTAGTAGCATTGTGACGGTGTTGACAGGGCTGTCATTAAGGGTCGGAGGCCAGGGATTTTCCTCTTATATTTTAAGGTATATGCCTGACTACTTTGATATAAAACCAGCATGTTGATGTCACTACAGCAACTTGAATCCCCTGTTCCTTTTTGTCTATCCCCATTTACTTCAAAAATTAGTGACAGCTCTGAGCTGGAATAGTTATACAAAGTCAAGGCTTTGCTTTTAGTTGTAAATCAGTTTCTTCATAAACTGTTGGCCACATTAAAGGAATATTTTTCACCTACAAGATTGAGATCAATCCATTTCAGCAAGCTATCAAATGTGAAAGTGGCCCACTGATCGGAGTAATAATCATTCCTGAAAGAAGAAAATGTCAGTTGCTCAACATGAAATATTATTGAAACCATTATTACTTTAGCAGTAACCATTTAATTATAGTGGTTTTTATAGAGTTCCTGATTGCCTTGATGTTGGTTTACTGCATACTATGACTACCATAGCTACCAAAACTTAAGCTTCTTCTCCACCAACCAGAAACATGAAACTAAACAAATCCATATTAATATTTTCCATTATTTCCACTCTTGATTATCCAGACTTTTAGGTCTCCCAACAAGTCTGGATAACCAACATTTGACTGTATAGAGTTTAACTGGAATTTTCTGGAACCACACATTTTGACACACAGAAGATTCGTTTTTCTCAGTGACGACAGTGACGTACTTCCTTGCACAACCAATGACAAGATTTAACTGCTAGAATTACCTGTCCAAGTGGAGAACTTTCATTCCAATTCTTGAAAGTGCTGCTGCTACTACTGATTCTGGGAAACCTTAAGGGACAAGGCAAAAGATGAATAAATAAAAGTTGGGAGTAGACAAAGGATTGAATAAGAAATTTCCAATAGCTTTCTAACTTTACTAAGCCATCAAATAAGGTCTCCTTCACACCAAGTGTAATCGGTGTACCTACTGAACTAAGGCCTGCTGCTGAATCAAGCTTCCAGCACACGTCATAGAGAGGGTAACTTAACGAATTATGGCCAGTGCACAGCAACGACAGTTTTCATCAAGACAGGTGACAAAAGTCGCACTGCAGAAAACCCCGCCACTTATTTGCATATGAATAACGTCTGCTGTTATCTGTCTTTTTCTTCAAAGGATGTCACAAGAAGAACACAATAGTGGCGGCGTATTTTCCACTTACTCATTGCTAGCCTCCGTCAATTTATGGCAGGGTCTATTAAATTCTAAAGTTGCAAACTAATTTGCTCGACAAAAACAAAGATATATGTTTATGCTGAGTGTAAAGAGTTAACGATATTTCTCAAGGTTCCTTTCACCACAAATTCAATGATATTTCAACAATCGTAACTGGCAACTTACCAGTTCCTAGTACGATGACATCAAAATCCTCAGGAAGATCGTCCGCCATTTTCGAAGTCTTCCCGGAAAATGTAACAGAAAATCTGATTGGTTTGTAATCCAGACCAAATCTTTATCCAATCATAACTTATTTTAGATTTATACTTTTTAACCAAAATACCCGCTGACACTTTCTGAGCAGTCAATCTCGTTCCCAGGATCTCACGAAATTCAAACTGACGGCTAAAAACAAGACGGCACTGCAGAGCGTCACCAACGAACGCGGGTTCGCAGTTTTAGCGCTGGGAACAAACACTACATCACGTAAGAAACAACGCACGGTCGCGTCCAAAAGAAAAGCGGGCTCTGTGGACGAGATAAGGACCTCCAGCAGAACGGCCCTGGTTTAATTTCAGACGCATTCATTGAAAGACAGTAGTCCTTCAACCCGAAATGTAAAGCAACATAACCAACGATTTCAGACACAGTCGTCCAGGGACAGTTGTGTAAATAATGAACGGTTCCTGGAAAATTTCTCATTGCGCCATCCATGTGGGCGCGAAATGACACGTCAACATGCAGACGGCATCAGGAACTGTCCGGGCCCATAATCACACATGTAAAATTACCAGCTTTCGACTGGAGACTCCAGCTTTCATACCCTATCTCCAGACCTCAAGCTCCGAAACCAAAAAAATTCCAGCCGACTATTTTTTTTCGGTGGCTCCCCCTGAGTAAAAGCATACTTCGAGGGTCATCCTAGCACACTTGGCACCACTCTCTAGCTCCCACACTGGGCACCACTCTCTCGCTCCCACACTGGGCACCACTCTCTCGCTCCCACACTGGGCACCACTCTCTCGCTCCCACACTGGGCACCACTCTCTCGCTCCCACACTGGGCACCACTCTCTCGCTCCCACACTGGGCACCACTCTCTCGCTCCCACACTGGGCACCACTCTCTCGCTCCCACACTGGGCACCACTCTCTCGCTCCCACACTGGGCACCACTCTCTCGCTCCCACACTGGGCACCACTCTCTCGCTCCCACACTGGGCACCACTCTCTCGCTCCCACACTGGGCACCACTCTCTCGCTCCCACACTGGGCACCACTCTCTCGCTCCCACACTGGGCACCACTCTCTCGCTCCCACACTGGGCACCACTCTCTCGCTCCCACACTGGGCACCACTCTCTCGCTCCCACACTGGGCACCACTCTCTCGCTCCCACACTGGGCACCACTCTCTCGCTCCCACACTGGGCACCACTCTCTCGCTCCCACACTGGGCACCACTCTCTCGCTCCCACACTGGGCACCACTCTCTCGCTCCCACACTGGGCACCACTCTCTCGCTCCCACACTGGGCACCACTCTCTCGCTCCCACACTGGGCACCACTCTCTCGCTCCCACACTGGGCACCACTCTCTCGCTCCCACACTGGGCACCACTCTCTCGCTCCCACACTGGGCACCACTCTCTCGCTCCCACACTGGGCACCACTCTCTCGCTCCCACACTGGGCACCACTCTCTCGCTCCCACACTGGGCACCACTCTCTCGCTCCCACACTGGGCACCACTCTCTCGCTCCCACACTGGGCACCACTCTCTCGCTCCCACACTGGGCACCACTCTCTCGCTCCCACACTGGGCACCACTCTCTCGCTCCCACACTGGGCACCACTCTCTCGCTCCCACACTGGGCACCACTCTCTCGCTCCCACACTGGGCACCACTCTCTCGCTCCCACACTGGGCACCACTCTCTCGCTCCCACACTGGGCACCACTCTCTCGCTCCCACACTGGGCACCACTCTCTCGCTCCCACACTGGGCACCACTCTCTCGCTCCCACACTGGGCACCACTCTCTCGCTCCCACACTGGGGCACCACTCTCTCGCTCCCACACTGGGCACCACTCTCTCGCTCCCACACTGGGCACCACTCTCTCGCTCCCACACTGGGCACCACTCTCTCGCTCCCACACTGGGCACCACTCTCTCGCTCCCACACTGGGCACCACTCTCTCGCTCCCACACTGGGCACCACTCTCTCGCTCCCACACTGGGCACCACTCTCTCGCTCCCACACTGGGCACCACTCTCTCGCTCCCACACTGGGCACCACTCTCTCGCTCCCACACTGGGCACCACTCTCTCGCTCCCACACTGGGCACCACTCTCTCGCTCCCACACTGGGCACCACTCTCTCGCTCCCACACTGGGCACCACTCTCTCGCTCCCACACTGGGCACCACTCTCTCGCTCCCACACTGGGCACCACTCTCTCGCTCCCACACTGGGCACCACTCTCTCGCTCCCACACTGGGCACCACTCTCTCGCTCCCACACTGGGCACCACTCTCTCGCTCCCCACACTGGGCACCACTCTCTCGCTCCCACACTGGGCACCACTCTCTCGCTCCCACACTGGGCACCACTCTCTCGCTCCCACACTGGGCACCACTCTCTCGCTCCCACACTGGGCACCACTCTCTCGCTCCCACACTGGGCACCACTCTCTCGCTCCCACACTGGGCACCACTCTCTCGCTCCCACACTGGGCACCACTCTCTCGCTCCCACACTGGGCACCACTCTCTCGCTCCCACACTGGGCACCACTCTCTCGCTCCCACACTGGGCACCACTCTCTCGCTCCCACACTGGGCACCACTCTCTCGCTCCCACACTGGGCACCACTCTCTCGCTCCCACACTGGGCACCACTCTCTCGCTCCCACACTGGGCACCACTCTCTCGCTCCCACACTGGGCACCACTCTCTCGCTCCCACACTGGGCACCACTCTCTCGCTCCCACACTGGGCACCACTCTCTCGCTCCCACACTGGGCACCACTCTCTCGCTCCCACACTGGGCACCACTCTCTCGCTCCCACACTGGGCACCACTCTCTCGCTCCCACACTGGGCACCACTCTCTCGCTCCCACACTGGGCACCACTCTCTCGCTCCCACACTGGGCACCACTCTCTCGCTCCCACACTGGGCACCACTCTCTCGCTCCCACACTGGGCACCACTCTCTCGCTCCCACACTGGGCACCACTCTCTCGCTCCCACACTGGGCACCACTCTCTCGCTCCCACACTGGGCACCACTCTCTCGCTCCCACACTGGGCACCACTCTCTCGCTCCCACACTGGGCACCACTCTCTCGCTCCCACACTGGGCACCACTCTCTCGCTCCCACACTGGGCACCACTCTCTCGCTCCCACACTGGGCACCACTCTCTCGCTCCACACTGGGCACCACTCTCTCGCTCCCACACTGGGCACCACTCTCTCGCTCCCACACTGGGCACCACTCTCTCGCTCCCACACTGGGCACCACTCTCTCGCTCCCACACTGGGCACCACTCTCTCGCTCCCACACTGGGCACCACTCTCTCGCTCCCACACTGGGCACCACTCTCTCGCTCCCACACTGGGCACCACTCTCTCGCTCCCACACTGGGCACCACTCTCTCGCTCCCACACTGGGCACCACTCTCTCGCTCCCACACTGGGCACCACTCTCTCGCTCCCACACTGGGCACCACTCTCTCGCTCCCACACTGGGCACCACTCTCTCGCTCC